>CM076678.1:79292718-79675218 GCA_038501925.1 Xenopus petersii | reverse complement strand
GATGAGTGGGCCAAAATTCCTCCAGAGCGCTGTAAAAGACTCGTTGCAAGTTATCGCAAACGCTGGATTGCAGTTATTGCTGCTAAGGGTGGCCCAACCAGTTATTAGGTTCAGGGGGCAATTACTTTTTCACACATGAAAATGTAGATTTGGATTTCTTTTCGTCCTAAATAATAAAAACCCTCATTTAAAAACTGCATTTTGTGTTTACTTGTGTTATCTTTGACTAATAGTTAAATGTGTTTGATGATCAGAAACATTTTGTGTGACAAACATGCAAAAGAATAAGAAATCAGGAAGGGGGCAAATAGTTTTGCACACCACTGTAAAGATTTATTGTTACTGTGACAGGCTGGTTATGTTGTGATTAAATGCAATGAGTATTCCTACCAGGATTTCAGGGGTTGATCCAGACCTACAGTCATATGAAAAAGTTTGGGAACCAATCTTAATTCTTTGGAGTTTTGTTTATCACTGGCTAGGCTTTCAAAGTAGCAACTTCCTTTTAATATATAACATGCCTTATGGAAACAGTAGTATTTCAGCAGTGACATAGTTATTGGATTAATAGAAAATATGCATCATAACAAAATTAGACAGGTGCATAAATTTGGCCACCGCAACTGAGATATTACATCAATACTTAGTTGAGGCTCCTTTTGCAAATGTAACAGCCTCTACACCTCCTACAGCCTTGATGAGTCTCTGGATTCTGGATGGTGGTATTTTTGAACATTCTCCAGTTCAGTTAAATTTGATGGCTGCTGAGCATGGACAGCCTGCTTGAAATCATCCCATACATTCTACAAAATATTCAAGTCGGGGGACTGTGACTGTGACGTCCAGAATATTGTATCTTTCCCTCTGCATAAATGTCTTTGTAGATTTAAAAAGTGTGTTTAGGGTCAGTCTTGTTAGAATATCCAACCCCTGCGTAACTTCAACTTTGTGACTGATGCTTAAACATTATCCTGAATTTGTTGATATTGGGTTGAATTCATCTGTTCCTCGATTTTAACAAGGGCCCCAGTCCCTGAACTAGCCACACAGCATGATGGAACCTCCAAATTTGACAGTAGGTAGCTGGTATTTTTCTTGGAATGCGGTTTTCTTCTTCCGCCATGCAAATCACTTTTTGTTATGACCAAATAACTACATTTTTGTCTCATCAGTCCAAAGCACTTTGTTCCAAAATGACTTGTCTTGTCTAAATGCGCTTTTGCATACAACAAGCAACTCTGTTTGTGGCGTGAGTGCAGAAAGTGCTTCTTTCTCATCACCATACCATACAGATGTTCTTTGTGCAAATTGCGCTGAATTGTACAGATACACTATCTGCAGCAAGATGTTCTTGCAGGTCTTTGGAGGTGATCTTTGGGTTGTCTGTAACCATTCTCACAATATGCCGCTCCTGTATGTTTCTTGGCCTGCCAGACCTGGGTTTTACAGCAACAGTGCCTGTAGCCTTCCATTTTCTGATTACATTCCTTACAGTTGAAACTGACAGTTTAAACCTCTGAGATAGCTATTTGTAGCCTTCCCCTAAACCATGATGCTGAGCAATCTTTGCTTTCAGATCTTTTGAGAGTTGCTTTGAGGATCCCATGCTGTCACTCTTCAAAGGAGAGTCAGACAGAAGCACAACTTGCAATTGACCCCCTTAAATACCTTTTCTCATGAATGGACACACCTGCCTATGAAGTTCAAGGCTTGACAAGCTAATCCAACCACTTTGGTGTTGCCAGTATTGAGCAGTTACATGCATTCAAATTAGTAAAATGACAAGGGTACCAAAATTTGTGCACAGCGAGTTTTTCACATTTGATTTAACTTCATACAACCGAATACTGCTTCACTAAAAATCTTTGTTCAGAAAACACCCCAGTACTCAGATGTTCCCTGGAACTAAAATACATACCACTGTTATTTGTTTTTGTTGAAAGTGGAGTAAATTATTATGCTGGCTGAGAGGGGTTCCCAAACTTTTTCATATGACGATAAATATTGGGTTTTTCCCCCATTTTCTTTATACCTGATTTAATGGTCCCTGCTTCACTCGAGCCCAATCCGAAGTGTATCATATTGGTATATTGCATGTGTACTGTAATGTGTTCTTTACGCAATAAACCATTGAACAAAAAAAAAATGCATTTTCACAATAAAATTACCTTTTTTATCCTGTGTTGCAGACAACAGAATTCTAGGACCATTTGCAGCTGGTCTTCATTTTTTTACATTTTGTTTGTTCTGTTGCTTTCAAGTTTTAAATTCAAAGTTATCTCGGTGATAGGGCATATTTTAAATGAAAATCAAAGCATAGCAGAGGAACTAACACTCAATAAAAATAAAACAATTATTTAATTATGCTTCAATGGAATTAGTTTATTTGGTTGCTGGAGTCAGCAACACTGACATCCAGACCACATGTTTAAAAGCAGCATAGAAATTAAAAAATAGAAAGGTGTTAAATTATGACCAAGCGCAAAGTTACTATAAATATCTATAAAATAATAAATATAAATGTAAAAGTGAACTTCCCATTAAATACAGGAAAGTTAGATCTGTATTCTATTTCTTCTAGTCAACTAAAGGATCACATATATTGGGCCCTTGCAAATATGTAGGAAAGGATTTCAACCACACTCTGATTTGGATCATGCCCTCTAAATATTTTAGCCTTTCTGATCAATATCTTAAAACCCTTTATTAACTGTAGAGACCCTCATTATGGCCCCATATACAAGTTAACAGGCTGCCTACTTAAATAAGGTTGGCTGATTCAGCAGCCAAAACGTTCCTGTGTATGGCCAATTTAAAAGTTGCTGACAAAGGCTGCAGCATAATCCTAAATTATGTTTCAGCCTTTGCTACCACATTTGTAAGATGAAATACAGTCCTGTTCCAGAATATGTTCCATGATCATGGATCACAATGTTAATACATTGTAAATTTTGATTATATAATTTTTGATATATATAAGTGATGAAAATGAAAAAGATAAATAAGTAGGACAATAGGTCAATAGTCATATCAAAGTACATAGAGTACTTCTTACACTTACCAATACTCCAGTGTTTTCAATGTCATAATAGCATGTGAGTTGATAACAGAGTCACTTGGCAAAGTCATAGCAGTGTCAGGAGGCTTTGCAGCTTCTTGTGTTGTCATATCTAAAGAGCAATACAACCAAGCAAAAACTTATTGGATCTGACAAACAATCTTGCATCTAAAAAAACTTTCTTTATTTTTGATGCTGTTGACCTAAATACCCATATCATTTTAAAAATGTGAGCCATTTTTTAGTATGAACAGCCTGTTAAATGTAGCGCTTATGAGTCAATGGCCTGACACTTACAATGGTCCTATTTCTGTCTGCACAGCAAAGACCGGTTTCCTTTTTGCACTGCATCTTTTTTGTCTCTTAACATCTGGAACTTCACCTTTAATATAATTGTGTACTTTTTCTGTATTCCTTATTTGATGCTTGCATTTATGCCCCCCATGCTGTACTGTTAATGAACAATGAGAAGTTTCCATCTCTGTGTACACGAGTATCCCTAGATAAATAAAACAACACACTCAAGCTAAGCATGTGAGCCCTTATTTAAGCTATATAACACCATATTAATATCCTAAATGTCCTTCTGATGTAGAGATTTTTGATTATGTCTGGCAAATAAAAAACTTCTTCTTATTAACATGTCTTCATTACATAATTTCATTATATAAAATTATTCCTGTATAACAAAACATTTGTGTTTGGCTGTATAAACAGTTTACCTGGGGTTTGGACTCTGCCTTTTAAATACTTCAGAAGTTCTTGCGTTCCTTTCTGAAATAAAAACATGAAATTATAAAAGAATGCATTACCTTGTAACATAGTAAGTTACATAGTTACATAGTTAAATTGGGTTGAAAAAAGACAAAGTCCATCAAGTTCAACCCCTCCAAATGAAAACCCAGCATCCATACATACACCCATCCCTACTTTTAATTAAATTCTATATACCCATACTAACTATAGAGCTTAGTATCAGAATAGCCTTTGATATTATGCCTGTCCAAAAAATCATCCAAGCCATTCTTAAAGTCATTAACTGAATCAGCCATCACAACATCACCCGGCAGTGCATTCCACAACCTCACTGTCCTGACTGTGAAGAACCCCCTACGTTGCTTCAAATGAAAGTTCTTTTCTTCTAGTCTAAAGGGGTGGCCTCTGGTACGGTGATCCACTTATTTGTAGAAAGGTCCCCTGCCATTTGTCTATAATGTCCTCTAATGTACTTGTAAAGTGTAATCATGTCCCCTCGCAAGCGCCTTTTTTCCAGAGAAAACAACCCCAACCTTGACAGTCTACCCTTATAATTTAAGTCTTCCATCCCTCTAACCAATGTAGTTGCACGTCTCTGCACTCTCTCCAGCTCATTTATATCCCTCTTAAGGACTGGAGTCCAAAACTGAACTGCATACTCCAGATGAGGCCTTACCAGGGACATATAAAGAGGCATAATTATGTTTTCATCCCTTGAGTTAATGCCCTTTTTTATGCAAGACAGAACTTTATTTGCTTTAGTAGCCACAGAATGACACTGCCCAGAATTAGACAACGTGTTATCTACAAAGACCCCTAGATCCTTCTCATTTAAGGAAACTCCCAACACACTGCCATTTAGTGTATAACTTGCATTTATATTATTTTTGCACTTATCAACATTGAACCTCATTTTCCAGTTTAGACAAATCACTCTGCAAAGTGGCAGCATCCTGCATGGAACCTATAGTTCTGCACAATTTAGTATCATCTGCAAAAATAGAAACTGTACTTTCAATGCCCACCTCCAGGTCATTAATAAACAAGTTGAAAAGCAAGGGACCTAGTACAGAGCCCTGCGGCACTCCACTAACAACACTGGTCCTATTAGAAAATGTTCCATTTACCACCACTCTTTGTAGTCTATCTTTTAGCCAGTTCTCTATCCAGGTACAAATACTATGTTCCAGGCCAACATTCCTTAATTTAACCAGTAACCTTTTGTGTGGCACTGTATCAAATGCTTTAGCAAAGTCTAAGTAAATCACATCCACTGCCAGTTAGGCAGAAAAAAAGACACATCCACTGCCAGTTAGGCAGAAAAAACACACATCCATCAATTTCAACCTTTAAAGTCTACATATAACCTGTAATCTATATAACTGCTAGTTGACCCAGAGGAAGGCAAAAAATAACCCATTTGAAGCCTCTCCAATTTGCCTCAGAGGGGGGGAAATTCCTTCCTAACTCCAAGATGACAATTGGACCAATCCCTGGATCAACTTGTACTCTTCCATAACCCTGTATTCCCTCACTAAAAAGCCATCCAACCCCTTCTTAAAGCTATCTAATGTATCAGCCAGTATGACTGATTCAGGGAGAGAATTCCACATCTTCACAGCTCTCACTGTAAAAAAATCCCTTATGAAAAATCAGAATGGTGACCACTTGTCAGCTGGATAGACCTACAGGTAAATAAAGCATTAGATAGATTATTATATGATTAGATATGATTATTATATGATGATCCATAGTTATCATATCACCCCTTAAGCGCCTCTTCTCCAGCATGAACATCCCCAACTTGGCCAGTCTTTACGAATAGCTGAGATTTTCCATACCTTTTACCAGCTTAGTTGAGCTTCTCTGGATCCTCTCTAATTCAATACTATCCTTAATATTTAATGCCTCCTTAATGTTTTGTTATAAGCACAATTAACAAATCAGATACTTGGGGGCAGATGTACAAAATTCGGGTGAAGGGTTCGAATTAAAAAAAATTCGTATTTCGAAGTATTTTTTGGCTACTTCGACCATCGAATTGGTTAAATTCGATCGAATTCGATCGAAATCGAACGATTCGAACGAATCGAATGAAAAATCGTTCGACTATTCGACCATTCGATAATCGAAGTACTGTCTCTTTAAAAAAAAATTCGACCACCTACTTCGGTAGATAAAACCTACCGAAGTCAATGTTAGCCTATGGGGAAGGTCCCCATAGGCTTGCTAAGTTTTTTTTGATTGAAGGATTTTCATTCGATCGTTTTATTAAAATCCTTCGAATCGTTCGATTCGAAGGATTAAATCGTTCGATCGAATCGAATAATAATTCGATCAATCGATCGAATTATTAGCGCTAAATCGTTCGATTTCGATATTCGAAATCGAACGATTTTAATTCCCAGTCGAATATCGAGGGTTAATTAACCCTCGATATTCGACCAATAGTGAATCGGCCCCTTGATGTGGGTTTTATAAGATCACTGACTACAAATACATACCTACACATGAACACATGTGAATTTTGATTTGAAGCACCCCTAAGCAAACCATGTCTTACTCATAATAGAATGAAGAGAGATGCACTGCAGACTGGGAAGGCAGAAGAAGCGCTTTAAATTTTATGCTCACTACCCAGTGCACCTCCCTGCTTTCTGCCATCCCTAAAAACGTGTTGCCCTTCCACAAATGCAGACTCTCCACAACCAATAACAATTAGATAAGTCTCTGTATGAGACAAATATCATTTTTTTGGCAAAGTAGTGTTTGAACAGGTGGAAAATTCTACTTAATAACAGTGGAACATGCAGGTGGGTCAACCACCAACCATAATACATGATCTAGCCATTCAAGTTATGCAAGCAATTGGACTCAAAATGCAGGTGGCTGTAGCAAGTTTGCTTTGGCAAATGAAAGTTATTATAATACAATGGAAGCTTGTAATGGAAGTAATAATAAAAACATACAGACTATAAAATGGCTGTATTTTATAATTAATAAGAGAAAAGTCAGAAACATTGTTCATTAAAAATTACAACAAAATATGATCAAATGAAAATTCACTATATAAAGCTTACATACATTTAGAATGTCTCTTCGAATACCTCTCAAGGGGTTGCCGTCCAGCTGAAGAGATTTTAAATTTGGAAGGCTTCCAAGTGTATCTGGTAAACTAAAAAAAAATAAAAATGTAAATATGACATTTCAGATTGCTCTTAAATACTGGGATAGTATTTTCTCAACACAATTACATTTACAATTATTCCTAACAAACACAATTTTACCTTTGCTTTCACATTTTATTAAAGATAGGTTTCTGCTGATTTTAAAGCTAAGAATTTTCAAAAGAAAGCTCTGACATATCGAAACTATACCTTTTTGATTATTATTGTTAGCATTTTACAGGTAAACCAAGCTTTCTATTGGTGCAGGCACATTTCATACATTGTGTGTTTATATAATAAAATGCATAAAAAAGGCCTAACTGTAATAGCACATAGCGTTAACTGATCACCTGTTTAAAAGCATGCATCCCATGGGCATTTTTGGCAGGTGTATCACCCGGAACTTTTTTTTTTTTACAGCCGCCCGACTCCTATCCACTCGCACATCAATAAAAAAAAAACCCATAACAGAAGCCGCTAAGGCTGCTTGGTGTATAGCTTAAGCAGAAAGTCGTACTGTCTTCTATAAAACCAGTTCCTCTTCAAGGATTGAGGAGGAAATTAATAGGTTTGGGTTTTTTTTAGTCCCCATTTGCCATCTTTTTTGCCCGCCAGGACATTTTTTTTCCTGAGGAAAACACTGTTATCAATTGCTATGGCTTACTTCACCTAAGCAAACATAGAGCATTTTAATACATACAGAGGAATACATTGTCAAGAAGAAGACATTTGATTCATGGAAATGTGAGGTGTGGAATTATCATGGATAAAGCAGGTATAGGACGGCAATCTAATGGGACTGTTTAGCTAAAAATATGGATATACAGCAGTTAATACATTTTTTTCAGTACTTTTGGGGCAATTCGGGTGCCACAAATATTTATGTCCTTTGGCCTTCAAGTACTTCACTTAATGGTATCCCTAGAATTAATGTATAGTTAAAGCTTGCAATCTTACCTTCCAATATCGTTATTACTCAGATCTAGTCGCTCTAGTCCTTTTAGCAATGATATTTCTTTAGGCAAGACCTTCAGTTTGTTATATCTGAGCTCTAAGACACTTAAGGAGCTCAAATTCTGTAGATGTTCAGGGCCCAGTGTTTGTATCTGATTGTTACCAACATGCAATTCCTAAAGAATAAAATTCAGACAATAATTAATTTGAACATTTAAATCAACTGTTTCAGACTAATCACAGAAACTTCATATTCATATTAAGAGACAATAAAAATAATAATATGGCTGGACCCTTACAGGTTTCATTTTCTCTTTCTTAAATATTAAAGAGGTAAAAGTACAATTATTTCCCTATTCCTTTGCATTCTCTAGCTTGAATACTTTTCTATTCCCTGTTTCAGGCGATATCTGACTACACCTTTAGCTTGCTTATTGCCTTTTCAAAGACTTAACATAATAATGTTGGTAGTATAGGCATTCTCCTATAAAACTATGCTAGCAAATGTCATGTTATGTATGCTTGTTACACTATAAGTCTATTTTCTGGCAACTTGCTTATATGTATAGAATCTATTATACAGAATGTTTGGGCCTGTGGTTTTCTGGATAAGGGCATTTTCCATAATTTGGATAACCAGAACTTAATTCTCTATGGATTTTATGGGAGATAGCCTTCCTTTAATTCGGAGCATTCTGGATATCAGGTTTCCAGTCAAGTGATTTGGAAGACCATGTTTTTTTCTGTCAGCTATAAATGGCAAAAATGATAAAAATGATAACAAAAGTATAACATCATTACTTCTATTCTTCTCTTAAAAGACTTATTTTGCAAATCATATGATATCCTTAAATGTAGAATAGAGTACACATTACTTTAATTTAAAATGTATTTTCTTTTTAAGAATACATCAGAAATCTCCCTATTTGTATCGTAATTCATATAAACACATACAGTATACTTAGTAATTGTCTTATAGTTCCAAATACCAATTAAAAGTTACAATATTCTGCTCCATAATATGAATTCCACATTTTCAAATGATAAAAAACACCTTCAGCTTGGTGAGGAAGGGGAGTTCTGGCAGATAGGTCAGTTTATTTTGTCTTAAGTAGAGCTGTTCCAGAGATTCCATTCCTGCTACTGATGCAGGAACATTTTCCAGGAGATTAGAAGTGCAATCCAGTTGTCTGAGATCTGAAGGAATTATTAGGTACATATTTAAGATATTGTGTCATAAACAGCAATAATAATTTAAAGAATTTGATAAATACAGTTAGGCCCATAAATCTTTGGACAGAGACAACATTTTTCTAATTTTGGTTCAGTACATTACCACAATGTACAAACAGCTCAGATGCAGTTGAAGATTGCATAAAAATGTGAGGAACTAAAGCCTTTTTTAACACAATTACTTCATTTAAGGGGCTCAAAAGTAACTAGACAAATTAAAAAAACTGAAAATAAAATGTTCATTTCTAATACCTGGTTGAAATCCCTTTGCTGGCAATGAGAGCCTGAAGTCTTGAACTCTTGGGCATCACCAGATTCTGGGTTTCCTCCTTTTTAATGCTCTGCCAGGCCTTTACTGCAGCAGCTTTCAGTTGCTGTTTGTTTGTAGGCCTTTTTGTCCGAAGTTTAGTCTTCAACAAGTGAAATGCATGCTCAATAGGGTTCAGATCAGGTGACTGACATGGTCATTCAAGAATATTCCACTTCTTTGCCTTAATAAACTCCTGGGTTGCTTTGGCTGTATGTTTTGGGTTATTATGAAACCGCCTCCCAATCAATTTGACTTCATTTCGCTGGATTTGAGCAGACCGTATGTCTCTGAACACCTCCAAATTCATTCGGCTGCTTCTGTCCTGTGTCACATCATGGATAAACACTAGTGTCCCAGTGCCACTGGCAGCCATGCACGCCCAAGCCATCACACTGTCTCCGCCATGTTTTATAGAGATGTGGTATGTTTGGATCATGAGCTGCACTCCTTCTCATACTTTTTTCTTGACATCATTCTGGTAGAGGTTGATCTTGGTTTCATCTGTCCAAAGAATGCTATCCAGAACTGTGCTGGCTTTGTTAGATGTTTTTTTTAGCAAAGTCCAATCTAGCCTTTCTATTCTTGATGCTTATGAGTGGCTTGCACCTTGCAGTGCACCCTCTGTAATTACTTTCATGCAGTCTGTTCTTTATGGTAGACTTGGATATCAATACGCCTACCACTTGGAGAGTGTTGTTCACTTGTTTGGCTGTTGTGAAGGGGTTTCTCTTCACCATGGAAATGATTCTGCTATCATCCACCACGGTTGTCTTCCATGGACGTCCAGGTCTTTTTATGTTGCTTTCTTTCTTTCTCAGGATGTACCAAACTGTAGATTTTGCCATTCCTAATATTGTAGCAATTTCTCAGATGGCTTTTTTCTGTTATTGCAGCTTAAGGATGGCTTGTTTCACCTGCATGGAGTGCTCCTTTGACCGCGTGTTGTCTGTTCACAGCAAAATAATCCACGTACAAGCACCCCCCACCTCAAATCAACTGCAGGGCTTTTATCTGCTTCATTGATAATGAAATAATGAAGGAATTGCCCACACCTGCCCATGAAATAGCCTTTGAGTCAACTTTTTTTCAGTCCAACTTTTGAGTCACATTTTTATGCAATGTTCAACCCACTGAATTAAAGCTGAAAATCTGCAGCCAGCAAAGAGGTTTCAACCAAGTATTAGAAATGAAGATTTTATTTTCAGTTTTTTAATTTGTCTAATTACTTTAGAGCCCCTTAAATGAATTTAATTGTGTTAAAAAAGGCTTAAGTTCCTCACATTTTCATGCAATCTTCAACTGCATCTGAATTGCTTCATTTAAAATTCATTGTGGAATCAAAATTAGAAAAAAGCTGAATGTGTCCAAAGATTTATGGGCCTAACTGTAGTTTTTTTACAGTAAAAAAGTCTGAAACACTTGAAAAACCATCTGAATGATATATACACCTGTTTTTCCACATGTAATACTATTTGTTATTCAATCATCTCCAGTCTCTCTGGTATTTCAGAGACTAGAATCCGGCTTCACTTCGGCCCCCAAAGCAATCCTATAATCTCTTATTTCTGCCTCTGCTTTGCGCCTTACTCACTACAACTAATTTCTGCAGATAAAGCTGTTACTGGAAATTGTAAAATAACTTACTGGAAACTGAAAATGTGAATATACTAGCCGAGAAACAAAAATCCTCATTCCACTACAGAAAAAAATCTCTAATGACATTTTGAAGCATTAGAAATGGTTATTAGAAACAATTTGTTTAAGTGCAGATTATTAGTACTGACTGAAGACCTGAGATTTTAAAATAATAAATTATAACTTCCTATGCGTTAACGATATAACAGAGAAAAAAAATTACTTTTCATTTTTCCAATTTCTGTAGGTAGGGCCGTCAGTTTGTTAGAGGACAGGTTAAATTTAACAAGACCAGTAAGTTGACCGACACTGCTTGAAACGCTCCTTAAACAGTTGTTGGAAACATCCTGTAAGTAATAATGATAAAAATACATATTATGAAGATATATATATATATATATATATATATATATAATATATAATTCATAATACATAATATATATAACGGTTTTTAGTTCAGAGCAAAAGAGATTCGTAATAACATAGTATTATATTTGCAATCCTTGACTTGAGATATTAAGCATGATTTCTATCACAAGACAAATATACACCGATTATATGTGTGTAATTGTGATATAATAATTTGATATAATATATGTTTATTTAACATATGGAATATATTTTTTAACATGATAAACCAGTCCATCCCTATAACAAACGTCTCTGTCTTTTACAAGACAGAGCTAAAGAC
The DNA here is from genome assembly GCA_038501925.1 of Xenopus petersii. Lineage (NCBI taxonomy): Eukaryota > Metazoa > Chordata > Amphibia > Anura > Pipidae > Xenopus > Xenopus petersii. The sequence continues at coordinate 79,663,414 of CM076678.1, read as the reverse complement.
AAGCTAAAACAAAGAACTGAAAACTAAATCACAGCTAAGAATAAAATAAATCCTGTTTATTTTTAAATATATAAATATTAAAGAATACTGATCAAGTTGGGGTGTGGCCTTTGATACAACAGTGTAGTAAATTGGTTGATAAGAACAGGGAAATTGATTGTTTTCTTCCGTATACACAACTGAGGAAAAATGTAATGAAGACTTTACTAAGAAGGAAGCTCAACTAGAACTGTCCTTAAAGGAATTGTTCAATATAAAAATAAAAACTAGGTAAATAGATGGGCTGTGCAAAATAAAAAAATGTTTTCAGTATAGTTACTTAGCCAAAAATGTAATCTATAAAAGCTGGAGTGACTGACTGGCAGCTTTGAGGGGAACTATTCTGGGTGCAGCACATACTTGATACCGACACATTCCTATGATTTTTATAGGAACGTGTAAGTATCGATTTAACTGTATGTCCTTGGTAACACAGTTTGGTAGATCCAAGTGTATGAAATTAAATTTTATCTTTAAAAATTGTTGGAAATTTTTTATGATAAATAATTGACTCTATGCTATTACCCCTATGCATTGTGGTCTGCTGGAACACAATTGGCCATAGTAAATTAATAGAACTATATTAAATACACTTACTAATTCTTCCAAAATGCTTAGGTGTCCGATTGAGTCTGGTAATTCTTCTAATTGATTGTGCTGAAGAAGAAAGCTCTTCAAGTTCTGTAAATGCTGTAGTTCATTTGGCAGTTGCTTAATTTTATTGTGACTAGTAGTAGGAGAAAAACATAATTCATTACCTAGCATTTAGCATCAGGCATAGAAGACTGAAAAGCACAAGATGAATTAGTGCAGCTACAATAAGATAATTATTACCTGATATTTAGCTTTTGGAGGTTTGTAAGTTCTCTTATAGCACAAGGGAGTGATACAATCTGGTTATCATGTATCTATGAAAAGAGAAATGTAAAATAAAATAAACATTTTGTTTCCATATTGAATTAACATATTAACAACATTAACAATTTCCAAGATTGTGGGGGGAAAAACTGTTACAAAATGCAAAACCTTTTTAATTCGAGCAACTTTTTTTTACTTTAAAGGAACAGTAACAACAACAAATGAAAGTGTTTTAAAAGTAATTAAAATATCATGTAGTGTAACCCTTATTCTTTCAGCTCGCTATGTCTTTTTTCCTACTTTGACAAGTTTTAACCCTATAAGCAGTAACAAGGCACCGGACAGACCAGAAGCCACAAGACTCGTCTGTCCCAATAATTGACGGGCCCCAATGGGACAGTTGTATGTGGGTTGTGATCAAAGTAGCCCCTACTTCCTATGACTGCTTACTCCTTGTTGGGTATTTGCAGCGCCCAGCTAATTACTTTCCACCTTAAGCGTGGTTTACTCCGTGTATTTAAAAATGTTTTTATACTCAAACGGCAGATTGGAGATTAACTCCCGAATAAGGGACCGCAGGATATGTGACACTGTGAACAGCTGCGGCAGCGATCGTGTCTTTGGCTCTGCGTGCATATGGGCATGTCTGACACACAATCTTAGGGCTCAGCAATGCAGGTATACGGAGATCCGGTGTGTCCTTTTGCACACCCACCAAAGGTGCTGTGATAGGTTGGTAACCCTGTCGCTGGTATGCTTGGACAATGACCGTAGTTGAGAGGAGTGTCCTTGTTCCTGGCACGGTGCCCTTGTATAACTGCGGATCTATCCTTTATCTTCTGTGCTCTCTCGGTTTTCCACACCCCTATGGTAACTTTCTTTTATAAGCTCTCTTTGATACACTATAAGTTAGTACCTTTTATTGCCCAACACGGACGCATTGATGGTTGCCTAGCAACTGATTTGGGGGCCATTTCAAGGCTTTATTACTGGTGGGGTGATGGGGGTTCTGCATGTTTGTTTGTACTCTGCTTCTGACGAAGATCCCTGTGGGGGGATCAAATCGTTGAGGCTAATAAAACTTTTTTGCTTTTTCACGACAAACCCTGTGTGTGCCGCAATCTCTTCTCTATTTACATATATATAAAAAGTTCCTGTGGGGCCGCACACCGCCAAACTGTTTAAACTTGGGTGCAAGGTAAATAATTGACATAGTACAAAAGAGACCAGCAATAAATAAACATATATATATATATATATATACATATATATATATATATATATGTGTGTGTATATATATATATATATATATATATATATATATATATATATATATATATATATATATATATATATATATATATATATATATATATATATATATATATATATATATATATATATATATATATATATATATATATATATATATTGTGGGGAATTGCTCATAACAGCGGGTAGGGCTCAGGTAAAACAGTTCTTACTAATGAGACAGGAGGCTTAGGTTTGCAACAAAAATTGAACAGGCTCCTGCCTGGGGTTTTTTGTTGAAACCAAACAAACTTAAACAGGCACAAGTTCTGTGCTATAACAGTCAGTAACTAATGAAAACCTCACCGGTTTGCAGTTTTACAGGATACAGGAAAACAAACTCCTTACTCCTGACACAAGGCAGTCCCACTCTGCAATGGCATACACAGTTTGTTCCAAATCACAGCATGTTTTAAGAGCTTCACAGTTTGTTCCAACGTTCCAATGTGTGTGTGTGCCTATATGTTCAATATTTTTTTTTAGAAAGAAGAGGGGTCATCAGGCACATTGTGGCATGCATGGAGGAAGTGACATCCAGGGCCGCCATCAGGGGGGCACAGGGGGTACAAGTGTACTGGGCCCGGGCCTAAAGGGGGTTCGGCTGTGCTGCAGTTATATAAATAGCCGGAACCCCCTTGGCAGTCCTAAAGCCACAGAAAGACCCAAACTCACAAAAAGAGCAGAGCTTGAACTCCTGAAGCAGCTGGAAAGCCACAAAGTAACGAAAAGAGCCGAACTTGAAGTCAAACTTGTTTGCCACAAGTTCAATTCTACTGAACACCAATGTGTGTTTCTTTATTTATTTTTTTTAAAGCCCTAGCCACCAATGTATTATTTTATTAAAGCCCTGCCACCAATGGGTGGGGCCTCAGACCCTGACGCCAACATTTTTCTTTTTAACTTATGGGAGGCCCTGACCACAAATTATTTAAAAAAAAATACTTTTATGGGGGTCCCTGGCGCCAGTTTAAAAAAATAAAATAAAAAAATTATGAGGGGCCCTTGCACCACAGTTTTTTAACTTATAGGGGGGCCCTGACCATCAATGGCTTTTTATAAGTGGTGTGTGGGGGAATTTATCCTTTTTAGTGCTGATGTCTGTGTGGTCTTTTAACTGTGGTGTGGGGTGGGGCTTGGGGGCCCGCAAAAAATGTTGATGTGCGGGGCCCCGTGATTTCTAACGGCGGCCCTGGTGACATCACATGTAGTTGTGTTCCACAAGCTGGAGGGACTTAAATAAAGCTCTGATCATGATTAAAGGAACAGTAGCACCAAAAAAATATTAAAGTAATGAAAATATAATGTGCAGATTGCGCTGCACTGGTACAACTGGTGTGTTTGTTTCAGAAAGTCTACAATAGTTTATATAAACAAGCTGCTGTGTAGCCATGGAGGCAGCCATTCAAAGCTGAAAAGGGATAAAAGGCACTGTATACACAACGCATAACAGATATACTATGTATTATACAATGGGATTTTTCAGAATGTATCTGTTATATATTGTGTATTCCGTACTCATTCCTTTAAAACACTTTCATTTTTTGGCGTTACTGTTCCTTTAAGGTTCTATCCACATAAGAAAAAATAGCAACAATGCTAAAGCAAGTTACGGTACATTTTGATCAGACAAAACTAAAGGGAGCCTAGATGTTTAATTGCATTTGTACTCTTTGTGAAAGGAGATTCAAAAAGTATATGTTTGGAAGCCCCCCAAGAGTTGCTAAAAAGGGGACTGAATAAAGAACTGTAGTAGATGTAGTGCCAACATATTAGACAGAGAGGGTAATTTTTGGCGGCATGTGAAAAATCTGCAGCACTATTTTCCCATGGTCACCAGTCATGTGTCGTATAACATTCAATTTCTGATAGATAAAAGTTCACTGCTTAATAAACTCACATGGAATAGTGAGTAGGATCTTGGAATCACTAATATCTAAATATTCTAGTCTTGTATTGTTAAATCTCCTATCCCCTCTCAACCCATCAAACAATACAATGCTCACACTGTCAAATCTAGGTCACACCTTGTCTCACTTTCATTATTACTGTTACTTGCAGCTGGGGACATCTCCCCAAACCCTGGTCCCACTCACTCTTTCCTCCCCTCCCCTATTCCCACTCTCAGGCATCTGACAATGTAGTCTCTAAAACTTCACACACTTCTAATCCTGCAAACCTTATTCACATAAAGGCATCACCCTCTCTGTCTTTCTCATGTGCACTCTGGAATGCATTGTCAATCTGCAATAAACTCACAGCAGTCCATGATCTCTTTATATCCAAATCCCTTCACCTTCTGGCTATCACTGAAACATGGCTCTCTCCCACAGACACTGCTTCACCTCCTGCCCTCTGCTATGGCGGCTTCTCACTTAGTCATATCCCTAGACCCGATGGGCGTCATGGCGGTGGGGTAGGATTTCTTCTCTCCCCCAAATGTAGGTTTCAAAATCTAACCACACCAACTTCTCTCTCCTTCACTTCTTTTGAAGTCCACAGCATATGCTTGTTCTCTCCAATCTCTCTGCGTGTTGCTGTCATATATTGCCCCCCTGGTCCCTACTCTACTTTCTTGGATCACTTTGCTGCTTGGCTTCCATATTTTCTCACCAGTGAGACACCTGCTCTCATTTTAGGTGACTTCAACATCCCCATTGACTTCTCCTGCCACCTCTAAACTCCTCTCTCTAACAACTTCATTTGGTCTCTCTCAGTGGACCGACTCACCTACCCACATCGAGGGTCATGCTCTTGATCTTATATTCTGCCACTCGTGCCGCCCATCCCAACTTACGAACTCTTCTTACCCCCCATCTGACCATCACCTACTCTCCTTTCAGATAACACTTTCACATCACAACCATCTCGCTCTACCCACACATACAGAAACCTTAACGCCTTCAATCCACAACAATTATTAACAATATCAGCACAACACATCTCTCATATTAACAATATTTCCTGTCCAAATATGGCCGCTTCTCTCTACAACAATGCCCTTTCAACAGCTCTTGACTCCCTTGCACCTTCTACCACCTGTCACAGCCGACCAGATAAACCCCAACCCTGGCATACTGGTGTAACCCGGTACCTCAGAAGATGCAGTAGATCAGCTGAGCGACGGTGGAGAAAGTCACAAACTGATCCTGACTTCATCCACTTGAAATTCATGCTCACCTGCTACAATCGAGCTCTATCATTAGCTAAAGAACAATACTTCTCTTCTTCAATCTCCACTCTGTCCTCTAAACCACAGCGACTGTTTGCCACATTTAACTCATTCCTATGCCCCCCTCCACCCATTAATGTAACTGCCCAAGATCTTGCTCATTTCTTTAATGAAAAAAACGATCTCATTAGGCTGAGCATTCCGTCTGACAACAATCTCAAACTTCTAGCCTGCTCAAAACCCACAACCTGTTTCCTTGACCCCATACCCTCTCGCCTCCTCTATCCAATCTCTGATACACTCTCTCCTGCACTTACCCACCTATTTAATACTTCACTCTCTACTGGTACTTTTCCATCTTATACAAACAAGCACTAATCACTCCTATCCTCAAAAAACCTTCCCTTGATCCCAGCTCTCCCGCTAACTATTGTCCAGTTTCCCTTCATCCATTCACATCCAAATTACTAGAAAGGCTTGTTTACAAATGCCTGATCCAGCATCTTGCCCACAACTCCCTTCTCGACCTCCTGCAATCTGGCTTCCGCCCATCACACTCATCTGAAACTGTACTCACCAAAGTAACCATTGATCTTCTACTGGCAAAGTCTAAATGTCACTATTCCATATTCATCCTTCTAGATCTCTTTGCAGCCTTTGACACAGATGACACACTCCTCCTAGACATTCTATACTCAGCTAGCATTCGTGACACTGCTCTTGAATGGTTTACATCTTATCTGTCTGACCGTTCCTTTAAAGTTGCCTTCTTTAACTCTACTTCTACTACATTGCCTCTCTCTGTCGGAGTTCCTCAAAACGTATTCAGTCATTTGAACTTCGTATCACCTTTATGCTGATGACACACAACTCTACTTGTCTACTCCTGATCTTTCTAATTCTGTCCTTTCCCAAATTATAGATTGTCTCTCTGCTGTCTCCTCCTGAATGTCACAGCGCCACCTGAAACTGAACCTCTCAAAAACAGAACTCATATTTCCTCCAAGATCTTTCCCTGTCCCTCAGATATTACTCACAGTAAACACCAACACATTTCATTCCAGCACACAGGCACGCTGCCTAGGAGTTAAGGTGGCCAGATCTCGATCGGAAGGGACTAAAAATCCCGTCGGATCGCGGCGCATCTGTTCGTTGATGCGGTCCCGCGATCCGACCGCCCGTTCTCTAGGATCCGATCGTTGGGCCCTAGGGCCCACGATCGGATCAGCCTGATATTGCCCACCTCAAGGTGGGTATATCGGAGGGAGATCCGCTCGTTTGGCATCGGAGGGAGATCCGCTCGTTTGGCGACATTGCCAAACGAGCGGATCTCTCCATGTATGGCCACCATTAGACTCATATCTGTCTTTTTCACCACAAATTCAAACACTTGCATAATCTTGTCGTATTCAAATGCGCAACATTGCCCAAATACGACCATATCTCAGTTCAGAATCAACTAAAACACTGATTCAGTCGCTCATCATCTCCCGCCTTGATTACTGCAACCTACTCCTTGCAGGTATTCCAACAAGTAACCTTTTACAACTCCAGTCTGTTCTAAATGTGGCTGCTAGACTCATTCATCTATCACGCCGCTCAACATTATTATTATTATTATTATTATTAACATGTATTTATATAGCGCCAACATATTGCGTAGCACTGTAAAGTAAATATGATTATACAACTAAATCACATGAATTATATACATAGAACATATGGAATTACCTACATCACAATCAATACAGGTACAAAAAGGTGAGGAAGGCCCTATGCATAGGCATACACAAGGTGTGGGAGTGGGCAAGATCGAATTAAGTGGGTGACAAATGTGGTACTGTATGCGGTGTTGCGTTTGATAGTTAAGCAGAGTGAGGGTAGGCTTCTCGAAAGAAGTGCATTTTAAGAGATTTCTTGAAGGCAGAAAGGTTGGGAGAAAGTCGGACAGACCGTGGGAGAGAGTTCCAGAGGAGGGGTGCAGCCCTTGCAAAGTTTTGAATGCGAGCACTTTCAAGGCCCGTAATAATGAAGCCACACCCTATATTTCATCTCTGATCTCCAAATACACTCCTTCATGAAACCTTTGCTCTGCTTCTGATCTTCACCTCACTTCTCCTCTCATGACCTCTGCCCATTCTCGTCTACAAGACTTCTCTCAGGCTTCTGCTTTTCTCTGGAACTCTCTGCCTCAAGCTGTCAGACTTTCTCCTTCTTTCCAAACTTTCAAGCGCTCCTTAAAGACCCACCTGTTTAAAGAAGCTTATTCAATGTACCTTAATTAATCAATAATTGCTGTATCATAAATCACAAAATAGTTTTTAAAATCCTGTCTCAATTGTACCCTAACCTTTAGTTTGTAAACTTTCACATGTAGGGTCCTCTAATCCTATTGTACTCTGTAACCCTTGTTTGATATCCACCATTTATTCCCTGTTTGTTATAAGCACTGCGTATCTTGTCGGCACTATATAAATAAACAATGATGATGACATATAGATTTAAAATGTAAGTGGTGTAACATTATGGGAGTTATTTATCAAAGGTCAGGTTTTAGAGGTTTGTGGGTTTTTTATACCTTGAATGAGCTCACAACTCAAATGTTTTCTAATTTTTGAAAAAACTGAATGGAAAAAATGAATCAGTAAATTTAGGGTTAAAAACCCAATAACTCGAATTAATGAAGTTTCCTGCAGGATACTCTAATTGCTCAAATTAATCGAGTTTTTGAGTGAAACCCACGGAAAAAACCCCCAGAACATCACAAACGCTATTAACATCTTCAAATGGTTCAAGGGATGTCTGCCCTGACCTTGACAGATTTTAGCAGGAGTATTTCTGGATTCAAGCGATTTCCAGTTTTAATAAATCTCAAAGAATTTGATTTTTTTTTTTATACAGGAAAACACAAGTCGACCTTTGATAACTAACCCCCTTAATGTTAAAGTATCCTGGCAGTGAATTTAGGGAATGGTTTGATGTATGAACACCTTGAATAACTCAAAAAAACAATAAATGCATTTGGCAAAAACTTACATCTAGCACAACAAGAGCAGGGAGAAGACTGATGTCTTCAGAGAGTGCCTGAAGTTTATTGGAAGCAAGAATTAACTTAGTGAGATCTGTCTGTTCCCACCATCGGTCACTTCCACCAAAATCCACATTCTGATGCGCTTCTGGGGGGGTATCCACATTTATTCTCCAGACGCTTACAGGAACTAACAGGTGCGTTAAAAAAAATTATATTAGTAACAGTAACCAGCTTTCAACTTATCATGCACTTTTAAAGCTGGCCCTACACATACTAATAATGTTGTTCAAAACAAAGTTGGCAGGTGTTTGGTGCCCCATTGATATCCATGAACTATGGATACCTTTCAGTTCCAGAATTGGCCAGGTTAATTTGATCTGCTGTGCACCATAACCATGTTCATTTTGTTCATCTTAACTTCCTGCTGTTCATTCCTGCTTACATACATTTGTGAGCCCCTTTAAATGTTTTCAAAGGTAATGAATGTGTGACCCCTGTCACCTTTTAAAAGGATCTCCCTAGGCCACTGCCATCCCACAGTTTAAAAGTCAGTGTCTAAAAACATTTTAACAGAACCAAAATAACATTTATGGTTTTTAAATTACACATGTTACATAATTATTTGAGGGGGTTAAAGAAAATCTTAAAAACTGTGTGCGCAGTTCAGCATAAATGCAAAATTTTGTGTTCAAAATATGATCTAAATTTTAGGATGCAAGAATTTAGTAACCCTGATTTCGTAATCCAATCTTCCAAACCTCAACCTGGAAAACTGGTTAACCATATTCTGGTGGTTGGGTGCTATTTGTAGAAAAAAAGACTTCTATAATTATAAATATAGTATTCAGAAAATAAACCATTTCCATAATGCAGATCTGTATGTGATAGGCCAACAACTTACACTTTGGTTACTAAGGGCCGTGAATTTCCGTGAATTTCTGTCCTAGAATACTACTTGTCCTGTATAACATTTTACCCTAACTGTATATTGTGAGCGCCACAGGTGTTAATCCTAGGGAAGCTACTGTATTAAGCAGCATTAGACATTTTGTCCCCATGATAAGATCCACTATACACACACAATATAGGTTTTTTTTGCATTATATTAGTTTTTTTTTTTTTTTATAAAATTCAAGATTAAATGTTATTGCTGCTTTTAATTACTCATCTTTCTATTCAGGCCCTCTCCTATTCAAATTCAATTCACAAATTGAAATCAATGCATGTGGACCCTAGCAAAAAGATTGCGGAAACAGCAACTTGGAGAGCTGCTGTATTAAGTGCTAAATAACTGAAAGGACACAAAAAAATTAAAAAACTAAAACCAATTACGATTGTCTCAGAATATCGTTAGTTTAAATGTGAACAACCCCTTTAAATATTTAACCTTTTTGAAATCCTGCTTCCCTAAACATAGAAGGAAAACAGTGATTGGGGGCTCATGAGAAAAATTTCAGTCGGAGTGGTAACATTATATTTATGCATTAAGACCCTAAAATACCAATGATATATTACTAGCCAAGTTAAAATGGTATTATACAAGGCTCACTGCTCCCTTTTTGCATACTATTGAAGACTAATAGAGGCCATGGGGCAGCATTCAAGATGTGGAACCCACCAGACTACCTAAGATGATATTTACACTATATTGACACTGTAAATGAATGAATATTAAGGCAGAGAAACACAGTCAGATTCGGGGAGATTAGTCACCCGGCCTCGTGAGGCAACTTCGGGTGACTTTGGGAAAAGAAGAGCTGAGAGTGCCATCCCACCGACGATTTGCATTCTAGCCGGTGGGAAGGCCGTTCAGAGAGATAAGTTGCCTCGAAGAAGAGAAGATTAGTTGCCGGGAAACTCATTTCCCCAATTAGTCGATTGCCACAAATCGCCCGCAGGTTGGTACTCGGAGCACTACATTTTCCTAAGTCTCCTGAAGTTTCCTTGTGAGGTAACTTCGGGTGACTTTGGAAAAAAAAAAAAGCTCCAGGTGCCATCCTGCCAGCGATTGCATTCTAGCCAGCGGGAAAGCAGTTTGGGAGATTAGTCGCCCCGATGGAAAGGAGATTTGTCGGTGGGAGACTAATCTCATACCTCCCAACTGTCCCTTTTTCGGAGGGACAGTCCCTCTTTTGACAGCTCAACCCGCAGTCCCTCATTTGTACTGGAAAGTCCCTCTTTTCTATGTACTGAACAGCCAGAAAAAGAAACAAAGTTTCTCACTTAATTGGCTTTTAGCAAAGAGCCCAGAACAACTAACAGGTGCAAATAAGATACTTTGTAACAATTTTGAGACACAAAAACAGTTTAGATAAGGAGAAATATTTTCAAACTTTCATAACCTGCCACATTTTGTAAAATGAACATGGTAATTAGGGGGTGTGGCCACAGAAAGGGTGTGGTCAAAAAAATTGCTGAGCTACATGCCGGAAAAAAAATGTTGTCCCTCTTTTTACTTCCATAATGTTGGGAGGTATGTAATCTCCCTGAATCTGAACGTGTCTCTCTGCCCTTATGGGCAGCTAGAGAATCTCACAAAAATACCTCAAATAAAGAAATATATTTATCAATATGTAATAAAGCCACGAAATGCTGCTGCTATCTTACAAACCACGTTTAATTGATATACTAATCTCTGCACTCCCTTCTACACATACTATTGTAGATCAAGACAATTGGGGGCCCATGTAGCATTCAAGGGGTAGATGTGTAGTCATCATGGTGCCTAGCACTGAGGAATACCACCACCAAACAGGAAGTAATACACCATTTGAAAATGATCAAGTAACAGTGTAATAGCTTTCAAACAAGGCGGTTCCGTGACAGATTCCTTCTTGTATAAACACTTCCTGCTGAACACGTGGGTGCCTATGCAAGCAGATGAACGTCACTAATCACACTATATAGGATACAGTAATGCGTCTTTGAAAATATAATAAACTGCACACAAAAATATAAGAACTGGGCGTGAGTAGCGCCTCATCTAGTTTGGGGGAGTTGGGCAACAACTGCCCACAGTCGTGCAATTAAATGTGGGCGGAACATGATATTAGGCACAGCCAGGAATCACCAGAACACAAACTGCCAACCTTTTGTCCCATTGGCACCAATCTACTACTAAAACTGAAGCCTTAGTCTCCTGTAACCATGTGTGACGAGCGGCAACACCCTCACCTTCAGTCAGGCCTCTAGCTGATAGATTTAACTGGCCGCTCTTCCGCGCCGCCTTGATTAGTCCGAAAGGCACAGCGGGTTCTTGTTCTTTGGGGGCTCGAAATCCGGACAGCGGGTCCGGAGCTTTCCCTCCTCTCTTGAATCGAGACATTGTGAGCGTAGCAACTGCCCTTCCCGCTGCTGCAGAACTCAAAGCCGGTTTAGCAAATGACAAAAAAAAAAGAATCCAACTTATTCCCGATTGGAGCCACTAGATGGCATCAGTCCCAGTCTGACACACGTTAAAACAAAGGAGAAGGAGAAGTACCTGAGTGTAACTACAGCAAACAGCATGAGCATACATTAAATGATGTACTTATAATACACAAAATCATGAATATACTGTAATTGATTTCCTTAACCTGAAAAAATAGCTGCTCATGAATTACACCATGAAAATACTGCAAATATCTTTATAAATGGTGCATAGCGATATAATCTGTATCACGCCGGTCATGTAAAAATAAAATTGTATGACCCACCAAAAAAAAAATAGGGGTGACCTCTGTGGCCACAGGTTCTACTTTCTCTAGTTATGCCACTGGATATTTGCAGCAGCAAAGGAACAATTACTCAGCAAACTGTGTGGTAGACAGCTTGCAAATAGTTGATTACTTTATAGGGGCCAGGGTCAGGCCCGGACTGGTCATCTGTGGGTTCTGGCAAATGCCCCGTGGGCCACTTGCTTCAAAAGTGCAAATGAGGTCCGTTTTACATGTGTAAAAGAGGAGCTTGCTTTAGAAATGTAAATGAGTTGTCCGTAACAGACGCCCACAGCTAAGCCAATACCTGCATTTGTTATTGTAGAAGAATTCACTAGCACACGTGTCAGATGCCAGCAAGGTAGAGTTACCACTTTTGCTGATGGCTAAACCCAACCACCGGGGGCAGACAGATAACATTGTGGGTGGTGCAGTGATGTAGGAACAGACATGATGACATCAGAGGTGGGCACAATGATGTTGGTGGAGTTATGACACCGGGGCAAGGCTATTGCATCACTTAGATGCAACTGGCTGGATTCTATCCAGTTTTCACAATGTTTTAAAGTGTTGATGCCCAGTTCAAAACCACACAGGTGGCAACTCTATCTCTAGCTATAGTCTGCTTGATGACTAAGCCCAATCCTTTAATTACAGGTATGAGATCTATTATACAGAAATCAATTATCCAGAAAGCTCAAAAAAGAAAAATTCTTATTTTTGATTGATTTGCTTTTTTTTTGTATCTGTAATAATATGAAATTAACTGCACTTGATAGTAACCAAGCCATGTTGAGGTGAATATCTCAGTGTTTAAATGTTTTTCATGTATTGGCCAGATTATTGTTCAGTTTCATAAGGCTGAAAACCATACAGAAAGTTCAGACCCCAACAGGCCTTACAAAAACCGAACTGTTCGGGTGAAAACATAACAGATGGCAACGCTAAAGCAGGGTCAAGCCCTTGCGATTACCCCGAAACATTGCTTTCTACCTAATAAACTGCAAGAGCTTGGCCCTGCGTGCATCTGCCACGTGTGCCAGTGAATTCTTCTATCTGTTGGATTGGGAGGGTGCTGATCCCTCCATCATTGAGCACTGGGCTTCCATTTACTTTGAAGGCCAGGGTGTGCAGGTTTGAATACAATTGGTTGGACCATAGCATTTGTTAGTGCACGTGATATGGGGGTGAAACCAGCAACTCTGCTATCTGCCCAATCTCCACACAGAAGGGCTAATCCAACAAGCTGTGCAATTTTGCCCGCCCCTTAGCCTTAGCACTCAATTGGAAAAGAGCAGATTGTACTCGTTATTTTTGGGGTCTAGGCTGTAAGGGGTGAGTTCCTGCTAAGTGCTCTAGGGAGGGAATATACTGTAGGTATAGGGCCACTAATCCAATTAAAAGAATAGCCATGATAGAAACTGGGGTGAGATACTTGTTGCAAGGGCCATTTTCAGTACATAGGGTATATAATAATGCTGGAGATTCTATGCTAATGGACCCCTGCTTGGGTCCAGGAAATATAGCTCTATTTATTAATAAACAGTTGTTCTAGTTAACCTTGGGTTTGAAAATATGTATCATGCACATGAATACATGGGCTGCTTTGAGACTTTTGCCAGGGCTGCTTTTTCCTCCCAGTCTGGCACATTTTATAGCTATATGGTCTCGAGATTAGTTCTTGCTTTATACTTAACTTTTTTTCTAACCAGTAGAAAGAAAGCACAAATTATACCCCCAAAATGAATACTAGAGCTGCCTCAGAGATCACCTGACCAGAAATACAACTCATTGCAACAGGAAGAACTCTGTTAATTGGCTCATGTGACCTAACATGTATGGTTTGTTTGGTATGTTTGTGTGCATCGTGAATCATACGTTCCCAGAGGGCTGCCGTTATTTCCAGTGGCAATTTTTTATTAATGATTACCCAACGGCACATACTACTTAAAAAGTATATTATTATGAAATGATTTATTTACATATGAAGCAGGGTTTTACATATGAGCTGTTTTATGCAATATACTTTTATAGAGACCTACATTGTTTGAGGGGTATAGTTTTCCTTTAAAGCCATACACGCACAGATATGCACAATGTTTTGAGCAGGTACTGCTGAATTGTCAGATATAGGTAGAATTCTATTGTTTCTACCTGCATATCTGACGATTTAGCTGTTAAATGGGTTGTTCACCTTTGAGTTTACTTTTCTTTTTAAAGGTTTTATTCATGCTTTTAACCATACAATAGTTGATAGAAACAACAAAAGTGAACCATCACGTTGTGCATTGACCAGTTTTACAAAATTATACATATTAAACATTCCATATTGACATCTAAATATAGCTCAGTGGGTGGAACTGTTGTGGCTTATTGGGTTGGGGGCCTACTTGCGTCAATACTGATGGGGGTATTTTCCTTATGATTGATTAATCAATTTGTGACTCTTAGTATGATATAGAGAATGATATTCTGAGACAATTTGTAATTGGTTTTTATGTTTATTTATGGTTTCTAAGTTATTCAGCTTTTTATTCAGTAGCTCTCCAGTTTGTAATTTCAGCAATCTGGTTGCTAGGTTCCAAATTACCCTAGCAACCATGCATTGCATATGAGACTAGAATATGAATAGGAGAGTACCTGAATAGAAAGACGAGTAATAAAAAGTAGCAATAATAATACATTTGTAGCTTTACGGAGAATTTTTTTTTTAAATGGGGTAAGTGATTTGAAAAGCTGTAAATAGTCAGAAGAGGGCAAATAAATCAAAACCTATAAAAAAAATTATAATGTAGAACAATTGAAAAGTTGCTTAGAAATGGCCATTCTATAACATACTAAAAGGTAATTTAAAGATGAACCACCCCTTGAATGTTTGTAGTGAAAACTCCATTCTGCGACCAATGGTTCTAGGAAAGAGCATAACTGTACCATTATACTCTACATTATTCTGTTATTTGTTTTGAAGGCCAGATTAAGATCTAATATAAGTGTTTATATAGTTCTTGTATTTTTTATCTCTCTCTCAAAAGTAAAAAGTAGGGATGGACCGAATCCAGGATTCGGTTCGGGATTCGGATTCAGCCGAAACCTTCTGCAAGGCTGAACCGAATCCTAAGTTGCATATGCAAATTAGGGACGGAGAGGGAAATTGCGTGACACAAAACAAGGAAGAAAAAATAAGTTTTCCCTTTCCCATCCCTAATTTGCATATACAAATTATGGTTTGGATTCGGTTCTGTATTCAGCCAAATCTTTCACAAAGGATTCGGGGGTTTGGCCGAATCCAAAATAGTGGATTCGGTGCATCCCTAAAAAGAGCATATTGATACAGGCGTGTAAAAAGTTTTTCACCTCAAAAAAAGTAAAGATAAATGTGGTATGTATCTGTCAGTGTATTTCTTCTTATTATCTTACCCATTAAAGTCAGTGGGTGACTGGGTGTGAGGAGATATTCTTTGATAAAAAGAAGTGGAAAATGGTAGAACTGGTTGGAATTCACTTTGTTCAGATTTAGGGTCACGGAAATACTTGTGTGCAGTAACAATCAGAGGCAAAAATGAGTACGAATAAATGTGGATGAGGGAAATTAAAACAAACACACGAAATGTTTTTGAAACGTGGAACACTGTCTATAATTTTAATATTTATAAGGAATGTCCTGCTGCCTCGAGTCGCTTTCGTAAATCTTGAACCTTCAGCACAGTCACATTTCCATAACTCCGGCAGCCCCAGCCTTTTTTGCAAAAGTACAAAACTGCTTTTTTTTTTTACGGTCACAACGCGCTTGCGCGAACGGTGCATTGTGGGATACTGCGGCCCAGCCAGGCACCTTGTGTTACTCGTTGTTTTACGGCGGCGGCCGCGGGTTTTCTACTCTTTGTAGCTTCCAATAGCAGGCTGTTGTTTCTCGGCCTTCAGCCATAACCAGGGGCAGCCCGCCCTGACACGTTAGCTTACTAATCCTCTGTGTTACTTTTTTTGTTTCCGTATTTAATGTGTTAAAGCAGGAGACACGGAAATGACTTCCAGCACCGATGTGATCCAGGTGACGAACGTTTCTCCCAGCGCCTCGTCTGAACAAATGATAACCCTGTTCGGGTTCCTGGGAAAAATCGAGGAGCTGCGACTCTTTCCGCCCGAGTAAGTGCAGCGCGCGAGAAAACGCAATGCGTGGAAGAGCGAGTGTAGAGCGCGATGGCGGCCGGGCCTTCCTTGACGGGCCTCGTTTCCGTCGTAGTCCAGTAGCGCAGCAGCTATCGGAAATTATGACGCTTTTCATCCATTTTTGGCTATTATCATAATTGTAACAGAACAAATGAAGTGCTGCAGTGATGGCATCTTATTTAGAGCACTAGCACTTTTCTTTTATTCTCGGCTACACACAAGCAACCTCCAACATATGCTACTGACTAGAGAGATCATAATGTCTTTCTTTTAGAACGTTAAAACCTACACCCTAACACGTGGAGATGGGAGTTGGAATTAGTTTCTTTTGGCATGTTCAGCTGAGTCAAAGCCTCATCAAACAGTACCACTATTGCAATGCTGTGTTTTGTTTTTCTGTGTTCAGAAATATATTTAAATAAGTCGAATACAGATATTTGCATTGTTGCAAGGTCCAAAAGAAAGATCCGAATTATGGAAAGTCATTCTCCGATAGACTCCTATTTTATCAGAATAATCCAAACTTTTCTGAACAATTTTCTTTGTTATAATAAAACAGTAGCTTGTACTTGATTTAGTCTAAGATATAATTAATCCTTGTTGGAAACAAAACCAGCCTACTTGGGTTTATTTAATGCTGAAATCATTTTCTAGTAGACTTAAATGAGAATTCAACCCATTTGTAAACAACCGAGTACCCCCCCACCCCAGGTAGACCTCCGCCCCCCTTCCCCGGGAAATGCCTTCCCCCCCCCTCACTGGGAAATGCCCCCCCCCCCCCGGGAAATGCCCCATGTTTATACTTACCCTTCAGCGCAGATTCTGCCAGCGAAGTTCTGCGCATCATCTCCCACTTCCTCTGTAAGCGGACTGGGAGACTGGTATTTCTGTGCATGCGCAATTGGAGCAGTTTGCCGGTTTACGGCAACTGCGCACGCGTGGAATTTGCCGATTTCCCAGTCCGCTTACAGAGAAGCCGGAAGATGGATGCGTGCAACTCTGCTGGAAGAATCTGCGCCGAGGGGTAAGTATGGAGTATGGGGCATTTCCCCGGGGGGTTGTTAGCCTGGGGTGAGGAGGGAGGGGGTCTACCTGGGGTGGGGGGGGGGGTACTCTGTTTTTTTACAAATGGGTTGATTTTCTCACTTTAAGGTATAAAGATTTAAATTGTGGAAAGCATTCTGGATAATAGGTCCAATACCTTAACTGCCATTTTGTTCAGCATTTTCTAATATGACAAACCTGAATGAGTTGCAGAACAACCTGTTCTAAAGCGCTTTCCATCTATTTCATTAGGTTGAACCAAGCTGTTCTATGAAAGTGTGAAATTAGAGCTCGTCACAGAAAAACTCGCACACCTTTTTTTCATTTCTGTGGAATTTTTAGAAGTGTATTAATCAAATGTTGAACTCTAACTTTCATTAACTGATAACTATGGTCTTATAAATCCCACAGGAAATAAATAAAGCAGGTGAGTTTCTCTGTGTTGAGCTCTAAATTTGCCCCATATATGGCTCACTTCATGAACATGTTCATGTGAACAAGCACTAAAATGTTATAAATGATGGGCACAGTAGCCTGTACAACAGGGATTCACAACTTTGTTTTTAATCATCCACTGGTAGCCATATTTATGTGGGGTCTATTTGGGAATTATCATTCAGAAATTGATGGGGGCTTAGTTTGAATATCAGTGGTAAAACAGTAATATTTTCTAGTTCAAATGCATGAAAATAATTCTGGTTAGAATTATCACATTTTGCGCCTATTTTCGTTTTCTTATCAGTTTCTGTTGAAGGAAAAAAACATAAATATTTAACTTATTGAAAGCTAACTGCAAAATCGCACACAAACCAGTCTGGAATAAAATAAGAAGTAGCAATAACAATACATTTGTAGCCTTACGGAGCATTTGTTTTTAGATAGGGTCAGTGATCCTCTTTTAAAAGCTAGAAAGAGTCAGAAGAAGAAGACGAAGGCAAATAATTCAAAACTATAGAAAATAAATAAGAATAAATGAAGACCAATTGAAAAGTTTCTTAGAATTGGCTAATCTATAACATACTAAAAGTTAACTTAAAGGTGAACCACCCTTTAACAAGGAGCATTATAGTGCTTCTTGACAAATGTAGCAAAGTTGTATTTTTTTCATATTTGTAATGGTGACCTACTGAAACTAAGCAAATCTAGTTCTAAATTTAATCTTTGAAAATTGCTGGTTATAGTTCATTCTCAGCAGTGGACCTTGCAAAGATGAGGCAGATAGAAGGGAAACAGATTTTATCCTCTAGGGACCATCTTCAGGCCTAATTTACAATGTAGACTATCCTGCTGCTAAAGTTGTCTGCACACTGGCTGAACCTTCATGGTACACAACTATTGGTCAGTGAGCCAAACAGATGAATACCATCAAGCATCCATAAATCCCGTGGGGTCCTGCATATATTTCATCCTCAATGCCAATGCACCATTTGTGTTGTATATGAAATTTCTGCTGGATGGTCTAACAAAACATATCCCCTATACATACCAAGATGGTTGGGCAATATGGCTGTATCCCCATAGCTATGGAAATGCTAAAGTGAGTTGTCTCCTCTTAGCAAAAACATACATAGTTATATTGATTTTCTTTAGAAGGTATTGCAGTTTTTTGGCATTTTTACGTGCCTTTATGCACAAGCCTGTAAATCTAAGAATTTCCATAGTTATTTTTAACTTGTCTTTTCCAAAGTAGGCACTCGGGTATAAGGAGAAAGTGCAAATGAGCATTTGTGGGTAAAGTTCTTTCCATGTGTGTAATGGCAGACGGATTGAATTCCTGTCACTGCACACATAATCCTGCTGGTAGGATCCCAGATCAGCAGTTTCTCCACCTACACAGGAACTGCTGCATGTGACATTAGCCTAGAAAATTATAAAGTCAGAAGACAAATCTCAAACACTTGGGGTAGATTTATTAAGGGTTGAATTAAAGAATTAAAACATTTTTCTATGGTCAAAACTGTCACATTCTACTAGGTGATTATCCAAACTCGATTTGAGTTTTTTTTTTATTAAATTTTTGAGTTTTATCATACTCTGGCCCTTTAAGAATTCGACTATTCGCCTGCTGTTGATAGACTCATGAATAACTGGCATATATTGTGGAATTCTTAGGCTAAAGTCTCTTTCTATACGAGTTTGATATTTTTATTTTAACAGCTTCTTTATTTCGAAGAGCTTGATAGCGGATATTTATATTCTAAATGTATAAAGTTACGTTACAAAATCTGTTACATTTTTGCTACATGATATGCTTACTGCATAGCTGGCACTCTTCTCCAATGATACACCAGCAAGCAGGTTCCGAATCTTCTGACCTGGAAGTTACCAGATTCCAGTAGGTAATTCCACTTCCTACACTTGAAGTTGCATACTTTCCAAGACCAAGCCTTTCCCCGAATTTACAAAGCCAATGATAAATTTGGAGGACTTTCCTTCTCTTTCTGCAGACCTTGAATAACAACAGTGTGTACAGCATCTGTTTGAAATACCTACATTAATTGAAAATTAATGTAAAACTATTTTATCTAATTTCTTTTTCTCACTTTCCTAATTATGATAGTTACCAAATTTTGGGTAATCTTTTAAGCAGTCCAGTTAATGTAAATAAACCCTCACTCATTTTTGTGTTTCCTTCCCTATCTGATGCGGTAGATTAAGGCTGTGAACCTGCACAAGTGCTGGCACAGCTGACAATGAAGGAGAAAAATTAAAGGGCATGATGGAAACTGGATTTTATACTTCAGCAGTGGCACACTGTGTGCTGTTCATGGAATCACACACACACTGCACTGTAATGTAAAAGTTAGGGTGCATAGATACATGTATAAAAAAGCTTCAATGTAAAAACTTTGTTCATAGTACTAATTTAAGCATTTTTTATACCCCTTTTTTGTTATAATGGAATTTAAAGGGAGACTGTCATGGGAAAAAATGTTTTTTTCAAAACGCATCAGTTAATAGCGCTGCTCCAGCAGAATCTGTACTGGAATCAATTTCTCAAAAGAGCAAACAGATTTGTTTATATTTAATTTTGAAATCTGATATACGGCTAGACATATTGTCCGTTTCCCAGCTGCCCCAAGTCATGTGACCTGTGCTCTGATAAACTTTTCACTCTTTACTGCTGTACTGCATGTTTGAGTGATATCCCCCTTGTCTAACAGCAGAACAATGGGAAGGTAAGATAGCAGCTCCCTAACACAAGATAACAGCTGCCTGGTAGATCTAAGAACATCACTCAATAGTAAAATCAAGGTCCCACTTCAACACATTCAGTTACATTGAGTAGGAGAAACAACAGCCAGCCAGAAAGCAGTTCCATCCTAAAGCGCTGGCTCTTTATGAAAGCACATGAAAAGGCAAAATGACCTGAGATGGCTGCCTACTCAACAATATTATAACTTAAAAAAATACACTTGCTGGTTTAGGAATTAACTACTATATTGTAGACTGAATTATTTGCAGTGTTACCAGTGTAATTTAGAAATAAAAACTACATCATAAAAATCATGACAGAATCCCTTTAAAGCTCTACATGACTTCTTCTTTCAGGAGAAATATTTTACAGCAAATTCTTTTGCCATACTTTAAAAGTTAATTCTATATTTTACATTTATAAATATTAAAATATAAACAGGGCCTGTAATATCCTGTTGTGTTTCCAGTCAGTCAACCTACTCTTCTGCAAAGCAGGAACGGGAGTCCTGAAAATATTTTGGGGCATGTAAAAGCAGAGTGGTTCTGTAGTGTTTGACTCTGTTTACAGTTCTGCGGCAATGAGTGTTGTGTTCACCGTTTTCTCTCATGAAAACAAATATTTAATGTAAACTTTTTCTCATTGAAATAGGAAACTTTCTAAATTAATTAATGAATTTAAACTTCCATACAGTTTTATATAATCTTCCCCTGAGCATTGTCTCTCCACTCAACCTTTGTGTCTGTTGTTCTTTATGCAAGACAGTTTAAATACATTATTTAGTGCGAGGGCATACAGATAATAATGTATTACTAACAGCCTGCATGAAAAAAACCCAGTTACTGATATAAGGTTAGCAAAGAGCAATATGATTATTTCATAAATTGTACTGAACTAAAGTTTCTTTGTCTTGCATCTGTTTAATTCCAATAGCATGGTTATCATTAAAGCATTAACTAATAGAATCCTGACAAAGAAATTTATTCCTAAAAATGGCAAACTGGGTAGCCTGGTATGGATATGTGTTTGTGTTGGTAAGCATATACATCTTCCATCCATCCAATTCATTTTTATAATAAATGGATGTTTTACCTGATTCTTTCCTTTTCCCTTTGTAGTGATTCTCCTTTGCCTGTAACATCTCGTGTCTGTTTTGTAAAGTTCCAAGATCCAGACTCTGCAGTGGTTGCACAGCATCTGACTAATACAGTGTTCGTTGACAGAGCGTTGATAGTAGTTCCATATGCAGAAGGTTTGTACCTGATAACATTAACTTTAGCATTTCTGGGGAGGGGGATTTTATTGATTCCATACTTTCAGTGAACACAGTTTGCATGCTACTGTTTTTGTTTTGTTTGTTCTTTTTTGTATGGAATATCCCTGGTATACTTAGCATTCTCTGTTGTAAGCTTGATAAAAGTATTTGATTTATCTTTGCTGCTTATCTTACTTTATGCTGGTCCATCGGCGTGTTTTATTTTAGTTACATTTACTATATAATGTTTTATATCATGTTTTAATAATAAAGCTTGCCCCTCTGCACATTTATTGTATTTGTGGGAAGACATTTGGTCAAACTAATAAAGCATTCTAATGCTAAGTATACCATGGATTGATTGTGGTCTGTCAAAAAACTTTCAGAAGGGTCTGGATGGGAGCTGGGCATTTAAGTTTTTTTCTTTCCCTCTCACATTTGTAACCTTCTGTACCTTAAAATACTTGCTAAATAATGAAATCTTTTCTCTGTTATTTGTGTGTGTGATTTTTGTAGTGGAGAAGGCATTTGCAAAGCCCTTCCTGATGACAGAAAAACTGGGTCCTCTGCTGCTTCAGGGGATTCTAGACATTAACTAGACGGCAGCAAGCTCTCGCATCCCCAAGTGTTATTCGTGGTGTAACTACTTATTAACAATATTTTCTTTCCTTTAGATATAAGTTTTGTGGCTCTTGGAGTTTTATTCCATCATAGTAGGCCTGTGCAGAGTTGCAGTGGAAAAATTGCATCCTTGAGTGTAGTCAGTTATTGCTATAATACTTACATTTAGCTCTGTACTTAAAAATATGATTCAAGCCTTTCAACTTTCATCAATAGCCATTTTTAGAGTGGCACAATCTCTTAAATAATCTTTAGGCATTTTTACATGTTCACATGTACCTTATGCCCACAAAGTTTTTCTTAAATGTACAGTTTTGTGTACTACACTGTATGCTAAGATTTTTCCCTTGTGTAACAGGAATGTTAAGACAACATCCCTGTTGCATATCTTAGTCACGGGATATGGCAACTTCTGCTATTAGTAATGTTGAGAGCAGGTAAAAGGTAGGCGGCTTAAACAATGGAAACCTTCTATTTAACTAGAGTGAACATAACTGTCCAGCCAGGGAATTTGTTGTTAAGAAAATTAATCATTGAGGGGCACATTTATCAAAGGTTGAATTCATGTGAGCTTTTTTTAAATATGAATATGCTCAAAATTTGATTTGGGGGTTATTTAATAAAAAAAAAAATCTTATCTAAAACTTGCATGCATTTTACAGACTTGAAAACTCTAATCGAATTTGTCTAAACTCGAATCTCAGCAAGGCTATTAACATCTTCAAAAAGTTCTTCGTGAACTCGGCAGGTTTTAGCTGAATTCGAGTTTTTAAAGGGACAGAGTGTGATAAATCTCTAAATTCGAATTAAAAGTCTAATCGAGTTTGGATAATTCACAATTCGAATTTGAGAGTTTTGACCATAAAAAAAAAAAAACCGAAAATTTTAATTTTCAAATCGACCCTTGATAAATCTGCCCCTTAATGTAAACATTCTGTTTTTTCAAAAAACAACATAGTGCTTTATTTTCCCCTATAAATAATTGTTTTTGATTTTCTATGTAGACTTTTGTTTTAATGCAAATGCTAATAGAATGATTATTCTTTGCTATAATGATATGAATGATTATTCTTTTCTATAAAAAGTTCTGTTAATAATATCAGTACTTCATTCTTACAACTAATCTTATGAAAAGATTAGACTTGTTTACCATGTATAACATTGGTATGTGCTAGTAGGTAGCAGTCATCTTCTTGCTATTTTTTATAATGAAACTGAAAGTCCACCTTTAGTACATGTAGATTAGCAACTGCATAGCAACCATAGTTTAATGAACTAAGAAAATATTGGTGTACAAATAGAACTGGAAAGCTTTCTCTCTCCTCTAACTACTGCTAAAATTGCAGTGTGTAAGGCTATCCACCTTTAGGAACTGTGGCCAGTGAGTTGTAAACCTTGCAGCCTATCTAAGCACAACATTTTTTTCTGAACTAATTTCCTATAAAAGCACAATTCATGGTTAAAATTGCATTCTTTGTTTTTAATAACTCTCATGGTTAGTGTGGCCTTGAAATGTAAACTTTTTAATGACTTGCAACACCAAAACTGATAGGGATTTCTGTGCATTTAAAATGAATTCACTGGCACAAACTGTATGTGCAAACATTTGTCCAATAGGGCACATGTTTACAAAACAGATAAACGCTGTATAATTCAACAATTTTAACATTTAACCAGGCAGATACACTGGTTAAATACCATTCATGTTTCTCAACACCTGCAGAATTATAGAATAAATACTCATAGGAAATATAATGTATTCATTTATATATATAAACTGCACTGAATCCAGGATTCTGCCTTTTTTTAGCAGGTTTCGAATTCAGCCAAATCCTTGTACCTGGCTGAACCAAAGCCAAATCCTAATTTGCATATGTAAATTAGGGGCGGGTACAGAAATCGCTTGACTTCATCACAAAAGAACAATTTCCACTTTTTCCTTTCCTGCCCCTTATTTGCATATGCAAATTAGGGTTCAGTATATGACTGAATCTTTCACGAAAGATTCTGGGATTTGCCCGAATCCGAAATAGTAGACTCGGTGCATCCCTAATATAAATATTATTTATTTCCAGGAAATAGTTTATTTGTAGCTGCTAGTCAAAGGTTAAATTTAAAATAAAATCGCTCTCTAGTTTAACTGATCTATTAAAATATTTTCCATTGAGAATGTATTTATTTGAGCAACCACAAACTGCATACATGTTAAGTACATAAGCTTGATCAATGACGAAAAAATATTTTAGTGCGGTAAAGGAGAGAACTCAAAATAGCTTCTATTCTATTCATATTATTTTGTTTAAACGTGCGTTTTTAGTTATCTTTAGGGCCATCGGAAAAGCCTTTCCAATGTCTATAATACATTTATTAAGGGCATCTTTCTAATGCTCCAGTTGCACACGCAATACGGTACTTGTATTTTATCAGATAAATATCAAGGAACACGAAGGGAGATAAATAGTACAGATATGGGACCTGTTATCTAGAATGCTTGGGAACTGGAGTTTTCCGGATAATGGATATTTCTGTAATTTGGGTCTTCATACCTTAGGGTAAGGGTAAGGACACACAAGGAGATTGAGGGAGATTTGGTCGTCTGGCTACTAATCGTCTTTTGAGCAACTATCTCCCTGAACTGCCTCAGCGTTTTTCCCCATAGGCTACAATGAAAAGTCGCCTGCGCTAATGCACACGCAGCGATGCGTTTTCAATAGTTGCCCAAAGTTGCCTCAGTGAGGCAATTTCAGGCAACTATTGAAAACTCATCGCCATGTGTGCATTAGCACAGGCGACTTTTCATTGTAGCCTATGGGGAAAAACGCTGAGGCAGTTCAGGGAGATAGTTGCTCAAAAGACGAGGCGATTAGTAGCCAGGCGACAAAATCTCCCTGAATCTCCTCGTGTGTCCTTACCCTTAAGTCTACTAGAAAATCGTGTAAACATTAGATATACCCATTAGGCGGTTTTGCTTCCAATAAGGATTAATTATATCTTAGTTTGGATCAAGTGCAATATGTTTCATTATTTCAGATAAAAAGGAAATCATTTTTAAAACTTTGGATTATTTGAATAAAATGGAGTCTATGGGAGACAGCCTTTCCGTAATTGGGAACTTTATGGATAATGGGTCCCATACCTGTATTTTACTTATTTTATGTTTTTTTGTTTTTTTTTTAATTTAATACATGCTATGAACATATTTAATCTACAAAGTGTGGTTGTTTTCTTTTACATTTTTTTCTGTGACATTTTTGTTTTTTTTGCCAGAGGGTCTGTATCTACTGTACAGAGGTATGGTATAGATATAGAAAAAAGAATGTATGCTTTTTCTAATTGGCTCCAGTAATTAAGCAATAATAAGTGCTTAATTTGTGTGTGTTTGTGTTTACTGAGGTCAAAATATGTCTCTTCTGAGAACGTAGTGTTTAATCAGGTGATAAATTAATAAAACAACGTGCTCTTTATGTGTAACTAATAATTGCTCTAAATCAGTTGTGTGATAAAATGATCAGCTCAGTGAGTTGCCAATATATATTATCAATTTCTACAGAAAGATTATAGTAATAAATGTAGTGGTACATTTTATGGGGGAGCAAGAGCATTACAATCTGTGTACTGGCTACAACTGTCAATCAAAACATAGTGATTTCTGCAGCATTCCTGATTTTCCTGGAACTGTCTCTTTGGCTACCAATCTGTTTCAGATTTCGCCAGCTAATAGTAAACCAAATTAAAAAGTTATGTGTCATTAAAGGGGTGGTTCACCTTCAATAAAAAAAACTACTCTAAAATAATATTTTGTTTAATAAAACAGGCATTATCTGATTCTCAACCTTATATTTTTAATAAAATCACCTTTGAAACAATTATTTATTACCAGGTATACTGCTGGTTTGCTCTTGTCCTTTCCCCATTGCAAAGTGTGTTGGCGTGTGTTCTAAGTCCACAGCAGAGGTCAGCACGCTGAGCATCACAACGCCCCTCCCTAATTCTTTTCCTCTTACTCCTCTACTGTGTGTGACATTTCCTTCCTCCCTCACTGTTCGTAATTGGTTAAACAGACCCCAGTGACGTAGTAAGTTCTGAAGAGGGGGGGGGGGAGTAATCCTGCATAGTGTCCGCAATCCCTTCTGTGCGAGACAGCTTGAGGAGGAGTTAATGCAGTTCAGTATCTCTACAACCGTTGAGTTGAGATTATGCATGTAATGCTTGATTTGTGCCCAGCATTTTGTTTGATTATTTTTCTGTGAAGGTGAAACAAACCCTTAAGTGTCTTACCCCTGATAAATATAGACATGTTTTTGGTGATTTGTTAAAGGGATACTGTCATGGGGAAAAAAATGTTTTAATTTTTTTCCCATGCATCAGTTAATAGTGCTGCTCCAGCAGAATTCTGCACTGAAATCCATTTCTCAAAAGAGCATACACATTTTTTTATTGAATTTTGAAATCTGATATGAGGCTAGACATATTGTCAGTTTACCAGCTGCACCAAGTCATTTGACTTATGCTCTGATAAACTTCAGTCACTCTACTGCTGTACTGCAAATTGGAGTGATATCAACACCCCCTCCCCCAGCAGCCTAACAGAACAATGGGAAGGTATCCAGATAATCGCTCCCTAACACAAGATAATGGCTCCCTAATACAGGATAACAGCTTCCTGGTAGATTTAAGCACAGCACTCAATAGAAAAAATTCAGGTCCCACTTTGACACATTCAGTTACATTGAGTAGGAGAAACAACAGCAGCCTGCCAGAAAGCATTTCCATCCTAAAGTGTTGGCTCTTTCTGAAAGCACATGACCAGACAAAATTACCTGAGATGGCTGCGTACACACCAATATTACAACTAAAGAAATACATTTGCTGGTTCAGGAATTTTATATTGTTGAGTGAATTATTTGCAGTGTAATTTAGAAATAAAAAACTACATCATAAAAATCATGACAGAATCCTTTTAAGTAAGTGTGGCAGAGGCAAGGGTGCCACACAGCTCTATGTAACCCATTGCTGTCCATCTTTTTGGCTTGTGTACCTTTAGGGAGTGTCAGTGCTATAATAATGGGATGGTGTGCAAAATTTAGTCTAAGGGCCTCAGTTTTAACATTTCTGAGTTAGCCCAAAGTGCACAACCAAACTCCTAAAGAGATTTTCCAACTACACTATTTAATATAAAGGCTAACTGCTTTCCCATGTATCGAGTGCTAGCCTACATTTTGCTCCCTTATTATGGTGGTCCTTTTGTCAGTGTGTTTTTTCCTCTCTATTCAGAATTTGTGGCTTTATATTTCATACTGACATTACATAAGAGTAGACAAAAATGTTTATTTAAGCATAGGGTTGTATGCATAATTTATAAGATGGGTTCATTACTCAACACATTCATGCGTTCTTTTTGGTAAAGTGGATAATTTACGAACATGATGCATGAAAATAGAAAATGTATCTGTTTGAGGGTCCACATTAGTCTTTATTTCTTAATCTTATTTACTGTAAGATTATTTACAGATTAAGAACAGTTCAGTTTTGCATATAGGATGCATGATTTACAATATGAGCAGTCTCAAGATTCACATACATAAATTTGCTGGAATGAACATTCTGCAGTTTATTTATATCTTGAGAGACATGCATGCAGTATCATACATACACCCAAGGTGTAATATGCAATGTTTGGTAAAACATGTATTAAGCCCTCAATTAAAATATTCCACCCTTAATTCAACAGCTTGATCTCTTACAAGATAACCCTGCAGTATAATGTAAACTTGTTTAATATCTGCAGCAATCAAAGTAGGTGGAAGGATACATTACCTTTATTTAACAGTGGTTTTTCTTTTTTGTTGTTGTGTTTTACAGTTCTTTTCCCTGGTTCAGCCTGAACTATATACCAGGCCCTGCTGAAAATACCACTCAACAGTTTTCTTCTGCAGCTTATCCAGTTTCTCTTAAGTGCCCTGTACATTTTGTATGTTTTATGATGACATGCAGTGTCTTTGTGTGCATTCAAGGCAAATTACTGGTATTTAAAAAAAAAAAAATCTATAGTTTGTTTTTGTTTTCTTTCTCAATTTCTTCATTCTGATTTTGGGGGTATGGGCACACAAAGATACAATAGCTTTTTCCTTAGTTTTTAATTTATTTTATATTTGATTCTGATTTAGCTTTTTATGTAAAGCCATGTAGCCATATGCCTAATTTGACCTTGAATGGCTGCAGCTGATCATGCCAGATCTGTTTGCAGTGGTAATCTACTTGGTTGTGGTGTTATGACCCATCACAAATTTAAAATGTCTGCTGATAAGGTAAGGAAAATGGCATGGTAGGAAAGCTACAAACAACATGTCATAAAAAGGCCTATGCAAACAGAAATTATTTTAACAACTACCTTGTCAGATTTTGTGGTAGGTGTTCAAAAGATAGAAAACTGTTCCAACATATTAATCCCTGAATCAAACTTTTTTGTCTTGTGTATCTTGATTTTTCTGTGTGCTTTATAGTGAAGCAGCCGACACGAGTCTTGGTTCATAAAACAGCTTTTGAAAGTTGAGAGCACAACCCTGGAGAACCGACTGTGCTTGCTTACGTTTGGTTCATGACTTAAAATTCGAGTACAGGTGATAAAATCTCGGCAGTGTTAACACAAAAAGTAGTGTGTATTGTGCAATTTTTTTTCTACCCTAGATCCATTAACCAAATTGTTCTTAAAAGAAAACACAGGGATAAGTCAGATTTACTGACTTAGCATTAATGGTTAGCTATTTCTAGTACTAGAAGCCGGCAGCCAAATATGTGCTTCCAGCAAGCTTGAATCATAGAGCAGGGTGACCGTGTGTGCAAACTGTTTTAATGTCACAAAACAGCGTATCTAATACTTTGTGATTTTTCTGCAGGAATAATTCCTGATGAAGCCAAAGCCCTGTCGTTGGTGGCGCCAGCTAATGCAGTTGCAGGCTTACTGCCTGGGGGAGCGCTTCTTCCCACTCCTAATCCACTCAGTCAGGTACGTTATTACAAGTTTTTAAAGTTTTGCAGCTGAAATTGATTTTAAGGGTGATGGCAGATGGGATGTTTTGTTGCCTGTGCTTAAAGGGCACCTATCACAGCCAAAATCAAAAACATATTAGCAATCTGACCATTCCAACCTAAACAAATTTAATCAAACTACATATATAGATTTTTGAAAAAAACTGCAGGTTTTAAAAAATCCCTTACTTTGTCAAATGGGTTCTTTAACTGAGGGAGTCCATACTGAGACTATAACATGCAAATTTCGGGAGCATGCTCAGATTGTAGGATTGCCTTGAGTATTATACCCAGTATGCCTAGCTTTAGTAAACTCCTCCACTAGAAGTATCATGAGATTTCCCTATCTTGTCCCCTACTGGTGATGTTGTTATGCAAATGAAGGGCACACACTAACTTCCAGCTGGTGGCAACACTACTGAACAGCAGCTAACACAGGTTTGACTGATTTGAAAATAGCTTAGAAGGGTTGATAAGCAACCAAGGAATTTCAACTGAGCATGTACGAGATTTCAGAGCTTCAGTTGGCTGTGAAGATATAGGTAGGAGGAGACAGTGAAATCCAAGATGCCTGCCTCAGCTAGAACTGCAGTGGAGATATGGGAAATCTTGCAGAAGGTATAGTGAGCTGATGATTTACATTATACAAATAATTCTAACTGTTTTAAAAAGCTGATTTTTTGAACTTTCACATAGTGTATTTACTTAGGAAATGATTTTAGTTACGATTGGTGCCCTTTATCGTATTTAGCTCAAGACGGCAAAACATCAGAAAATTATCTTTTGTTCCAGCGTTAATGTAAATATCGGTGGGAAAATGTGTTGTGAGGTAGCACGAAGTTGCCTCACAAGGATGACTATGGGATGCATGGGCATGGATATTCAGTCCCCCATTTTGGTTATCTGGTCCCCCATTTTGGTGCACAAACAAATTTTTGAGATGATGCAAGACTTGCCTTAATAGCAGTGTCCACAAAATGCCTGCTTGCTATAATTGAGTGCCCTGACCGAAGGAAACAAGATTCAAATAATTTATATAGTGTAATTAAAGTTTATTTTGCGTGACTCTTCTGATAAAGTGGGATTTGGAATATTTTTTTGGGGTCACAGGTCCCCTTTAAAGTGGACCTGTCACCCAGACACACAAATCTGTATATAATAAAAGTCCTTTTCAATTAAACTTGAATTCCAAGTTCTATTTTTTTATCAAAGCATTCATCGCTGTTGTAAGCTCATTTAAACATCTCAGCTATCAATCAAATATTGTCTGCCCCACCTCTATGCCCTGGGCATAGAGGCGAGGCAGACAATTACTTTCACTTTCCATTCAGCACTTCCTAGAAATTGCTACTCTCCCCACATTCCCCCGTTCTCTTCACCATTTAATTGTGTAGCCAGGGCATGGGGATGGACATCAGGTCCCCCATTCTGGTGCACAAACAAGATTCTGAGATGATACAAGGCTTGCCTTAATAACAGTGTCGACAAAATGGCTCCTGCCTGCTTGCTATAATTATGAATTCCCAGACTAAAGGAAACGAGTCAAATAATTTATATAGTGTAATTAAAGTTAATTTTGCTCGACTGATGTGATAAAGCAGGATTATGAATAATTTTTTTGGGTGACAGGTCCCCTTTAAGCGTGGGCTACAAAATGGCCCTTTCTGCCAGGCTAAAGCTTAAAAATAGCCACTAAGTTAAGATGTAGACAAACGCATTCATGCTTATGGCCCAAGAGCTGGATTTAGAAAATGAATCTCGTAGAAAATCATCTGTGTTTATTTACATTATGGTGATCTAAATTACAAAAAAAGCCTGTCTCTGGAAAAAACAATGTCCCAAGCATTCTGGATAATAGATGCCATTCCTATATATATATATATATAAAAAAAAAAAAAGTTATAAGCGAAACATGGATAATACGGTTTAACACTTAATATAACCTTGATTAACTGGCAGTCTACTCATTAAATAGCTATGATTCTACTACAGGTATTTGATTCAGTCATGTATGTTCTCAATATTCATAACATGGGGTATGGCTTTTGAATAAAAGTTTTTATTCTTGTACATGCTTTAACATTTTTCTGCTATGTGTGTATTAGTGATGTGTGGGTTGAGAAAAATTCGACTTGAACCCGTCCGCGCTTGCCTCCTCCCCTTAATTTATAAAGCCCGGCTCTGCCAATGACATCACAAAATGGGCAGGGCAAGCACACAAGTATAAAAAAATGAAAGCAGGCAGAGAGAGAGAGATACCAAAATGTTGATTGATGTCATTCTTGCTTTTAATGAAAGATCTGTACAATATACGTACAAAATATACATACTTGTGTATATTTGATAATTGCAGGAAGATTTGTTATTCAAATAATTTGTTATTCATAAGACAGTCTTCATCAGTCAGACAGACTAACTTTTAAACTTGAGAACACTAAAAGAAAATAGCTGCATTAGGCAACAAGGCCTTTTTTGACTTAGTAGAAACATTAGCTAACTGATGTCATATTAGGGGGGTATGTTTTTCCCGGCCGCTAAATATACACCATTGTGGGCAACAAAACTTCAGAAAATACCTTTGAATATAAGGACATGTGAATCTCCAGTGCTCACATGAAATGCATTATCTAGGAGTTCTGTTATTAAAGTTTGTTTGTAACGAATAGCCATAATGAATTTAAGTATTTTAAACATACTGCATGTGGTCACCCGGTCTAAAAACATTTTGTATCTTTTTGTTTAATGCAACATTCAGCTTCTAAGTACAGCCATGTAAATGGCTGTAGTGATGTGCAGGTTGAGATTTTCTCAACTCAACCCTAACCCACCCCCTTCCAAACCGCACTAGGCCTAATGCTGCACTTTATTTATGGATCCTCGCCTGCCCCATCAGTGATGTCACAAAAGGGGCAGAGGCAGGCGGAAGTCTTGGAATTCCGGCTTCGGGAGCTGGAACTGATAGGTTGTGTGCGGGTAGATCAGGAGAAGAGCTAGACCCGCCCGCAACCTGAAGATTTTGTGCAGGAGTCGGCCCGACCCACTGGTAAATCCGCAGGTTTTGGGCCGGCTCGCACATCACTAAATGGCTGTCCTAAAGGGGGCATGGGTTGGGATCTTTTTAAAATGTAAAGCAAGCACGTTCTCTTGTACGTGTTCAAGCAAAAATGTTGTTTGTATTTTTTTTTTGTGATGGTGGTTGCCGGTGGTTTTGTGTGCAGCACCATTATTTGTAGAAGTATCTTACCCTGTGAATGAGGACAACTTGGCAGAATTTGGTAGCCTCCCACACTGCCAAATGTCGTACTGTTGTGGGCCTGCCACTGGGAGAGGTCTCATATGGCCCTTGCAACCTCTGAAATTGCATTTTAGACAAATAATAAAACAGGATTTTATTGTTTATAAACTTGATAAAATTGCCTAATTGCAATCATATATCCATTTTTTTTTTAATCTAACTGCTTGATCAGTTTGAATAATACATATTGCTCTTGTGGAAATATTATGGTTTAGTATTTGTTTTACACAAAATCTTGTTAAGCCAATATAAGCGATTGTGCGAGAAATATATTTTCTGTAACTGTGTGATGAATATTTTCACTCATTCATCCTATAGATTGGTGCTGTTCCACTTGCTGCTTTGGGAGCCCCTACACTTGATACAACTCTTGCAGCCCTTACTCTTCCTGGAGCAAACTTAAATTCACAGGTACTTCCCGTTTACCATCTGCATATTATTTGCTAGCTGAAACTCTGAAAGGATGAGCATTTACCTACATACACAGACTCATTTTATTAACTCCCCACATTTAATAAAGTTGTTCACTAAACTTTATTTGTACAGGTATAGGATCCGTTATTGTGAAACCTGTTATCCAGAAAGCTCTATTACAGGAAGGCAATCTCCCATACATTCCATTCTAATCAATTCAAATATGTAATTTTCCTTTTTCTCTGCAGTAACAAAACTGTACCTTGTACTTGATCTCAATTATGGTATAATTAATCGTTATTAGAGGCGAAACAAGCCTACTGGGGTTATTTAACTTTTAAATGCTTTTTTAGTAGGCGTAAGCTATGGTGATCCAAATTATTGAAAGACCTTTTATTTGGAAAACTCTAGGACCTCAGCATTCTGGATAACCAGTCCCATACCTGTGTAATGTTCTAACCTTCTAAGCTTTTATATGCTTTTTTCAGTCTCTTGCAGCAGATCAGCTTTTAAAGCTTATGAGCACCGTTGATCCAAAGTAAGTTTCCCTAATTATATTAATAATTATGTAGCCTATTATGTGTTTCTCTTATCAGCTTTTAGTTTTACAACCTAATAAGAGATTAAAGTATTTCCATATTCAGTAAGCATATCTGTAGCCACATTACACCTTGTATCATTGTTGTTATACCAAATAATAATTGGTCTCTTTTTGAATAAGCACTCACAAATTTGCCAAAGACCTAGTATGACATAAGACAATTTTCTAACTTCTGAATTAACTTTACATTTGTTGTAGCATGCTAACTCGTGTGTGCCAGTATCCAAATCTGTTAAGGCTGCACACTCAAGCTTTTAATGGGGGGGTTAAATGTAGTCTGGTGATTATGAAAAAAAATCTAATAGAAGAAATGTTTTGCAGATTAAATCATGTAACAGCAGGGCTTGTGTCTCCAAATATGAAATCTGATACCTCCAGCAAAGACATTGAGGAAGCTATGAAGCGGGTCAGAGAGGCACAGTCCTTGATTTCTGCTGCTATTGAACCAGGTAAGTTTAAAAATTTTTGTTGCTTATTTTTTTTTTAGTTTGCTTAAAGGGCATGTAAAGTCTAAAATAGAATAAGGCTAGAAATGCTGTATTTTGTATACTAAATATAAACATGAACTTACTGCACCACAAGCCTAAACAAACAAATAATTTATGCTTTCAAAGTTTGCTACAGGGGGTCACCATCTTGTAACTTTGTTAAACATCTTTGCAAGACTAAGACTGTGCGCATCCTCAGTGTGGTCTGGGCTGCTTTGGGATCGTCATAAACAAAGCTGCTTGAGTTCTGCATGGCTGGGAAATAAGGCGGGGACTCCCCCTGCTGTTCATAAGTATTTTTTCCCTGCTCAGCAGTTAGGGACCATCTGACAATTCCTATCCACAGCAGTAAATGAAGGGAGAATTTCACTGTATACAGTCAGGTTTCTTATAAAAACGGTGCACATTTTTTAATTAAAGTATATTAGAGATAGGTTTCATTTTCATTAAAGAAAGTAAAAATGATTTTATTTTTTTGCCTTTACATGCCCTATATAGATTGTAGGCACAATTCAGAGACACACAGAGGTAACTAATGTCCATGAAAGGGCAATGAGGCAGACATCTTTCTATTACTTTTTATTTCACATATTTATTTCGCCAACACTGTAACTGATCTAAATTGATATATTTAGTTGATACCTTTCTTATCTTTGTCCCTGCTGAGCAGAATCCCTGAATTCCATTAAAGGCAGCTGTTAGAATTGATACAATAGTTGCTAATATGCTGGTGATGCTGTTCAGAAATGTATCAACTAAACGTTGCAAAATTATAAAAGCTTAGTCTGCGTCTAAATTACTGACCTGCCAGACTGAAACACCAGGGAGACAGGGACATTAAACTTTAAACTTATATTTTGGGAAAACTGTGAAAAATGGAAAGAAATTTAAAAAAGTCTTTCTGGTGAGCAATCTGAAAACAATTGAACTGTAAAAAAGGGCATTGACTCAAGGGATGAAAACATAATTATGCCTCTTTATAGGTCCCTGGTGAGGCCTCATCTGGAGTATGCAGTGCAGTTTTGGACTCCAGTCCTTAAGAGGGATATAAATGAGCTGGAGAGAGTGCAGAGACTAAGTGCAACTAAACTGGTTAGAGGGATGGAAGACTTAAATTATGAGGGTAGACTGTCAAGGTTGGGGGTTTTTTCTCTGGAAAAAAGGCGCTTGCGAGGGGACATGATTACACTTTACAAGTACATTAGAGGACATTATAGACAAATAGCAGGGGACCTTTTTACCCATAAAGAGGATCACCGTACCAGAGGCCACCCCTTTAAACTAGAAGAAAAGAACTTTCATTTGAAGTAACATAGGTGGTTCTTCACAGTTAGGACAGTGAGGTTGTGGAATGCACTGCCGGGTGATGTTGTGATGGCTGATTCAGTTAATGCCTTTAAGAATGGCTTGGATGATTTTTTGAACAGACATAATATCAAAGGCTATTGTGATACTAAGCTCTATAGTTAGTATAGGTATGGGTAGATAGAATTTAATTAAAGTAAGGAGGGGTGTTTATATTGATGCTGGGTTTTCATTTGGAGGGGTTGGACTTGATGGACCAATTTAACTATGTAACTATGTAAAAGGGGTTTGGAATGCAAACAACCCCTTTGAAGCAAGGATAGACTATTGCTGAATATTTTAGCTTGCGATGCTAAATGAGTATATTAGTGACTTGTAAGTATGACTGTTAATGGCTTGAGGTGTAGTAATTGGGTCTTGCCATAAGCAAAATACATAATGTAGAATCCATAGTGGAAGTAAGCGCATGCATTTCAAAACATTGAAGCATTCTTTTGACATGCAAGAGAAAATGAGTAATCATCAAGGGCATGAATAAGCAGTATGAAAATCATTTGAAGACTTGAATGAAAAGAGAGCTTTTGTCTGGTTGTTCTGAAGCACCTTAGAGAGTAAGTGAAGCATGGTCAATGAATACGTTCATAAATGAATATGAATTAAGAGTTGGTGTTTGCACATTAAGTTGAATCCACCTTTGAAGTCTGACATTGCCATTTTAGTTGACCTAAAAACATCTAACTGTGGGACCAGACTGACCAGCACTTATAATTTAATATTAGAGGGTGACTGCTGTCTTCAATAGCTATCCTAGATGTTCCTGTAGTGACTCTTGGCACACAAAGCGATACTATCATGGAAAAACATGTTCTTTTTTTCAAAACGCATCAGTCAATAGTGCTAGTCCAGCAGACCGCTGCACTGAAATCCAATTCTCAAAAGAGCAAACAGATTTTTTTTTTTCATTCAGTTTTGAAATCTGACATGGAGCTAGACATATTGTCAGTTTCCCAGCTGCCCACAATCATGGGACTTGTGCCTGCACTTTAGGATGGAACTACTTTCTGGCAGGCTGTTGTTTCTCATACTTAATGTAACTGAATCCGTCAAAGTGGGACTTGGCTTTTACTATTGAGTGTTGTTCTTAAATCTGCTAGGCAGCTGTTATCTTGTGTTAGGCTAGGGCCACACGGGAAGATTCAGGGAGATTGGTCGCCTGACCAAGTCACATGACTGGGGGCAGCTGGAAACTGACAGTATGTCTAGCCCAATGTCAGATTTCAAAATTGAATATAAAAAAATCTTTGCTCTTTTGAAAAATGCAGTGCAGAATTCTGCTGGAGCAGCACTATTAACTGATGCACTTTGAAAAAAACATGTTTTCCCATGACAGTATCCCTTTAAAAGTACACCTGTTCAGTAGACACTTGTAGAATCTGTATTAAGTGCGTTAAAAGATATTTTCTGCCACATTTCAATAATGGTTCTGGTAGACGGTGAGATTTGTTGCCTGTGGGTAAAACTTGCGCTACCATGGACAACAAATCTCCTGAAAGTGTTTTCCCACCGACAATTAAGTAAATGGTCCAGTAAAATGGACTACATCATTTCCATGAAGGAGTTAGGTTTGCATGGGGCTTAGGGGGTTTTACACAGTGGCTTTGTAGTTCTCCTGGGTTGCTTACTACACTGTAATGGATTCTGAATTCTTTAAGGGGCTTCTTGAGTAGTTCCTTGTGCAAACAAAAGTAAGATTTTCTTTTACAAATTTAATTTACAAAACCACTCTGTGCATTACATTTTTTTAAAATGTGCACAAGACCTGTTGAGTGCTATACTTTGTTGGACTTCATTGCTCACCCAGGCAAACTATATTTTTGTATGGGTACTCCTCCAAATACATATATATCCATGGATTTTTTTTTTCCAGATAAAAAGGATGAAAAAAGCAAGAAGCATTCAAGATCACGATCCCACTCCAGACGTAGGAGGACACCTTCATCTTCCAGACACAGGTGTGATATTAAAATGAGCTATAATTTAAATTAAATTTTGTTTGTCTTCTTTAGGCAATTCCTTAAATGTGTATGCATATGTTAGTAGTGATATATTATTATGTTGTAGTAATACCATAACATTATAATGTCTGTTAATTTGACACTTCTATTTTGAATCCAGACATCAAGGCTTTACTTAAGAAATTATTTAAAATTACTGTGTTTGGTGGAACTTTATACTTTTGGGCTCCACCGACTTTTTTTTTGTGTAATGACATAATTTAAGTCATGTAATCTTACCCCAAGATGTGCTAACAGATAAATGCACTACGAATTGTGTAATGTTTTTTGTGATGTTTAAATGCATAAATTTTTTTATATACAATCTCTTTCATGCTATTGCAATTACTTGTTCTCTTTTTCATACTGATAGACGTTCCAGAAGTAGATCAAGGAGGAGGTCACACTCAAAGTCTAGAAGTAGGCGACGGTCCAAGAGCCCCAGGAGGAGAAGGTCTCATTCAAGAGAGAGGAGCCGACGTTCTAGAAGCACATCTAAACCCAGGTCTTTGGGTTTTTTTTCCTAAAACGAGGATGGGTGAATCCACTATTGTGGGATTTGGTCACAATCCAAGCCCCAATTTGCATGGGCAGGGAAGGTTTGAAAAGAACTGCACACGTAGCGTGCATAAATGTTTTTTTCCCTTGTTTGTGTAAACGTGAAGTGCAACTTTAAGGGTTTGGTTTTACCAGGCACTTTGGATTAGTCTGAGTCGTGCTGTGATTCAGCCAAATCCTGAACTGAATCCTGGGTTCTGTGCATCCATACAGGCTCTCTTTCTGTTTTGCTCAGATTCATTTTATATTTTGTTTTTGTCTCTAGCTTACTTGTATTCTCAAAGTATATATGTTAATTTTTTCCAGAGAGAAAAAAAAAGAAGAAAAAGAAAAAAAGCGTTCTAAAACCCCACCTAAAAGCTACAGCGCAACCAGGCGATCTAGAAGCACAAGCAGGTACAGACTGATTTGCAAGAAAATGTTCAGCTATTGTCAAACTCTTTTCCATTCGTTACTGAAACCTTATTTGCACAAGCAAGTTTGCTTCATAATTTTGCCAGCCCTCATCTTTGTTTTTGAGATATCATGGACCATCCACTCTGTGCAGAAACATAAGATAATTTCTTACTACTAGAAACAGTATTGGTTAAAATGATTGACTTCTTCTTTATAACAAAACTTCCTATAGTTCCTTTATTTTTTGTTGTCCTTTCTGGGAGGTGCAATTCATGTATTCCATCCCTCTCCGTCCTATTAGGTTGGGATAAGAATATACAAGGACTGTTTTATATAAGTCTAATATATTCTGTGGTTTAGAGAATAACAAAGTATTGCTTCTGCTTCATAGAGATAAGAAGCGCAGAAAGAGCCGCAGTGGATCACGGTCTCCCAAAAAAATAAGATCACCAAAGAGGAAGCCTTCTCGTTCACCATCTCCTCGAAGGTATTCATATCAAAGTGATACTGACACTAGAAAACTACTCATTAAGACTATTGGAATTTATGCTCATTATTTTTATTTATGAAATTCCTCATGGCAGACATACATGGTGTACTTTCATAGTATTCCATGTTCCATAGGATAGACCACTGATCAAAATGCATTTTGAAGGTTCAGGGACAACAGCAAGGTTCATGAGTGCCCTTATACATTCAAATATCCCCACTGATTAGATCTGTTGCTTGTTGTTCTGTCTGCCTCATGACCAGAGCAATAGATGATGATGCTGCTAGGACTTTTCTAACCACAAGATGCTATGTGCTATGCATAAAATCAACGTCACGTTTTTGTCCATAAATATATTTCTAATGGGACTATTGACATGAAATCTATAACAGATGTCGGTAACAACCCAAGTAATCCACACATACAAAGAAATCAAGACAAAAAAGTCCATAAATTAAGTTATGTGGAATGACACAGGGAATACGTATTGAACTCGTGAAGAAAAAAAGGTGCAAAAAGCCATCAGAAAGCAATCCTGCCCCTCATCAGTGCAAATTAATATCTGCTGGTTTAGTCCTAATTGATGGCCTATAAAAAGGTTTCTCATTACCAAGGTATCACACAAGAAGCATCTCATGAAGGGTTAAAGCAAAAAGTTCTCTCAAGACCTTTGAGGCCATTGGTTACAGACATATTTCTAAGCTTCTGAATGTTCCATTGAGCACAGTTGGGGCCATAATCCATAATTTCATATAAACCGGCCATGACCAGGTGCTCCTCACAAGATTTCTGACAGAGGAGTCAAAAGAATAATCAGAAGAGTTGTCCAAGAGCCAAGGATCACTTGCAGAGAGCTTCAGAAAGAACTTGAATTAGCAGGTACAGTTAATGCACTCAACTGTCATGGCCTTTATGCACTGCATAAGACTCCTACTGAAGAAAAATGAACTGAAGATCAGAGTTCATAGAAGACGTCCCCAGCACCTTCAAGATTTGAAGACTGTGTGGAAGAATGGGCCAAAATCCCACCTGAGTGTTGCATGTGACTAGTTTCTCCATACAGGAAGAGTCTTGAGTTGGTCGTTACCAACAAAGGCTTTTCTATGAAGCATTAAATAAATTCCAGTAAATGCGTTCAATAATGATTCCCTATGTCATTCCACTTTATTACACATAACTTAATTTATGGACCTATTTGTTTTGATTTCTTTGTATGTGTTGATTGGGTATGTTACTTGGGTTGTTACCGACGTCTGGTGTAAATTTCATGTCAGTAGCCCCATTAGAAATTTACTGAAAAAAACGTTGACGTGTTAAATACTTATTTTTCCTGCTGTATGCCTCATCATGGAATAGCATTGTATTTAACCATAGTCAAAGTACGAAGACTTTTCCAGTCTGCGTCTTCAGCTGTGTGTGTAGCTACCTGTAAGAACTGAAAAGCTAAGAGTTTTTCATCCAAAAACTGACCGCAAATATTTACAATATTAAAAAAATTGTCTGAGCACTTTACGAAAAACAGCATTAGCAATCAGATATTTTTTCTGCTCCCCTGTATGGAATTTCAGTAGTTCGGTTTATGGGGTCATCGCAAACAAGCAGCAACAGAATTATAGACTGAAATATAAATGGACGAGCACTGGAAAACATGTATCCGTAATAAAGACCTGACGGGGTTGGGGTGGAGGTTTACTTTAGTAGCATTGGGCCCCTATATCTCTCTTATGAACAATAAATATTTTGAATTCCAGGCATAAAAAAGAAAAGAAGAAAGATAAGGATCGAGAGAGGAATCGTGATGAAAGAGAAAGATCAACCAGTAAGAAAAAGAAGAGTAAAGATAAGGAGAAGGAGCGTGAGAGGAGATCTGAAAGTGAGAAAGATGTAAAAGTAGGTTTGAAAATGAGAAAACTCTTGATTCCTTACCCGTCTTACACTGTATGGATAGATGCTTTACCTCTCTTGTCTTCTGTCTACACAGCAGGTAACACGTGACTACGATGAAGAGGAACAAGGATATGACAGCGAGAAAGAAAGACGGGAAGAATACATGATCCCAGAAGCAAGCCCACCAGCAAGCCCACCAGCACAGAGTGAAGAACCTGAAAGGCCAATAGCAGATTCGGTGAAAGACTCCAAAATTAACGGGGATGACCATCACGAGGAGGATATGGATATGAGCGACTGAGCGTCTTAAATGTGAATGTTAGTGAATATGTGAGGTGGTGTTATTCATATATATATCTTTTGATTTTCTATTTAAAATATTTCCTATAATTTTGTCGTATATAAAACTGAGCTATAAGTGAATGTATCCAACCTAACACATTAACGTTCTGGCTGATAAGTTTGTCGAAGTGGATAACAAGTCCTGTATGGTCAAACTGGATTGTTGTTAGCAAACAGTTCGTTCTGGTGTGATGTGACTTTTCAAATATGCTGCATGCGTCTACACCTCGCATGGGTTATCTGGTTTGCTATATAGTTCCCCATTTACCATATATACAATCTGATTCATTGAATACATGGTCTACATAGAAAATGAACCGAATACGTCAGTGTGCAAAACATCCTAGCTGTGAAAAACAAATGAATTGGAAGATCCACATCGTATGTTCACATCCTTCTGGTGTAAGTAGATTATTAGCCCCACAGCTGAGTATGTTGTGGGTTTTGGCTTAAATAAAATGTACTAACCCTTTTCTGAAGGCTGTAATCAAGACATTTTTTTTGGATGTCCAGTGATCTGAATGCCATGCTCCTTGTTAAAAATTCACCCATTTTGGTAACGTAGACTGTTTTTACACTCTGTCCTCCTTTTTTTTTTTTTATTTTGTTCTTCTTGCCCGTCTGTAACTTAAACAGGCCGTGCATTTTTAATCTGATGCTTATATGCTATGGTAGCAGTTTTGATTTGTTCACTATCAGTGTGGCAGCTATCTGATAGTGCTTGTATCCTGTCATACACTTAGTAGAGAGAGAGTTTTTTTTTTTGTTTGTTTGTTTCAGAATCTTGAACGCTTCAGTTTTGTTGATTCCCATAAGAAAATGTAGGTTGCAATCTGTGCCATGTTGATGTACAGTTCCTGAAATTTTGTTTTACAAGAAACTTTGATAATAAAATTTTTAAAAATATATTGTGAAAACTGTGTTTTAAGATAACAAATGAAGTGTTTGTCATTGCAATATTTTTTTTTTTTTTTGAGGTATGATATTTGGTGATTATCTTAGAAGCACGGTTTAAAGGGGAACTACAGTGGAACCTCAATTTTACTTCCCCTGATTTTAAGTTTCCCCTCATTTTACATTGTTGTTTTGTGGTTCCACCTATATATTATGCATAATACACTTCCTGGATTTTACACCATTTTTTTCTGGTCCCCTAAAAAAGCGTAAAATGGGGGTTCTACTTTATGAGGAAAATATCAAAATGGCGCTTTCCAACTTCGGGCGACTTCAGAAATCGAAGCGCCGCGAGTTCATGGACACTGGCATTTTCTCATTATAGCAGGGGGAAGGCAGTTCGGGGAGATTGTTGCCCCGCAGAAGAGGCGATTAGTCACCAGCCGACTAAATCTCCCCGAATCTGCCATTGTGTCTGTGCCCTTAGGGAGCGGTTATCTGGTTACCTTCCCATTGTTCTGTTGATAGGCTGCTGGAGAAGGGGAAGGGAGAAGGTAATATCCCAAAACAGCCTGAACAGATTTTGGCAAAGAAGAAATTACAATGGATGTGTGCTTGAGCTGGCCATAGATGTGCAGATTTTACCTTTGTATCAAACAATCGGACTTCCCAATTTTCCGACCTACCACTAACCATCCAGATTAAATAAAGTAGTAAAAGAACAAATCAGACGATATTCTGCCTGTGACAGCAATCGTACGAAAGTTATATCTGACGAATTCTAGTGACAAGCTCCCATTGATATTGTCAGATAGGCGATACATGCAGAGAAATTATCGTTACCCGACAAATCTTTTAACCTGTCGGATTGACTAAATGACCAATCGTCATGGTACGAAAAATGTTGCGACAATCCACACATGGTCAGAAAAACTTGGATTCCTACGACTATATCTTTGGGGTTAAGGCCAGCTTCGGTCCCCATCTCTTGCATACATACATGAATTGTGGGGTTTCCTTCACTGGCTAGCATTTTCGTGTCTGAATCATCCGACTAATGGGTCATCGTGATCTCAAAATCCTTCAGCAATACCAGTTGGGTTTATCTTGCATCTCTTAACCAATGTGACCAGACTGTCATACCTACTGATATGTTTGTTTTTCAAAAGATGTCTGCTTTATAGTAGTGCCACTCAGATTATTTTGGGTGCTTTAAAATGGTTTTTATGTGCTGGCCAACTTCTGTGGTATCGAGGGCTGAAAATTTTTCTGGCCAACTTCCATGGAAACCAGTGTTGACCACTCCCCAATTTTTAAACCACATCCAAGACCTTTTAAGAATATATCCTCATTTATGGTTGGTGTTCACTGCAGGAATATCCCGCATCACTCATAAAAAAAACTTGTCATATTAAGACATGGCCTTAAAGGAGAAGGAAAGCTACCGAGGCATTTTATTGCCAATAGATTAGCTGCAACAGTGCAAGCTAGAATGCTATATTTATTCTGTAGAATGTTTTACCATACCTGAGTAAAAAGCTCTAGAAACTCTGTTTGTTTAGTATAGGAGCTGCAGTCTTAATGTGGTGTGACATCACTTCCTGCCTGAGTCTCTCCCTGCTCTGGGCTCAGATTATAGTAGGGAGGGGGGGGGAAGAGGAGCAAACTGAGCATGCTCTTGCCCAGGGCAATGAGTTTTAAGATGAAGGCAGGAAGTCTGATACAGAAGCCCATGAGTACACAATAGAAGGAAAGAAACGCAGTATTTC
Source organism: Xenopus petersii (assembly GCA_038501925.1). Classification (NCBI taxonomy): domain Eukaryota; kingdom Metazoa; phylum Chordata; class Amphibia; order Anura; family Pipidae; genus Xenopus; species Xenopus petersii. Next base: position 79,619,506 of record CM076678.1, on the reverse strand, counting down.
TTTTGACAGGGGACTCAGAGCAGCACTACTTTGGGCGTTTACTGGTATATTTAGATGGACCTTTCTGATAAGGCTTACTTAGTTTTAACCTTTCCTTCTCCTTTAAATCCATATGCTACACGTCCCCTACGGATAGCACGGCAACACCCAGCACATGATTTAATATCTTGGGGACCCTATAATCGCTATTTGCAAGTGCCAACAAACCCCCACCAGGCTCACCTCCCACAGGCAGAGTAGGGCAGGCATAGTATGGTGCACACACAGGGAACATAAGGCAAGCAGAGTATGGCACAAACCGGGAGTATACCGTACGGCAGGCAGAGTATGGTACAAACAAGGGGCATAGGACAAACAGAGTAGGGCACACAGGGAGCATAGGACAAGCAGAGTAGGGTACACACAGAGCATAGGACAAGCAGAGTATGTCACACACAGGGAGGAGCATAGGGAAGGCAGAGTATGACACACACACACACACAGGCAGGGTAAGGCAGGCAGAGTTTGGCACATGCAGGGAGCATAGGGCATGAAGAGTAGAGAGGTGTGAACAGATAAACATACCTTTTAATGCTTACACAAGGTAAGCAGTCACAGCAGGGCAGATTTTCATGTGGGGGGCCCACAGTCCGCCCATTGGACAGCACTAACTTACCTGATAGCCCAGGCCATTGCTCCTGTTAGCAGAAAACTGCACCAGCCCAGGGTACTTGTGAGCGAGTGATCCTGTTCCTCCCTTCTTTCTTCAAAATCCAGCAACCGGTGAATGCACAGTACAGAGAAAAGCCAGCTATTTTGTTAGTCATGCTTGTAGCAGTACTGCACATGCGTGCCTGCATGAAGCAAAAAGGGAGGAAGAGGATCGCTCGCAAGTACCCCGGGCTGGTGCGGTTTTCTGCCAATAGGAGTACCAGCCCAATTTATCAAGTAAGTCATTACAATCCTTGGGACATTTGGAACCCCCCGGATTGTACATTTACTTCTCCTTTAATGCTAAATGCGTCTGAACATTTTGCCTTGTCATATTGCATTTTAAAAGTTGCCTGTATGTGTCAGACAGCAGAGATGTGCAATGTCTCGTGTCATTGTCATGAATGAAAGTTGAGTGTTGCCAGCTGCAACTGGCAGTTTCCATTTATGTAAGAACTGCAAAACTAACATGAGTTACTACAGTAAGCAACTGGTTTAAGTGCAATGTGATGTGTGGCTTGTCTGAGATATTGAGTAACTGAATCTAAAAGGACAGTTTTCAACATTAAAGGGGAACTATTGCAAAAATTAAAATGTAATTAAGATCTACCAGGCAGCTGTTATCTGGTTACCTCCCCATTGTTCTGTTGTTAGGCTGCTGGGGGGTGATATCACTCCAACTCTGGCTATTACGTTAGACATCCGTTCACTCCAGCCTTTATAGATTACAGTTTGAGCTAACCCTATTGAAAATGTTTTTATTTTGCTCAGTTTATTTACCCAGTTTTATTTTTACATTAAACTGTTCCTTTAAAGCCGGAGCGGGATTTGCAATAGAAATTTCACATTTCACTAATCTTCCTTAAAGAAATATGCAGTAAAACGTTCTCTCAAATTAGATCTATAAAGCAGTTTGAAGCGCTAGGAAAACTACAATTATTTCCCTATTATTTTCTCTTGTTAATAGGCTTTTTATGGGCATACATGCCTTTACATATGTCTCCTTAAAGGAGAAGGAAAGCTCCAAGACAGTTTATTGCCAATAGAATAGCCACAATATTGCAAGCTAGAATGCTATATTTATTCTGCAGAATGCTTTACCATACCTGAGTAAACAGCTCTAGACACTGTCTCTGTTTGTTTAGGATAGAAGCTGCCATATATGCTTGGTGTGACATCACTTCCTGCCTGAGTCTCTCCCTGCTTACTAACAGCTCTGAGCTCAGATTACAGTAGGGATGGGAGGAGGGAGGGGGAGAGGAGCAAACTGAGCATGCTCAAGGCCGTGCCCTGGAGGTTTAAGCTGAAAACAGGAAGTCTGATACAGAAGCCCATGTGTACACAATAAAAGCAAAGAAATGTGGTGTTTCTTTTGACAGAGGACTCAGAGCAGCATTACTTTGAGGGTTTACTGGTGTATTTATATAGACCTTTCTGATAAAGCTTACTTAATAGTTAGCCTTTCCTTCTCCTTTAATCTAAGCAGCTCAATCCTGGGTGTGTGACCTGCTCAGTGGAAGCTGCACCCTACTTACAGCTGAACCTTCCCTTTTTCTGCACTCATACAAAACTCCTGAATATCAATTTCTAGCGATTCTAGCACAATACGCATTTTATTCTCTTAAAATAAACAAGATACTTCTGTTTGACTTCTATTTATTTTGCTTGTCGCAACTGGTAAAAGAACCAGGAGCAGACCAGTTTAAAGGGGTGGTTCACCTTTACATTAACTTTTTGTATGTTATAGAATAACTAATTGTAAGCAATGTTTAAAAAAACTATAGTAAATAAAAAATGAAGGCCAATTGAAATGATTGTCTTTTTCGGATTCTTTTCAGCTTTCAAATGGGGTCAGTGACCCCATCTGTAAACAAATGCTCTGCAATGCTACACATTTATTGTTATGGCTACTTTTTATTACTCAGCTTTCTATACAGACCCTCTCCTATTCTTATTCCAGTCTGTAATTCAAATCAGTGCATGGTTGCTACAGTAATTTGAACCATAGGCAGAGTATGGCACACCCAAGGACAATAGGGCAGAGTTTGGCACACCCAGGGAGCATAGGGCAGGCAGAGTATGGCACACACAGAGAGCATAGGGCAGGCAGAGCAGGAGACAGGGAAACCTATCAGGACCACTCTAATATGTGCTACATACAGTGACACAGTGCTGATGCCCCAATAAATTGTGAACAGGTGACCAGTGTGGGCGGTTTTAGTCTGGTTCTCAGGTGTGAACAGTACAGGGCTTTAGGGGTGTGAACAATGCAGGGGGATTAGTCTGAATTTGAGGTGTAAACAATGCAGGGGCCAGTTAATCTCTGTAGTGATACCTTTTAAAGGATAAATCAACCTGTGGGGGGGAAAAAAAACCCTACCCTCCCTCCCTCCTCCCCCCAGGCTAACTACCCCCCCCCCCAGGAAATGCCCCATACTTACCCCTCGGCGCAGATTTTTCCAGCAAAGTTCCACGCGTCCATCTTCCACGTCCTCTCTAGGCTGACTGGGAGATCAGTATTTCTGCGCATGCGCATATGGAGCAGTTTGCCGGTTTGCGGCAACTGCGCATGCGCGAAATTACCGATCTCTCAGTCAGCTTACCGAGGACGCAGAAGATGGACGCGTAGAACTTCGCTGGAAGAATCTGTGCCGAGGGGTAAGTATGGAGTATGGGGCATTTCCCCAGGGGGTAGTTAGCCTGGGGGGAGGAGGGAGGGAGGTCTACCTGGGGTGGGGGGTAGGGTTTTTTTCCCCCACAGGTTGATTTCTCCTTTAAGGGAAGAACTCCATGGTGCGACTCATCCGACTTTTCATCCGACAGTCAGATAAATGTAATTCTTACCTGCGATTTCTCCTTCACTTCCTGTATCTTCAGAACATCTGACACGTTGCATGCGTTTCGACGCATGGCGACATGTCAGCTTGAGCCACACCATAGAGTTCCTCCCTAAAGCTTACACATCGTAAGCAGACACAGCAGGCAGACTTTCATGTGGAGGTCCACACAAGGGGGGGGGGGCGCCAGTTGGACAGCCCTGCTCTACATCATACTAAAAGTTAACACAAAGGTGAACAACCCCTTTAACAACAAAGGCCCCTATAAGCAGTGTGTGTGATTTTGTATGACATTATGGAACAACACTTTGAAATAAATTTAAGAAAGGGTCGTTTTTTTTACAAAAATACTGAAACAAAGTTTAATCACACAATTTGAACACGGCTGCGGAAATAAAACATTCAAAGCATAGATTAAAACAAGTAGACCTTAATTAAGTTAGTACTGGGCATGGTTTCAACAAAAACATTGTCTTTAACGGTTGTTTACTAGTTACAAAATGACCGAGTCTACACAGTCCAGTAAAAATACCTATACAACAATTGTGATCTGAAACAATATGCTCTTTAAATGCAGGGGGAACCATATTCCCTTTAAGAAAAAAAAAAAAAAGTGTATTGGAAGACCAGACTGAATTCCCCATCCTGAATATCAGTTTCTATTTACCCATGGTGCATTATGTAACAAATTAATATATATTTAATAAAATTACATATATTACATGTGTCCTTTTATATTTATAGCACTGTAAGGTCTCAGAACTTACAGAAAATGAATGCAGGTCCTGCCAGCAAGGAACAGGAATACGACAGTTTGGTATCACGAGCTATACAAGGTGTACCGATTGCTGGTAAGCAGTGTGTTTGGTAAACATATCATGGAAAAATGTAGTCTGTTCTTTAAAAAGTACCATTTATGGGTTTGTATCACTTATGTACAAAATCCCAATGCACTTGCAAAATGTTATGCGTCTTGAAAACAGAAGATCCGCCAAAAGAGAGACTCAGGAGATACAGGAACAGAATGAGGAAAGATGAAGTCAGGCGTCTTGTGTGTTGAGAAAAGATATTGGATCAGATGTATGAAAGAGGGATCAACAACCAAGGTAAGAAGTTTTGTTTTTGTTTTTTTAATACATATGGAGCGATCACTGCCTTCGGTCATGCTTCTCGCATACTAAGATCTATTTTTATTCATTAGCCTATTAACACGGGTTAAGTGGGCTGCAGCATTTCTAGCGTGTATATGTTGATATTAAAAAAATGCCCTAGTTTGCAATGACAGGTATCTGAAGAAAGGGAAACTTCAAATATCCCTGCACCTCAACAAGCTGTGAATAGGTGCTGCTTGCTCCTCTCGACGCAAGGCACGTGAAAGAGTTGCACCCACTGTGTAGTGATTAGGGATGCATCGAATCCAGGATTCGGTTTGGGATTCAGCCTTTTTCAGCATGATTCGGATTTGGCCGAATCCTTCTGCCCCGGCCAAAACAAATTTGCATATGAAAATTAGGTGAAGAGAGGGAAATCACCTGACTTTTGTCACAAAACAAGGAAGTAAAACATGTTTTCCCCTTTAAACCCCTAATTTGCATATGCAACTGTGGTTCGGGGTTCAGCCGAATCCAAAATAGTGGACTCAGTGCATCCCTAGTAGTTAGGGTTGCCATCTGGCTGGTAAAAATGATGGTTGTTCCCAATGTTATTAATAGGGAAACAAAGATAAATATATAGGAAGGCTGGTATTTTTTTCCAGTAAAGGTGGCAACCCTACTAGTAGTGAGACATAATAAAGGGGGGGGGAGCTCTCCTTCTGCATACCATACTAGGTGCCACTCCTTATATGCATTTGCTAGTAAACATAGGGCACATTCCAATGTTAAAATGCAGAATCTTAGTAATACTCGATTTTTTTTAGAAATAAACTGCCTCCAGATTTGTGTATGGGATGCAGTAAAAAAAATCTATTCCTCTGGGTGAAGGCACAAAACAAAAAAACATAGGCAAGAAATTAAGAAAAAAGGGTCAAAGCATCCTAGATGTATTGATCTCCGTTAGACTGGCGATCAAAACACTGTGGATTACTGCAAGTAGTCTGCAATGGCAAATGCTATAAGTCATCCCTTTTCACCTGAAAATGTGCCCACACATATCCCCATTTTATACTCACGGGAGCAGCTGATGCACCTCCCACTGTGGTCAATAGGATAAGACCCACACACTTTAAAACAGACGTGGGGGGGGGGGGCGCTAGAACTCTATATTAAGTATGCAACATTACACTGATAAACATAGATAAAGATTTGCTTAAAATTAAAAATTTCCTTTATAAAAAAAAAAAAAGTTCAAGGAGCAGCACGCCATGTTTCTGCAGTGCTCAATGAATTCATAGTGTCCCTGCACAACTGGATTGTTTTCTCGAACAGCTATTGCAATAGGTTGAGTTGGCAACAATATAGAAATTCGGTATTTGGTTCATTATCTACAGAAGGTTATTTCTAATTTTTATACATTTTATGCAAACAAGCAAGGATCTATACAAAATGTTACACAGTGTATAATTTAAAAAAAAAATTCTTAGGAGATTTAAAAGTTCACCCTAAAATAAGAGGTGGAATCCGCTGAACACTAACCAGTGGTCCGTGGATGCATGGTGGTCTATATGAAGGAGGAATGCACTATGGGGGGGGGTGTCATTACAAAGGGAAGGGCATCAATCTTCAGCAGAAGTTCCTCTGATTTGCCGTGATGCCCGTTTTGCAGCAATTGTGGGGACAGGAATCCTAGAACAAGCTGGACCAGTCCTTGGATCCGTGGGGAGGCTGATGTATCGTTTCCAAAATGAAATGCAGGACCTTGCACCAGTATGCCAAACCTTCCTTTACACTTATTAAAACATTCATTTTCAATCATTGCATTGAACGGTTGTAAGCAGTTATAAATCGGGGAAACGGCTCGGGTCCTCCTTGTAGTCATCGGGTATTGTAAAAATTGCATCTTCAAATTCTCCATAGCGAAACTCTTGAAAGGTTACAGTGGCTGTGATTGTTGGAAAAACGGGGATATCTAAGAAAGCAGAAAGAGATGTATTTTAGGAAATGGGAAATCCTTTTGTACGATCAAATTACACGCGGTAAGCTGATAATGCTTTGAATTATTTACCAAGCTTTACAGGAAACCCAGGAGGAAGCTTCATCTGCACAAATTCTCGGAGTTTATTAAAGTGCTTGAAAGGTGCAATGACTTCTAAAACATTCAAGAGTCTGAAAAGCAGGTTATGTATAAATTATATACATGTAAAATACATTAAAGCTCTAAAGAAGAAAAACAGGTAAAGTAAGAGTTCTTAAAGGGATTCTGTCATGATTTCTATTGTGTACTTATTATTTCTAAATTACTCTTTACATTGTAAATAATTCACTCCACCATATAAAATTTCATTTCTAATCCAACAAGTATATTTTTTTTAGTTGTAATGTTGGTGTGTAGGCAGCCATTTTAGTCATTTTGCCTAGTCATTTGCTTTCAGAAAGAGCCAGCACTTTAGGATGGAAACAGGCTGTTGTTTCTCCTACTCAATGTAACTGAATGTGTTGCAGTGGGATCTAGATTTTACTATTGAGTGCTGTTCTTATATCTATAAGGCAGCTGTTATCTAGTTACCTTTCCATTGTTCTGCTGATGGGGGGGGGGGATTTATCACTCCAACTTGCAGTGCAACGGTAGAGTCACTAAAGTTTATCAGAGCACAAGTCACATGACTGGGGGTAACTGTGAAACAGACAATATGTCCAGCCCAATGTCAGATTTCAAAATTAAATATACAAAAAATCAGTTTGCTCTTTTGAAAAATGGATTTCAGTGCAGAATTCTGCAGGAGCAACACTATTAACTGAGGTGTTTTGGAAAAAAACATGTTTTCCCATGACAGTATCCCTTTAAATAGAAATATGTACCAGTGTAAGGTAATGTTTGCCCAGATCTAGCCACCCACAATGGCAACAACCAGAAATGCAATACATCTAATTGAATATGAAAACTATTCATTTTTGCGCTTACTGGTCCTTTAGACACAGGTAGATCAGAAGTCAAAAGGGAAGCGTCATGCGTGATGAAAACTAGTTACAAACATGCTTTTTTTTTTTATTAGTATTCAATCAGTAGATTCAACTTACGATTCAATGCCCAGAGGAAAATCCTGACTCATAGCAATAGTTGCTTTAAATGTTTTCTTATTTTCTTTGCAGACAAGTTCTCTGCCAAGATGAGGAGCTCTGTCAGAAGCAATGGCATGAAAACTATGAGCTCAGATTTCATTTTGCACATTCATTATAAATGTAATGTTCGTTAATCCCACCGACTAAAAAGGTGACCGAAGGACCAGCACCTTAAGAATGTCAGCCCTTTACTAATGACCCTTCTTCTGAATGACCAGCTGGTTTACTTTAGTGGGTTCAAGCTCCTCTTTTGAGTAAACATTTGCCTAAGCCCTGTATCTTATCACAAAATTAAATTAAAAAGAAAACTCCCATCAAATATTCATTAGTTCAGGCACTCACAGGTCTTCATAAATGAGAAGTTTATTGGGTTATCACATATTCCCCCACATCAACGCCTTTAAAACCGACCTGTGAGTGCCTCCAAGTTCCTGAACTAATATATATATATCTATATATCACTTTAAAAATTTTGGATTATTTTATTATAATGGAGTCTATAGGAGACAGCCTTTCCGTAATTCGAAACTTTATGGCTAATGGGTTTCTGGATAACGGATCCCATACCTGTACACATAACATGTTTTAATCAAAAAATGTGTAGTACTGAGCAAACAGATGGTTATTCTGCAGCAGCTATGAAGAACCAATGGCTTTAGTACATACTTTCCATTTTCAGCAGAAATATATTCTTCCCAGGTGATTGTGTTAGGCGGTGGTGGGGTCAGTGACTGTCTCCGCACAGGCTGTGAGATGGAAGAACAATGCATTTTAATGCAAACAATATATATACAAACTAATCTCTGTCTTTTTTAACAGTACTGGAGCATCTAGCCAATCACAGAAAATTTGCTCTTGAAAATTCCAAATATTCTATACAGTTCTTCATATTCCTGGTGAAATTTATCTGTGGCTTGCAAAATTATAAATGACAGATCCAGGCAGCTTGTGGAGGATTTTGGAAAGGCTGAATGTAATAAGATTGTGTCTTTACTACATAAAATGTATTTTATTGGCTGATTTTCTGAAGCAGAACACAAAAGGAAATGCTGCACATATATTATCCTGCCCTTGTTAAAGGAATTGTTCAGTGTAAAAATAAAAACTGGGTAAATAGATAGGCTGTGCAAAATAAAAAATGTTTCTAATATAGTTAGTTAGCCAAAAATGTAATGTATAAAGACTGGAGTGACTGGATATGTAATATAACAGCTACAACACTACTTCCTGCGTTTCAGCTCTCTTGGTTTACACTGACTGGTTACCCTGGCTACCAGGCAGTAACCAATCACAGACTTGAAGGGGGGCCACATGGGTCATATCTGTTGCTTTTGAATCTGAGCTGAATGCTGAGGATCAATTACAAACTCACTGAACAGAAATGTACCATGTGGCCCCCCTTCAAGTCGCTGACTAACTCAAAGTTATAGAGCTGAAAAGCAGGAAGTTGGATTCTGGCTGTTTTATTAGACATCTGTTCACTCCAGCCTTTATATATTACATTTTTGGCTAACTAACTATATTAGAAACATTTTTTATTTTGCACAGTCTATCTATTTATACAGTTTTTAGTTTCACACTGAACTATTCCTTTAAGGCAGAGCAGTGATCTAGATATGTAAACAACCCTATGGATTTACATCATCCAATAGTCAGCAGGCCCGGACTGGCAATCTGTGGGTTCTGGCAAATGCCAGAGGGGCTGCTATAAGGTTCCATAGAAAGTCAGTATTTAGTGGGCTGTTTGGGCCTCTGCGTGGGCTAATTGGGCTTCTGTGTACCTGAAATGCCAGGGCTTATTTTAATTCTCAGTCCAGACCAGATAGTCAGCAGACATTGAAGCAAGAAAACACTTTACTTTAACAGACAAAAATAAAGCATATAGGATGCAAGATATTTTCCCAATTCCCTCTCTTTGATAGCAATTTGTTTTACTTACTATTAAAGAATATTTTATTTGCATGTGAAATTCAACACCAAAATATTATGGAATATATCAAACATACAACCCACCTCAAAGTTTTGTTCCATCAAGTTTCCTCCTTTACTCAAACTTTCCATGATGGCTTTATTTCTGAGAATGTCCTCTTCAGTGAGATGTTCTCTCCTTTTCCGGGATTCCAAAATGAGCCCATTAACTAAATAAAAATCTGCTAGGAAATTTCCTACTCGCTCCTAGAAAAGCATTTGAAAAGCAGATATTATTCTATAGTGTCGTAGGTAGACAAGGGAGAAAATTGCATTTCACATTTCCTGTCACATACAAAGACAATAAAATTGCTGCTGTTCAGTCTAATCACAAGTTCTGGCCATGAATATGTAATTACATGGAAAAAAAAAAAAATCAAAGAATCAGGAAAAAGGAGGTTTCCAGTGATAACAGCGCAGGAAGGAAAATGATGAGGGGACAGCATTCTTACATATATATATATACACATTATGTATGATACATCAGAGACTGAATATGGGCTATGTTGTTTGCACAGAGAATACGTAATACATGAAGAACAACAAAATACCGTTTTATCCTCTCTGAAAAGCCATCCTGTCTGTGCACGTGTAAAAGTAATGGACTTTGTAGACAAGGTGGCTGAATAAATATCACTGCTCATTAAAATGTCCACCTCCTCTTCAGTTTCCATTTCGGATTCCTGTAGGTGATAGAGAATATTGAAAAGAAAGAACATGTGTAGTTTTGCCTAATAACGGCTGCTTTACAGTTTTTTTCATATAGTGTTGCAGACCAATCAATTGTTTGCTTCTCTTGCATTAAACACCCTGAACTAGCACATTCGGCCAAACTTCTGAATACTGCTCAGTGGGGGGGGGAATACTGTTGATCACTGCTCATTGGCTAATGAATTATAAAAGTAATTTTCAAGAAGGCCTGCCATAGGAAAACAACCTAGTTATGCCAGCTGCTATCAGCAGGTACAATCTTCCATTTCAGTAGGGTTGCCACCTGGCTGGTATTTTACCGGTCTGGCCAGTAAAAAGTATGGTTGATCTCAATGTAGTTAATAGAGAAAAATGATAAATATATAGGAAGGCTGGTATTATATTTCCGGAAATGGTGGCAACCCAGGACAAAAAAACAAACAAAGCAAATACTTGGATTAAAAAAAAAAAAGGATAAAGGGTATTCCAGATAGCTAACATTATACATATTATAAATTTACCTTTAATGGGAAGAAATTTGGCCAACAGGAACTCCAAGTGTGTTGATGTGTGTAGCTTAACAAATGTGGGGATGAGGGTTGGACATTAGACTCAACATAAGAAGAAAACATGCAAGCCTTATGAAAGCAGGACACGCATATTATACCCAAGAACCAATAACAAGATCAGCCAATTAACCATCTATATTTCTCTCATCTTCCTTGGTGTATGGCTGCCCCACTGGAGAAGTGATGCAGGAGCTCAGGCTAAAGGCCAATTATGATGATAAATTGGGGAGATGTTCTCTCCTGTATACACCTTTGTCAGTTAAAGGAATATTTTAAAGTAATAAAATACAATACAGTGTTACCCTGCACTGGTAAAACTGCTGTGTTTGCTTCAGAAACACTACTATTGTTTATATAAATAAGCTGCTGTGTAGCAATGGCGGCAGTCAAAGGAGAAAAGGCTCAGGTTACACAGCAGATAGCAAATATGCTCTGTCTGTCTAATGGTGTGATCTTTTATCCATTAGTTAACCTGTGCCATGTAGCCATTTTTTAATTTCCGCCATTGCTACACAGCAGCTTGTTTATATCAACTATAGTAGTGTTTCTGAAGCAAACAGATCAGTTTTACCAGTGCAGGGCAAGACTACATGATATTTTCATTACTTTAAAACACTTATATTTTTTGGTGTTACTGTTCCTTTAAAGTGAGATTTTGGGTGCTGCCCTAGATATCCTGCAGCTGAATTGCTCATACAGATAATCTAAAACATTGATGTTTGTTATGAGCTAACGGGAACCTAATGAGTTCTTGAACCCATAAAGTCTGACAATCGCTGGCCTACATTATATTCTGTTGTATTTTTTTCTTGTAAGTATATATTTATATAGTGCTACTTATGTATGCAGCTCTGTGCAGCACAATAATACATCAATAGAACAAACGGGTTAAATAAAATAATCAATACATTAGGGTTAGGTAGAATTCACTGGTCGTCTGTTTAAAGGCAAGCATCCTATTGGTTGCTATGGGTTACTGCTCCTGGACAAACTTAATGCTTTTTATTACATATGGGGGTAAGAGTTAATAATCAAAAATGCAGTATGAAGGAGGTTGCTGCCCTGCAGAGCTTACAACCATCTAAATGTAATTAGCTGACCACACATGGAATGAGGGGAGGAATATCTAGTTTTCCCATAGGAGGATGGGTTACCAATGGATGGCCAGATTGCACTGGTTTGGGCTGATTAGATCACGTGGATATAGCACAGCAGCAGAATGTAATGCTCAGAGACAAGTGAGCATTACATACCAGCTATTCACACTCATAGAATCACTGGATGGTTGAAGCAGACAGCTCTATCCAATGTACACGATTAGCCTTTATTGGACAAAAATGGCTTTTTAATTATATACATTGGATGGGAATGTTATTAAAATATCCCAGTAGCACATGCATACATGCATTTTTAGGCAGGTGGATGAGCCAATACACACACTAAATTAAGTAACCCATGAAGCATCACTTTTAGTTCTGCCTAGAGGTTGATCAACCAAACTTGATCATGTTAAGGGACCACACATGCATAGATTGATGATCATACATTCTGTTGAAAGTTGCTCAAATTGCAAGAAAAATCTGTGCTTATTTTCTAAATATCAAGGACACTAACTGAAGACTCCACATTCTACATATAACAACCTCTCCAATTTTTCACGAATTTAACATTAATTTTTCAGTAGCACATACATACCTCATGGTGTATTCGCTGGTAAACTTTTTGTTCATTGTCTAAAACTACAAATGATTCTGAGGGTGCAGCATCTCCATTAAAAATGAAGCTTAGATCCCCTCGTTGGCACTTCATGTCTGTGAAGTCTATAAGAGTAGTGTCAAGCCTACAACAAAATAGGCCATTAGGTTAGGTGATACATCAACCCTATGGGGAGTATGCCATTATTTTATATATATATATATATATATATATATATATATATATATATATATATATATATATATATATATATATATATATATATATATATATATATATATATATAGTCAAAAAACAAAAATATGCTATTTGCACATTGTCGAATATTTAACAGTCCATAGATAGTTAGCAGCGCACACTGGAATTTTTAAAAACATAATTTATTTATTAAATTTTAAAAGAGCATAATACATGCATCAACGTTTCGGTCCTGGTCTTGGACCGTTATCAAGATACAACATGTGATTAAAACAAAAACTTTATACTCTTCTATGGGCCTGAACAGGAAATGAAGTCACTGAAAAATCACTAACACATAGAACCAGCCGGTTGTCACAGTATCAATAATCATTTAAATGTAACAACTCTCGAACATGTTTCCTAAATCAGATACATTATTCTTATCTGGGATAAACCGTAACAATTCAAACATTATGTAACAATCTCGGCACTTAGAGATATACTAAAACAGATATAGCACATTTAATTGAATCTTTATCTCTGTTCCAAAAAGCAGGACAAGGAAAACTGCTCATTGAGACCGTGGGGTTCCAATGTATTAAATTTCTTAATCCAAAAGCATTCCCTCTGGAGGAGCATTTTGGACCTATCACCCCCTCTCCTAAGTGGAGGAATGTGGTCTATACCAATATATTTAAATGTTGGTAGGTGATGACCTTTCTCTAAGAAATGTTTGTCAATAGGCTTCGAGGTATAGTTGTCCCTAAATGCTGTACTTATAGCCGAACGGTGGGCATCCATCCTAAGGCGCAATGTAAGATCAGTTTTACCGACATAGGAAAGACCACATGGGCAAGTTATTAAATAAATCACATGTGTAGTAGTACATGTGATGTGCGATCGAATAGCAAATCTTTTGCCGTTATGGGGATGATTAAAACTCTGACTCGGGCTCATATATCTGCACGAAGTACAGGAGGGACATCTAAAACATTTTTCGATTGTCAAGCCAACTCTGTGGTTTTTGATAACACTCTATCGGATCTGTCTTCACCAAAAGATTCCGGAGGCTGACTCCCCTCTTATAAGCTATAGTGGGGGGACTAGGCAATACTGTTTTCAGGCTACTATCAGCTTGTAGAATGTTCCAATTCTTATGTATAACCTTTTTGATTTGTCCTGAAATCCCTTCAAACTGTGTAGCAAACACTAAATTATTAGATGCACGATCCATCCTGTCACCCCCCATTACCCTCTTTTTAGCAATATAAAGAGCACGTGTTAGTACCCTTTTCGCATACCCTCTTGCCAAAAACCTGTCCTCCATCTCCTTAAGCTGTATAGCCCTGGTATTCTCTGAAGAGTTATTTCGCAACACTCGACAGAATTGAGAAATGGGGAGAGAAGACTTCATGGATTCGGAATGCTGACTCTTGAATTGCAACAATGTGTTGCAGCCAGTGGTTTTTCGGTATAATGAATAATCAAATCTGGTGCTGTTGCGAATAATCTCAACGTCAAGAAATTGCACACTTTTACTGCTCACTGTGGCTGTTAACTTCACTGGACCGTCAAGACTATTTAAATGGGACACCATAGCCAAAAAAGACTCCTCACTGCCCCTCCAGATAATTAGTATATAATTAATATATATATATATATATATATATATATATATATATATATATATATATATATATATATATATATATATATATATAATTAGTATATAATTAATATATATATAATTTTTTTTTTTTTTTTTTAAAACCTTCACATTCTAGCACCTGCCATACTTTAGAAATGTCTTTGAAAGTAAGGGTTGTGGCCCTCCTTAAAGGTGGTCATAGACGTTACAATTACAATCTTTCCAGGATAAATCACTTGTTTCAATACACACGTGTAGAGCTGAATCATCAGATCTATAGGTAGAAACAATAGAATTCTACCTGTATCTGACAATTCAACACTAACGATGGCTGATGTTCGGGTGCCTTCAAAGGCGTCTGATTATAATTTTATGGCTGGCCCAATTGATGAGCCGACCGATATCCAAATCTTCTGCTATCAGCCATCTCGTCTCCCACCATACACACACGAAAATACGAAAATTTGTTTTACAATATTATCTGAGCATCTACGGCCACCTAGAATCTGCTCCCATAAACCGAGATGCTAAATACACTCTTGGAGGTTGGGGGATTATTTTAACTAATATGCATAGTAACCACTTTCCTTGCAATCAATAGCATGAATGAAAAATCTTTAGTCAGCCCTCTAGAGGTCACAGGAGGATATGATGGTTCAACTGCAGTCACAGCTTCCCAAAAGTATTGGTTGCATTAGAAAAAACAGGGGCTAAGTTATTTTCCTATACACTGTGTAATGACTGTAAATGGCATGCTTTTGGCAGTGGTGTTACAGTAGATTGCCAAGAGGTAATTAAAGAACAAGAAAGTTCAAAACCACCTGGGGTTTGCCAAATTATACATTTTTCTGTGGTCCCAGGCACCCCTTGTTGCACCTCGGTCCAGCCCAAGCCACTACTTTTTATATATGTTAATATATGATATAATAATTCAATGACGTCATTTTACAGGCAAAGCCAAATTCTCAAAAGAGATGCTCTGCTAAATTAAGGCAGAGGTATTTAGCATTCCAAGTTATCTTCTGTTACAACAACAAACACATTCTACATGGAATATAAATAAGAAAAATGGACACACACCTGATATTTATACCTTGTTTATAGATCTTGCATGCATCAGAAGGCAGGATTCGGGAGAGTAAAGGCACTGCACAGTGAAACAAAGCACACGGTTAATGGGTAACATGGGTACATAATATTAATGCTTTTACTAAATTGTGCATCTAACTAAAAATAAAAGGCAAGTTACAAATTAGATGTAGTAAACTGTAGACAAAAGTCATCCAAGTAAGAAAATAGCCCATTGTAATTTTTTAAAATATTTGCCTTTTTACGGCGATATCTCATATTAAAGAGATGCTGTTGCTGGGGCCAGTGACCTCAGAAAAACAGATTTATGGTAAAGGTTAGATTCTGTACTATAAAGCTTACCTCCCTATTCATACAGGAACCCAAATAACAGCTTTAAGAAAAACAGAACCAATAGGAATGAACTAAAAATGGTCTTAGAATGCCATTGACTGCATCACACTGTAAGTTAATTTTAAGGTGAGCATCTCCATTAGGAGGATTTTCCTTTGAAGTTACGTGCACTGAACTAGAGAACCCCGTTTGAATGCCTGTGACAAACTGTGCCCTTGAACAAGTCACAGTCACTGAGTGTCCTTGCATATTTCTTTAGAGTGCCTATGATTAAAGTGTTTTCAGTCCCACAGGAGAAAAGCCCTATATAAATAATGCCTTTTCCTTTCATTACAAATACACTTACTGCCAAATAGTTACTCCATGTTTAAACAAATGCAACTCCTTGCCCTGAAGCATCCCATAGGTACAAGTAACACATTAACACTTTAATAGCAGTTATTTTTATCGTGTTCATGTTAGAATAGTTTTTCTTTAAAAAAAGAAGCCCTACTGTTAGTGTAGTGTAATGTGTAACCACTTTACTTGCAACATTGTAGCTACTCGGTCATCTGCACAGTAAAGTAATACAGTAGAACCCCCATTTTACATCCCCTGATTTTAAGTTTTCCCTCATTTTACATTTTTGTTTTGTGGTCCCACCTATTTATTATGCATTATACAGTTCCCTATTTTACATTTTCATGGATTTTATACCATTTTTTTCCTGGTCCCCTGAAAAATGTAAAATGGGGATTCTACTGTACTTATGTTGAGATTTAAGGGGTTGTTTACCTTTAAATTAACTTTTAGCATGATGTAGACTGTGATATTCTTAGATACTTTGCTATAGGTTTTCACTGTTTATTATTTGTAGTTTTTGGGTTATTTAGCTTTTTATTCACCAGCTCTCCAGTTTCCGCAATCTAGTTGCTAGGGATCTAGTTGCTAGGGATCAAATTACCCTAGCAACCATGCACTGATTTGATTAAGAGACTGGATTATGAATAGGTGAGGGCCTAAATGAGTAACAAAAAGTATCAACAACAATAGTAGCCTTACAGAACATTTGTTTTTAGATGGGGTCAGTGACCCTCATTTGAAAGATGGAAAGAGTCAGAAGAAGAAGGAAAATAATTCAAAAAGTACAAAAAAAGAAAAACAATGAGGGCCAAGTGAAAACTTGATTAAAATTAGCTATTCTGTAACACAGTAAAGGTTAACGTAAAGGTGACCCCTTTAAGAAACCCATCCATCACAAAACACAACTTAACTACCAGACTGCTGGCAGGAAAAAGGCTAAAAGAGCACTAGATCATACCTTTTAATGTCCTGCCCATAAAAGTAGTACCAAATAGAACAAGTTTAAAAAAAAAAAAAAATCCCACCACGCTTTCTTGAAATGGCACAGAATTTCATGCGTGGTTTAAATAAAATAAAAAGGGTTTTAATTTTAGTGGCACTTTAGCCTACACTTGATTATTGAAGCTACCTTTCAATCTATGCTCGCCAAACAACAACAAACCATAAACCTCAGCCGCCACAATGAACTAAACCTCATTTATTATGTCATAGATCTCACATTCCAGGCTAACCACAGGGCAACAACCAGGCCACATATTTCCATTGTCCCTACTTAAAAGGAATATGGCTCTTATATCTGTCAGTGCTAGTGCATATGCCCTATTCCTATTGTACAGCACTACACATAAGGGTATACTGTATAAAATAATTATTTATGCAACACAGGAATGGGTTATCATATTAAAAAGAAAGCTTACCCCAACTTTGAAAATCCCAGTGGAGTTCTAAATAAAAGTCTCCTAACTGCAAAGTAAAAAAAAAAAAAAAGTATTTATAGATATAGTAATTGATCTCAGTGTAGTTTTTTTATTATTATTGGAATGCATTGCAAAGCTGAACATCACTTCTACAAACTACTTTGGACAAGTTCAAAGATAAATCACAAAGACAATGAACGAATGCATTTTATAGTAAGGAGATTAACAGCAAGACTGGAAGAGTCTGGGCTTAGTCATTTGTACTACTACGTACGTAGTACTTGTCACAGCTTTTTCATGTGAAACAGGGATACAAAATTATCAACGGCAATGAAATTTAACCAAAAAAACACCAAAACCTTGTATACTTTAGCAGAATGCAGAATCACAAGATTACCTCCTTTAGGGCCTTTAAAAGACGAGGTCTTTTTTCTTCAACACTTTCCCTGGACTGCTGCTTCAGCTTTCGTAGTAATGCTGTAACTAATATACGGACAATGTCAAATTCAAAATGTAAAGTATGTTGTACAGTGTTACACCCAAGTGATAAATGTTGCAAAACAAAACCATTGATAATTAGGTTTCAACAGGAGCAGACCAAGAGATTAGCATGGGACTGCATTTGTGACCCAGCAATCCTCCCAAGAGCAGCACGGGAATTTGCAACGTAACCAATGAGAGAGGGATACAGTACACTTAGCTGGATTTTGTGGGGTTTATATAATTTACCCTATTGCACAAATCTGCATGCCAATAAATGGGGCAATCCCTCATACAATGCAGTTTAATCAATGTGGCTATTCGTTTTAGTTTGATATGAATTATGGACATAATATAGAGGCCTAGCCTGTTAACAGATGCTGGAATATGCTCAGGTTAACCAATGTTGTTGTGGAGAGGGAGTAATAAACTGGACAAATGGAGATAATATATGTATAGTTTGCTATAAAAAAAACCACAACAGCATAGCTTCTCCTTAGTAATAAGTACAGATCTGCAGAAAAATACAAATCTTTTGCAGCCCTTTCAACACATTTTTGAAAAACATTTTTTAGGGCATCTAAAATTTGGCAAAACTTGGTTATGATAAGACAGAATCTGATGGATAGAGATACTTAAAGGAACAGTTCAGTGTGAAAATAAAAACTGGGTAAATAGATAGGCTGTGCAAAATAAAAAATGTTTCTAATATAGTTAGTTAGCCAAAAATGTAATGTATAAAGGCTGGAGTGAACAGATGTCTAATAAAACAGCCAGAATCCAACTTCCTGCTTTTCAGCTCTATAACTCTGAGTTAGTCAGCGACTTGAAGGGGGGCCACATGGTACATTTCTGTTCAGTGAGTTTGTAATTGATCCTCAGCATTCAGCTCAGATTCAAAAGCAACAGATATGACCCATGTGGCCCCCCCTCAAGTCTCTGATTGGTTACTGCCTGGTAGCCAGGGTAACCAGTCAGTGTAAACCAAGAGAGCTGAAAAGCAGGAAGTAGTGTTAAGACTGACATGTTATACATTAAATCACTCCAGCCTTTATACATTACATTTTTGGCTAACTAACTATATTAGAAACATTTTTTATTTTGCACAGCCTATTTACCCAGTTTTTATTTTTACACTGTACAATTCCTTTAAGGGTCTGGCCACACGGGCAGATTCAGGGATATTAGTCGCCAGGCGACAAATCTCCTCTTCTTTGCGGCGACTAATCTCCCCGATCTGCCTTCCCCTGCCTTCTATGAAAATCGCCTGGGGGCAGACACTCCAATCGTTTCGTTTTCCAAAGTCCCCCGTAATTGCCTCACGAGGAAACTTCGGGCGACTTTGAAAACCAAAGTGCTCCGAGTGCTTGCCCCCAGACGATTTTCATTTAAGACGGCGGAAGGCAGATCGGGGAGATTAGTCGCTGCGTAGAAGAGGAGATTTGTCGCCTGGCGACTAATCTCCCCGAATCTGCTCGTGTGGCCAGACCCTAACAGAGCCATTCCAGTCTGTTTATTATTTAGCACTAGACTTTTAAGGGCTTATTTTTCAAAGATCAAATATTTGAGTTTTATTATACCTCGAATGACCTTGAATGGTTTCTAATTTAAAAAAAATTTGAATCAGCGAGTTGGGGTTAACCCAAAAACTGGGATTGATCGAATTTTTGGAGGTAAAAAACTAGAATCGCTGGAATTTATTGAGTTTTCGGTCAAAACCCTCCAAGTAATAAAATCGAGCATCGTGAAGGCTATTAACATCTCCGGGGTATAATAAGTCTTGGACAAAATTTCGAAAGAAAATTCGAGTTTTTTTTCTAACCCGAATTTTAAACAAAAAAATAAACTGGAAAACTTGAATTTCCGTGCAAAACACAACTCGTTCCTTAATAGATAACCACCTAACCTAAATTCCTCTGTAGCTATTAGCCATCCCTCACTTGGCTTCAGCAACAGGTCTGTCTCCTACTCTTGGCCAGACAAGGTAATAAAATGCCACATGGTGAGAAAGTCTTTTCAAGGGCAATAAATTATTCATAATGGAATTAGAATTCCAAAAAATGATAAGGCTGGGCCATCCTTCCTACTGTGTCTTTTAGAACATAGCACTTAATCTCTGTAAATTTATACTTATTTATAATGTATGTATAACTTTACTTATACATGAATGGTTAAGTTCCAAAAATGACAAATAATAGGCACATTTGTGTATACACCCATCATAGATTTGTGCTGCCAATACAGATACACTATGTCAGCATGGGAAAAGTCAGAAGCAAGTTTGCCATCTTTCCTTATAAATACTAAGGGACGGATGCGCGTGATGAATTCAGACTTATAGTAAAATGCTTACTCATCTGTCTGTCTCCATAGCTGATGGCCTCTGCCAGAGGGCTCCAACCCTGAGCATTTTTTACTTTTACTGGAGCATTGTGAGCCAGAAGAAGGTGGGCACATTCTAGAAAATACAATAAAATAATGAGAATATATCTGTGCATGTACACAACATTTTTTTCTTTTTTGAGTGTCTTTCCCCTGTTGCCAGGGTACCTTAGCTAAAGGAACACATTTATTTACACAGTCATCTCAATGAATTCAATTTTAGCAACTGAAGGCCACGGGTTGGCTATTCCTAAGGGTCTGGCCACACGGGCAGATTTGGGAAGATTACTCACCAGATGACAAATCTCCTCTTCTTCGGGGCAACTAATCTCCCCTATCAGCCTTCCCCTGCCTTCCGCCAGCTAAATGAAAATCGCCTGGGGGCAGGCACACGGATTGCTTGGTTTTCCAAAGTCATCTAAGTTTCCTCGTGAGGCAATTACAGGGGGAGATTAGTCGCCACGAAGAAGAGGAGATTTGTCACTGGCGACTAATCTCCCCGAATCTGCCCGTGTGGCCAGACCCTAAAAAGACTATTCTAAAAATTATCAATAATTGCCCTAGGGAATTTGTCACTGGAAAAAAGGAACAGTAACAAAACAATAGGGATGCACCGAATCCACTTTTTTGGATTCGGCCGAACCCCCGAATCCTTCACAAAGGATTCGGCCGAATACCGAACCCGAACCCTAATTTGCATATGCAAATTAGGGGTGGGAAGGGGAAAACATTTTTTACTTCCTTGTTTTCTGACAAAAAGTCACGCAATTTCCCTCCCTGCCCCTAATTTGCATATGCAAATTAGCATTCGGATTCGGTTCGGCCGGGCAGAAGGATTCGGCCGAATCCGAATCCTGCTGAAAAAGGCCGAATCCTGGCCGAATCCCGAACCGAATCCTGGATTCGGTGCATCCCTACAAAACAAAAATGTTAAAAGGTTTTAAATGACTTAAAATATAATGTACTGTTGTCCTGCACTGGTGTGTTTGTTTTAGGAAGATTGCTAAAGTTTATATAAACTGCTGTATAGCCATTCAAGTTGAAACAGGGCTTTATGGCACAGGTTAAATAACACGATACGCTCTGTAGAATACAACTGGTTTAGTTCTTATACAGGAATCTAAACCTCATGTATTCTACAGAGCTTTATTCTATATAACCTGAGACTTTTCTCCTTTTTCAGATTAAAGGATACCCCCAAAGCTACACTGCCATATTTATTTATCAATGCAGATACCTCACATGTAATATTGATATGGTATAATTCTTTTTGGTGACAAAATACAATTATTTATTTAGGGTAAAAAAATAATAACAAAAGTAGCCGTACAAAATGTTACTGAAAACTTTTTGAAGATTTTTAGAGTAGAGTAGATTCCGTCAACTCCTAATTTTAAGCTGATACAGACAGAAGAAAGTACAGGTAAATGATATTAAAGAATGGCTCACCTTTGTTGCCCAACATCACAGCAAGGTGTAACGGTGTATTACCTAAAATAGAAAAGCTTCATTAATATAATCAATGCTTTATTAATAACACCAAGGCAAGTGCATGCTATTCTGACTCACCTAAATAATGTTACCATTTAATTATACATAATGAATGACTTAAGTGTGAACATATCCAAGTATAAAAACATCTCATTAAATTTAAAGAATAAAAAAAGCATGAGGCACTTCTGCAGCATAAAAAGAACTTAACCCTTAAAATAAATATGGCTAGAAATACCATATTTTAAATACTGAGCTTAATGCACCAGCCTAAAGGCTCAGTAATTATCCAGGCCTTCAAAGTTGTTACAGAAGCTCTCTATCTTGGATTGTGTTAGGAGTGTCAGTGAAATGCTCAGTGAGCTCTGGGAAGCTGTTGAGAAGTTAAGCTTAGGGATCCTTGTAAATCATCAAGCAGAAAATAAGGGGTTGTCTTGTCACAGAAGCTGACACTACAGGTAAAATCAGGCGGTGGGAGAACAAGGGTTAGGACTAGGGGTAGGACAGAAAAGGTATGTGACTTGCGCTCACACCACCATTGTGCCCTAGGCACTTGTCTCTTCTGCCTACCCCTAGTTCTGGCCCTGTCCGAATCAGGAGAAATGAAGACATGCCAGGGGTATGTTTTGGGGCACGGATCTTCCCTGCTAAAGGGGTGTGGTTGGTTTGGTACAGAACCACAACCCATAATGTAAAACATTTCTGATATACACCTTTTTTTAAAGGAGAACTAAACCCTAAATATGGATATGGCTAAAAATGCCATATTTTATACAACGACTTTATTGCACCAGCCTAAAGTTTCAGAATCTCAATAGCAGTAATAATGCAGGACTTCAAAGCTATCACAGGGGGTCACCATCTTGGAAAGTGTCTGCGACACTCAGTGGGCTCTGAGCAGCTGTTGAGAAGCTAAACTTAGCGGATGTCAAAGATTATCAAGCAGAAAATTAAGTTTGCCTGTAGTATGAGCTGATGCTAAATTATGATGCTACAGATGTACAGAACAGTGGTAAGGTCCCATCTATTATATGCCATGCAGTTTTGGTTTCCAGCGCTAAAACAGGACATTATTGAATTTCAGAGGGTCCATAGAAGGGCAACAAAGCTGGTAAAAAGGTATGGAAAATCTCATCTATGAGGAAAGACTGGCCAAGTTGGGATTGTTCACACTGGAGAAGAGGTGGTTAAAGGAGAACTAAACTAAAAAATGCCATATTTTATATGATGGACTTATTGCACCAGCCTAAAGTTTCAGCTTCTCAATAGCAGCAATGATCCAGGATTTTAATCTTGTCACAGGGGGTCACCAACTTGGAAAGTGTTTGCAACACTAACATGCTCAGTGGGCTCTGAGCAGCTGTTGAGAAGCTAAGCTTAGGGGTCATTGCAAATTATCAAACAGAAAAGGAGGTTGGACTGAAATATAAGTTGATACCACAGGGATGATTATTACATTCTTATGCTGATTGAACTGCTGCAATAATACACCAATCATGTCTGACATTTAGCATTATTTACTTAAGATATTACATCTGCTGAGTGTGCACTGTCTTGTCCTGTCCCTGCACTATGCTGTCCTGTCTTGCAGGAGTTGCATATTTTTGCACTTGCACTTTTTGTCTGTTGGCCGGTACATCTATGTTGTGTGTAGCACCATGGTCCTAGAGGAACGTTGTTTCGTTTCACTGTGTACTGTACAAATGTATATGGATGAAATCACAATAAACTCACTCTTGACTCTTCTATGCTGCCATGTAGTAATTATCTGTATTAATTACCAACCAATCCTATATTAAAACATTTGTATTCTATGTGTACTGTATATTTTGAGTGGATCCCTAAGCTCAGTAAGTGGCAGCAGCACAGAGCATTTGCAGTGAATCAGCAGAGAAGAAGATGGGGAGCTGCTGTGGGCATCTTCAAAGGCACAGATCTTCCCTGCTAAAAGGCGATGGTTGCCTTGGGCTGGTACAGAAGCCCAAAACCTAATGTACAACATTTCTAGCCTACTTTAGTTAAGCTTTAGTTCTTCTTTAAGCTTTTAGTTCTCCTTTAATTATATGAAGAGTTTTCTTCACTGATTCAGTTACATAGTGTAAGCTCTTGACTGTTTAGTTTACCCAATATGTTTCAGCTCTATTTGTGGCTCCTAAATAATAGTACAGATATCATTATTTCTGTTAAGAATTGCTTTATTTGGACCCCAAACCATACACTCATTGCTTTTCTATATCCTAAATCAATCGCCTTGCAAAACTGTACCGTACTAATCTCAACAAAGCAATATCTTCCCAGCAAGTCAAGGTTTAAGTCTTGCCCTTAGCAGGGATTTTTTTAAATAGCAGGAGACCAGGCATTCATCAGAAGATTGATTCTACAAAGCAGATATGATAAACACCATTCACAAAAAAAAGCAGATTCTGTTAAAGTAATGTACTTGAGATGAAACAACCTATGAAAATAATATTTTACATTTTAAGATATAGCAAGCCAAATGCTGGTGGAATATTTTTTTTGAGGTTGGGCCACAAAATGGAACATTGACTACACCAGCTATAGTATGTGTGGCAAGATAACAATGTGCAGCCTAATGTAGACTCTGCCGTTTAACCCAAGAAACCAAAAAGTTTACAAACTATTGCCAGAGCAGGCAGCAGCCAGTTATATAAAGCAAGTTTGTATAATACTGGGTTAAAAAATGCCTGTCTCAGGATGGGTAAAAGCACAGGTCAACAAATCAGAAATGCTTCAATTGATATCTTGATATGTATTTAAATGCAAATATTTCTGCTGATTTCATATCAATCTGTTAGTAACCAAATATAGAAATGGGATTTTGATTCTAAGGTGGCCATGCAGATCCCTTTCTGGTATTTTTTTTTTTTTAAATCTGCACTTTTTACAGCATGACAAATAGACTCCTTACTGTTTTTAGTGGTTAAAAAAAGTGCTACCAATAGCAGCAAAAAGTAAAACAGACATCAATGTAAGAGCCCAGAACACCTGTCCTAATTAATAAAGATTCCACTCAAAGCATTCTGACCTGCTCTTAATAACCACAAAATCTCAATGTGTTTCCCAGAAAGGGTTGACAGCATATTGAAGATGACAGAACTAGGGCAGCAAACTAGCAAGTTATTACTTTACTTATAAAACATTAAGCAGCACTTAATTTTCCAACCTGAAATATTTATTTAAGAGAAAATAAATGTGCCCTTTTTCTGTGCAAGAAATAAATCAAACATGAAGTTTGCATTGTAAAAAGCAATTTAAATATATAAAACTTTGCTGTGATTTTTGAACTCCTAACCACTATTAACAGGCAGTTATCTTTAACGAAGAACAGGTTACATATATTGCCATTTTTCATCTAATTTAACAAAACTCTTAATTGAGTGATGAGCTTAAGACCAACATTTAAGTAACAAAATAAAAATAAAAATAAATGGTAAAATAATGCATCACGCAGTCGTCACGGAGCTTCCTCCTAGACATTCGATCTCCCAGATCTATAGATTCCTCAGGGTAATTACGGATTATTCCTTCCAAATATAAGCCCCATCGCAATGACGTGCTTTGAGAGGCTGGTGCCAAGATACATTAAGGACTTTATTCCAGACAGTTTAGACACCCTGAAGTATGCATATTAACATAATAGATCCACTGAGGATACTATTTCACACACAATTCACCTTACCTCACAGTCATTCCCACAAAGCTGATCCAGAAACTGTTTGGACTGGGACTCAGTGCTAATCTGTGTAATTAGATCAAGAACTTTCTCACAAACTGACCACAACATGTACGGATTGGCAAAGTCACTTCCTCCACCTTGATGCTCAACACTGGCACTCCACAGGGAAGAGTCTTGAGCCCGCTGTGGTGCTCCATGTTCACATATGACTGTGTGTCCAGACACAGCTCTAATATCAATCGGTTTGCCGACGGCACCACCATTGTGGGCCTAATCACCAACAATGATGATGAGACGGCCTACAGGGAGCAGGCGAGACTCCTGGCAGAGTGGTATCAGGAGAATAACATCTCTTTCAATGTCAGTAAAACTAAAGAGCTGGTCATGCATTTTAGGAAACATGACACAGCTCATTATCCCCTCTACATCGTAGGGGACACTGTCGAGAGGGTTAGCAGCTTCTGGTTCCTCTGGGTCACCCTCAGTGCTAACCTCAAGAGGACAGAGCACACAGCAGCTGTCATCAACAAGGATCACTAACACCATCACTTTCTCCAGCATCTGAGAAAATCCTGAATGTCCCCCACAGCCCTCACCAGTTTACAGGTGCGCAGTGGAGTCCATCCTCACAGGCTATTTAACGTACTGTTATGGCATCTACTCCTCACAAGAAAAGAAAGCCCTGCAAAGAGTGGTGGAAATGACTCGAAGATCATTGGCACACCACCCAATGTAACAAGTGACATATAGAGACTGTTTACAATGTGCAATAATAAATGTTTATACAATGTACAATATAATTTGCAATTTCTGATAAGCAGTGGTTTCAACACACGTATGTGCAATATTGATAATATACATTGAAAATGCTAAAGACTGTTCAACACTACATTTTACACTTGCGCTTTAAGGTTATGGTCATTGTACATGTTAGCTAGAGTAGATATTGTAACTTGACTGTATTTCGAAGAAGACAGACCTTTTTGTAACTATTTTATATAGCTAGAGCAAACAGAACTTTATTGTAACTATTTTATTATTATTGCGTTAATTGTCTAGTCTGTGAAGAAGGCATTCGCGTAAGAATTTCATTGTACTCTGTATGCTGTACTCTGTACATAGGACAATAAAACTTTGAATCGAATGGCCTGGTCCAAAGACCTACAGTATAGACTGTGTTTGCAACTTTTCAATGAAACTCTTTAAAAGCTCCAGATGCTGCTGCATATAAGAAATGAATTACAGAATTGTTTCCAGATGGTATTACACTCCTACCAAATTTAGGACATTATATTTAAAAACCCTAGAGATCATTGCTGGAGGTTCCAGAGAGAGGAGACAGGTACATTTTCTGGGATTGTCCACTGATCAAGCCTTATTGGAATGAGGCCAAGAAAATCATAAAATGCATTCTTCAATATGAAATAATAAGAAGACCTCTCCTTCATACTACAATTTCTAATGAATTACTGCTTTTAAATCCCTATTAAACTACTGCTATTAATAACAGCTAAAGTCTTAATACCACAGAGCAGGAAAACAAATGCTAAACAAATGATTTTTTTTGGCTTAAGGAACGGTCCTCTATCACACCAGAATATGCTGACCACTTGCAGAAATGGTTTGGTTTTAAAGAAAGATGCATCTCAGTTTTATTATTCTAATGGGTAATAATAAAGACTTCTTGTATCTCATCTTGTGTTATTCCTTTCTTTTTAAGCTTGTCTCTTTCTTCTCTCATTTCACCATTCATCACCACCTGCCTTTTTATTTTTTCCTTTTCCTATTCCTGTCTGACTTCCCTCCTCAGATTACCCTCCACATACCAAAGAAACTGAACTATCTTGTTACTTTGCTCAAGATATGCCTACAAGCTTAAATGGGTTGTTCACCTTTAAATTAACTTTTAGTATGATGTAGAGAGTGATATTCTGAGATAACTTGCAATAGTTTTTTAAATGTTTTATTTGTGTTTTTTTAGTTATTTATATTTTTATGCATTAGCTCTCCAGTTTGCAAATCAAGTCCAAATTACCTTAGCAACCATGCATTGATTTGAATAATAAACTGGAATGATTATGAGAGGGCCTGAATAGAAAGATGATTAATAAAAAGTAGCAATAACAATAAATGGGTCGCTTTACAGAGCATGTCAGGGATCCCCATTTAAAAGCTGGAAGGAGGCAAATAATTCAAAAACTATAAAAAGAAAAACTGAAGACCAATTGAAAAAGTGTCATTCTATAACATACTAAAAGTTAACTTAAAGATAAACCACCCCTTTAGAGTGGTGGCACACAATGCTACTGGGGGAGATTAGTTGCATGGCGACAAATCGCCTCTTCTTCGGGCGACTAATCTTCACTAAATGCCTTGCCGCTGTCTAGAATGTAAATCGCCAGTGGGATGGCACTCGGAACGCTTTGTTTTCCAAAGTCACCCGAAGTTGCCTCACAAGGAAACTTCGGGCAACTTCGGAAAGCTGAAGCAATCCGAATGCCACCCCGCCGGCGATTTACATTCTAGCTGGCGGGAAGGCATTTAGGGGAGATTAATCGCCTAAAGAAGAAGTGATTTGTCACTGAGTGACTAATCTCCCCCCCCAGCCTAGTCTGCCATCACTCTTAACCTGAATCATTCCTGTTTATTTCTAGATCTTTGTTTAATTGTAAACCTTTAAGCAGAAGAAACCCCCTGTCCACCTGTGTAGGTACTGCTGAATGCACACAAAGCAGGCAGACTTCAGCACCAAAACACTCAAGCACAGGTATTAGATCCTAGGTCTACCTGCCACTGCTCTTCAATTAAGTGTTGATAGGTGTACAAGGTGTGTTTTCTTCACGAATGTCACGTAGGTGTTCAGGTCATAAAAGGAGTGGCCTGATTTGGGCTTGGCACAGGTTCTTTAAGGATGGGTTAGGGTCAGGTGTGGATAACAGCTTTCTGACTACATCACTGCTATGACTATGAAGATTTTCATTCATCCAGGTCATAGTATATCTAGTATAGGTCAATCTAAAAACAACTGGACTTGCTGAGTAATCAATGAAGACGTTTCACTACTCATCCGAGCAGCTTCTTCAGTTCAGTTCGTTGAACTGAAGAAGCTGCTCGGATGAGTAGTGAAACGTCTTCATTGATTACTCAGCAAGTCCAGTTGTTTTTAGATTGACCTATACTAGATATACATCACTGCTAACAAATTATGCCCCTTTCAGACACACAACCACCTACCCTGGGTCAGTTATTTATTGGCAACACAGCATTCTGCAAAGACTGGCCTTCCAAAGGGTTAAAGGAATGAAAAGATAAAAATCATCCTTACTGTGAATGGCTCCTGTTTAACTTTACTGTGCAGCTTTCTGGATTGGTGATAGTGAGTAATCTTTCCCCAATTTACACCTAATCGCAGCCTTGGTGGATATTACCACTGTTCCACTAATCTATGGCTCCCTTTGCCCGGGACCAGCCCATACGTGGGTGATGTGTTTCAAATACCCGATGCCCTTTTAAAAGTACCAGTTTTCTGTGACACGTCTAGGATGAAGAAACACAGAAAAAAAGCACTGTGCAAGCACAACAGTAAAGCTCAGGGGGAAGAAGCGTCACAATAAAAATGGCATTGACTAACTATTCTTAGTGAGGAACTAATCAGGTACCCAATTCAGAGGTAAATGAGTGATATGAGGAATGTGTTTAGGGATAATCTCTATTGTTCCTTTTGTTCTCCTTTAAATAAAACCAATTTGATAACAAAAATTGCCCTGATGAGGCTACAGAAAGTTGATTCTACTATCTACCTACTAACTTTATCAAGGTAGAAATCACTTTTCTCTTTTAAACACTATATGTGGACATTAAAAATAGCTTTTAGAAATTTTTTTTTGCACTTAGAAAACACACACACATACACATATATAAAATACTCTTTATAATAATTCTTCTAATGCTAATATAAAATTATATGCAATTCTTTTTATAAAATAGGAAATTAAAAATACTGTATTTGCAGTATTTTTAAAGATTTGAAGTTGCAGATTTGAAAAATAATAACAGGATTCAAATCTCCAAAAGGCTTTCATATGAAGGCTTAAGGTGGCCATAGACGCAAAGATCCGCTCATTTGGCGACATCGCCAAACAAGCGGATCTTTCCCCGATATGCCATTAACGAGCATGGCTATATCGGGGGTAATCTGAACGTTCGGCCGTATTGGTCGTATTACGATGTGCAATGGGTCCGGCGGGATTGGTCGGGTCAAAATCAAACCTGTCCGATCGAACAAACGACCGATCTCTGCCAGACGAAAGATGACGGCACTCTCCACACACAATCCGAAAATCTTACAAATCCTTGATTCATACGATAGGATCTGTGCGTCTATGGCCAGCTTTATTCTAACGCTCTTCTGCTACAGTCTGGTATTGATGTATTCTTGTGAGGCCTTTAATCAGTGTGACAGATTAAACAATATATTTTTAATTCATCGATTTTTATTTTTGCTGCAACAGCCAAGTTGAAATCAATACATTTATGGTGCGCTATGTTCCCACAATATCCCTTTTGACACACACTTGAAATGCTGAGTGCATGCCAGTATACACAAACACATGTGAAATGACTCACTAGCCATTTTCATTGTATATGCCTTCATTACATCAAGGCTACAGTGACATGTGCAGATGGTTTAAACATGGCCGTACATTCTTAGTTTAGTCAATTTTAGCAATATTTGCGTGGTAAGCTGGGGGCTTACAAATCATTATCCAATCCGGTCTTTCCAAATGAAAAATACCATGTGCTGTTGC
This sequence comes from Xenopus petersii, assembly GCA_038501925.1. Lineage (NCBI taxonomy): Eukaryota > Metazoa > Chordata > Amphibia > Anura > Pipidae > Xenopus > Xenopus petersii. The sequence goes on along the minus strand of CM076678.1, from coordinate 79,588,951 downwards.
CACTTTTTAGCATGTGTGCGGTGGTTGTGAAAATAAGACGAGATTCAACTCCCTTTCTATATGTTGGCACACTGAACAAGCAGACATGCTAGTTGGCCCTCATGTATGAAAGGTCTGCATGTGTATGGCCACTAACTGTGTGCTTTAGGAACAATTTATCAACGGTTGAGATGAGATTTCATTTTTTTTGCTTCCCGCACAAAAATATAAAATAAAACTGCTTTTCTCATTTTTTTTAATTCTATTTTAACAAATGCCAATTTTAAGCTGTCTGGTATTTCAATTTGGCAGCTCAGTAATTCAGGCGCAGATTCAGTTTTAACAATTTGCTACATTAGTCGATACATTTCACAGCAGTAGCTGGGAAATATTATTGTATCAATTATAGCAGCTGCCTTTAATAAAACTCAGGGATCCTGCTCAGCACAGACAAACATAAAACATGTATCAACAAAATGTATCATTTTAGAACAGTTTACAGTCAGCGACCCCCCCCCCAGAGCTCCTTTAGAAAGAAAGTGAAAAATGAAATGTAAACCTTAAATATTAGAAAAACAGTCCGAAATGAAAATATTATTGGAAGGTGAACATTTAAAGAATAAAAGGATTCCAACATTGGAGGAAATAATGTCCTGCACTTCATAAATGCACCCCATTCATGAAGCAAAGGCTACAATCTTGAAATGGCAAAGAAGCTGGAAAAGGCAGACTAGTTGCTTAGTGTTTTTATTAGCACGACATGTTTCGAGCACAAGGCTCTTGATAAGGAGTCTTATGCTCGAAATAAGTTGTGCTAATAAAAACACTAAGCAACTAGTCTGCCTGTTCCTGCTTCTTTACCATTTCAAGAATGTAACCCCCTGCTAATAAAGTAAAACAAAGTCTGGATTTCCTGGTACAGTTAATGGAATATTTGTATTATTTAATATTCCCAAGAACTATTTTTTAATAGGAACCATGGTAAATCCAAGTCAAGTCTGTAGTCCAAATAAAGGAATAAATGTTATTCATCTTCTATTAAATTACAATTGCCTACAAAATAAATACATTTCTTATAATTGCAATTGTCTACAAATTAAATTATTGTATTGCTGTATATAAAAATACTTTGTGCAGTGTAAGAGGTATGGTTCTTGGCTATTACATTAATGTTGTCATTGTGCATATACACAGCCAAGGCTTTATATACACAATTACTAATGAATAATGTGTGACCATCATTTCAATGTATGCAACACCTTCATATACACATTAGCTACAGACAAGTTTGTACTAAACATACTTCAGTAAGGAACCACCTGACTGAGCACCCTACTTCAAATTCAGTCACACTGAACACACACATATATTGCTTTATCACCTGCCACATCACATCAGCTACCAGGTCACAATGTCTTCTTGAAGACAGTCTGAGCTGCATTTATTCTGGCTTTTCGGTATGGTTTGACATTTAAGACCTCAAACAGTATATAATATGGATACAGACAGTTATCAAAATAGCACTTTCATAAACACAAGTATAATAGGATGAACTTAACTAGAAACAGAAATAGATTTTACACAGACACTGCTTAGATAAACCTATGTAACAAAATGCTGAAATAAAATATGCGGATGAGGTGTAGTTTTTAACAAGAAGACCAATGTTACCTTACCTTTTCACCAAGAGAAAACAAAAAAAACTAGATTTGTCTACGAGGCAGAATTTGGATGGTACATTTCCCTCATATTTTAACCCTCTGTTAACAAAATAGGTGCAAAGACAAATAAACGAGGCACCATTATTACCATTTCAAGTTCCCTACAGAATAAAAAGACTGTATGACTGTATTCGGCCTCTTTAAACTGGATTTGGATTCGATCTAATCCAAATGTGTGGTCAAACTGAATCTAAAAATTCACACGACTTTTCGTCATACAAATAAGGAAGTCAAATTTTTTAGCCAGTTTAGCGTGCAGTTCGCTTTCCTCCTTATTTACGTATGCAAATTAGGGTTCAAATTTGATTCGGTATTTGGTCAAAGGATTCAGCCGAATAATAAAATAATGGATTTGGTGCATATCTAATAAAAACTAAAAGGTAAATAAGGGTTATATATTGTAGATATAAGGCACTTTCATTGTATATTTGGCACTTTGAGAAAGACCCAATGCGGGTTGAAACGTCAGTCCTTTTGCGCTACAATAAAGTGACGTTTTTTTTTTAAGTCCTGCGAGTGCGGATCTTTCTCTGGAGGTATGGATAAGTTATGATGATTTTGCACCCAGGCACACCAATGAACTTTATCAAGAGTGCTGGTAACACTGTGTGTGTGTGTGTGTGTATATATATATATATATATATATATATATATACACACACCAGGCGAGGATATATAGCTAGGATGGTTTCATTCATAATTATCGGTTTATGCTTATCTTTGCAGGTGACACAAAGTAAGTTAGGCTGAAAAAAGACACGTCCATTAAGTTTAACCTTGGGGTGGGATAGTGCATAGACATGTGGGCAGCAGCAATGTTATCACTTCCCCAGGTTCCCCTGCAGTACTGACCCCCCCCCCATACATATAAATTTCCCCTTGTGTAGGTGAAGCAATCATCCCTTATGTACCCGTCTGTCCCATGGCCACTATATACACCTTTTCTGCCTCTCAACCTAACTTGGACATGGCACGGCAGCCTGACTATTAGAAATGATCCTAAAAGCATAACTAGCAATATTTGCTGCCCCGAGATGAGAATGGAGCGTGTGTCCGTGTACTGACCGTGACTGTCCTTCTGTCCGATGCTGTGGCTTCTGATGAGGGAGGAGAGCCTGCGGATGTCTCCCTTTAAGACGCACTCGTGCACCGGGAAGTACACGTCCGACTTGCTCTCTCCGGGAGTGATGGGGCTGATTTGCTGGTGGTGGTTCTGAAGCAGAGCTGGGTTGGACGGGGACCGGATCACTTTGTGGTTACTAAACATCTTACTGCTTTTCAATTTGCCCGTCCGGGTGAAGGTCCCGCCGGCCGTAGCTTCTTCGTCGGGCTCCAGCAGATCCTCATCCTTGCTGGGCTTCTGGTCCTTGTGGAGAGAGCGGATCTTCTCCCCTGTCATCGCCAGCGAAGCCCCGTCGGGTGTCTTATTGCGGACAGGGCTTGAAAGACGAGCAAAAGATTCAGGAGAGCGAAGAGCCCCCCTCTGGCACAAACCGGCTCAGCCTGAACATACGGCTCCGATTAAGCCCCGGTAGATCCAATAGGAGGCGTGCAGAGAGCTGACACCTGAAACTGAAGCGTCCACCCTGTACATACCTCTGTGCTTCCTCTTAGCAAGACAACCCTAGAGCCATCTTACAGCCAAACTCTCGCGAGACTGTCTTTCCAGAACGGGAACCTGGCTGCACCTCTCGCGAGAGGTTGTTAGAACTATCAGATGTGGCTGTGAAAGCGAGGGGACGGAGATAACGCCCTAATGTCAGGGAAGCGCAACCTGACCTACAGCCGGAAGTTACATCGCAGGCGCAAGAAACAGTTGGGTAGTGAGGATGTGAACTACAATGATCTTGTGCCTGCACCAGGCGTCAAACTGCCACATACATTAATGCAAACACATATTCTACCGCCTGCCTTTTACTATGCACAAAACCATTCTTATTATCACCAGGCTGCTATAATTGCCAACCAAGTCCGGACTGAGACATCGAGTACACAGAGGCACCCAATCAGCCCCTCCCCCACCAGCCCAATAAATAGTGACTGTCTATGGCATTTGCCAGAACCCATAGATTGCCAGTCCGGCCCTGTTGGCAACCATCTCTTATTTCTAGAGCGAGACCTCAGTCTGACTCGTTGCCCATAAAATGTCTTTTTTTTTTTCAAGTGGAACAAATGTGTACATGTTAGGGTTGCCACCTGTTCGGTTTTGACCTGAACCGTTCGGTTTTTCTAAGGCCTGTTTGCGTCTCAACTTTCTGTTCGGTTTTCAGCTTTATGAAACCCAAACAAGGGTCAATAAAAAACATTTAAATACTAAAGGGATCCTGTCATCGGAAAACATGTTTTTTTCAAAACACATCAGTTAATAGTGCTACTCCAGCAGAATTCTGCACTGAAATCCATTTCTTAAAAGAGCAAACAGATTTTTTTATATTCAATTTTGAAATATGACATGGGGCTAGACATATTGTCAATTTCCCAGCTGCCCCTGGTCATGTGACTTGTGCCTGCACTTTAGGAGAGAAATGCTTTCTGGCAGGCTGCTGTTTTTCCTTCTCAATGTAACTGAATGTGTCTCAGTGAGACATGGGTTTTTAATATTGAGTGTTGTTCTTAGATCTACTAGGCAGCTGTTATCTTGTGTTAGGGAGCTGCTATCTGGTTACCTTCCCATTGTTCTTTTGTTTGGCTGCTGGGGGGGGAAGGGAGGGGGTTATATCACTCCAACTTGCAGTACAGCAGTAAAGAGTGATTGAAGTTTATCAGAGCACAAGTCACATGACTTGGGGCAGCTGGGAAATTGACAATATGTCTAGCCCCATGTCAGATTTCAAAATTGAATATAAAAAAATCTGTTTGCTCTTTTGAGAAATGGATTTCAGTGCAGAATTCTACTGGAGCAGCACTGAATCATTTTGAAAAAAAAAGTGTTTTCCCATGACAGTATCCCTTAAGATTCTCAACTTATCATGGCTGTTATTATCGTGTACAGTTAATTTCTTATTACAGAAAAAAAATCTCCCCAGGCCGCCACTGGATTCTTGCAGCTGAATTTGTCATCATAGTGGATTGAGTGATGGCAGGATCTGATGTGATTGCCACAAGTGCAATACAGCAGGGCCGTCTGCACTTGCAGAGACCTCAGAAGGATGTGAGTTGAGGTCTAGTGCCAAAGGCAGCACCGGACCTAAACACAGCCCTGCCCCTGACATATTCTCCAGTGGAGAATTATTTACGCCCAATAACAAATATCCTATTAGCCAATCCATTTCTATCTGCCCCTACTATCTAATTGGGCCAAAATATAGCCCATGTGTATACTGACAGGTAGAAGCCTACTTGTGTTTTTTTAGCCAATGTAGTGTGGCAGCCTATGCTCAATTCTATCAGGAATATTTCACTTGCTAGAAGAATGTCATTTTTGCCATTTTCCTTATGTTTTTTGTACCACTTTGGATTTTTCTAGATGTTTAAGCTCTGTTCTCTTCAGCTTTCTGCTTAGGGGTTTTAGAAGAGAATACAAGGGCTGTGTTTTTTGTTTTGATCATTTTGTATTGTTGTTTTTTAATGTCTTTATTGATTTTACATTAACAAAATAATCATAACATAAGAATTAGAAATTAACTGAAAATAGAAAGCGAAAGAAAGAAAAGGGGAGAATAAGTAAAGAGGAGAAACAGTGGTGGTGGAGGGGCATATCATGTAAATATGAATACATTCAATTATTAGTCTAGTACAGTATTATTGTCAGGGCCCGAAGGCACAGTTGGAGTGCGGACCTAAGAGGAGACAGTTCTTAAGTTCAGTTCGCGGTACAAAGGGATGAGGCAGAAGAGTGGTCGTAATCCAGGCAAATGATCGGTTCAGGCGGCGTAGGTTCAGTAACGAATAAACAGGCAAGGTCAATAAACGAGAGTCAATACACGAAGTAACACACCCAGGAACTTGTAACAAGACCTATACTCGGGCACTGGTGAGTTCTGGAAGCTGCCTTAAATAGGCCAATGGTTGGCGCCAATTTTGGACGCGCTGGCGTCAGACGCAGACGCTGACGCATTGGCGTCAACGTCCTGACGCATTGGCGTTGACGTCCTGACGCCGGCGCCCATTCTGACGCCGGCGTCCATTCCGTCGCCGGCGACCAATCGCAGGACGGGAGGAAGCTGGCGTCACAGTACTGCGACCATCAGGGGCCATGTGGGAAGACAGGAATCCACCATCTTGGACGCCATCTTCGGTAAGAATCCCAGTTTCCATTACAGTACCCCCCTCCTTAGGGGGGGCCTCAGGACCACCATGGCTGGGACTGGAAGGGAACTGTCGGTGGAATTTCCGGACAAGAAGAGGAGCGTGGACATCTGAGCTCTTAACCCAAGAACACTCCTCAGGACCGAATCCCTTCCATTCAATTAAGTACTGTAAGCCCCCTCTGGATAACCGAGAATCCAGAATCCTCTTCACTTCGAATTCTTGGTGGTCATCAACAAGAACAGGAGCTGGGGAGGAAGAAGAAGAAGAAGAGGACACAGCAGGTTTGAGAAGAGAGACATGGAAAACGTTGGTTATCCGCATTTCTGGAGGAAGCTGCAGACGAACGGCCACAGGGTTGATGACTTCAATGATGGGGTAGGGACCAATGAATCTGGGACCAAGTTTGGGAGTAGGGATCTTCAAACGAATATTTTGGGTAGAAAGCCAGACTTTATCCCCTGGAACATAGGGGGGAGAAGAAATTCTCTTCTTGTCAGCAAACTTTTTCTGCGTTAAAGAACTTTTTTCCAGATTAGCAGTGATAGCATGCCAAATGGCAATCATGTGGGCAGCTTGGTCGTTGGCAGCAGGAACGTTGGTGAGCAGCAGATCCTGTGGGAATGCCAGCGGATTTAGACCATAAACAGAGAAGAAAGGGGATTTCTGGGAGGAAGAATGCTGAGCGTTGTTGTGGGCGAATTCAGCCCAAGGAAGAAGATCCGACCAGTCGTCTTGGCACAGAGATACATGGCAACGAAGGAACTGTTCCAGGGCCTGATTAACTCTTTCTGCTGCTCCGTTGGATTGTGGGTGGTATGCTGAAGAAAATTGAAGAGAGATATTGAAGGCTTTGCAGAGAGATCGCCAGAATTTAGAAACAAACTGGGAACCCCGATCAGAGACAATTTCAGCAGGAAAACCATGAAGACGAAAAATATGTAGGACGAACAGTCTGGAGAGTTCCAGAGCAGAGGGAAGTTTTTGAAGAGGAGTAAAATGGGCCATCTTGCTGAACCTGTCGATCACGACCCAGATGACGGTGTGGCCAGAAGAAATTGGAAGGTCGACAATGAAGTCCATTGCTAAATGTGTCCATGGCCGGGATGGAATGGGTAAAGGCAGAAGCAATCCCTTGGGAGGGGAATGTCCGGACTTGGAAACGGCACAAGTAGAGCAGGAGGATACAAAGTCTTTAACATCCTTTCTCAAGGATGGCCACCAAACTAAACGAGACAAGAGCTCCGTAGTCTTCTTAATCCCAGGATGACCAGCTTGTTTAGAACTATGGGACTGGGATAGGATGGAGTGGCGAAACTCAGGAGGAACAAAGGCAACGCCCAAAGGAGTCTCAGTAGGAGCAGAGGACTGTGCAGACAATAATTGAGAGGCCAAAGAGGGAAGTAAAGCAGCAACAATCTTAGAAGATGGGACAATAGGTTCAGGATCTTCAGAATTAGGATCTTCAGGAATAAAACTTCTGGATAGAGCATCCGCTTTCTTATTTCTGGAGCCAGGACGAAAGGTAATAACAAAATTGAAACGTGAGAAGAAGAGTGCCCACCTGGCTTGTCGAGGATTGAGGCGCTTAAGAGTTTGGATATATTCAAGATTTTTGTGATCTGTGAAGATGGTTACAGGGACAGACGAACCCTCCAGCAGATGTCTCCACTCCTCTAGAGCTAATTTGACAGCTAACAACTCACGATTTCCCACGTCATAGTTCTGCTCAGGAGAGGAAAACTTTTTTGAGAAGAAAGCGCATGGATGTAATTTCCCATCAGAAGAAGATCTTTGCGAGAGTACTGCTCCAGCTCCGACATCAGAGGCATCAACCTCAATGAAGAAGGGTTGAAGAGGTTCAGGGTGTCGAAGAATCGGGGCAGAAGAAAAAGAGTCTTTAAGAGTCTTGAAAGCTTCCAAGGCTTGCTGGGGCCAATGTTGAGGTTTCCCGCCTTTACGGATAAGAGAAAGAATTGGAGAAATCTTGGAAGAGAAGCCTTTAATAAACTGTCTGTAGTAGTTGGCAAATCCTATGAACCTCTGAATAGCTTTGACACTGGTGGGAAGAGGCCATTCTTGAATAGCGGAAACTTTAGCCGGATCCATCTTAAAACCTTGTTGGGAGATGATGTAGCCAAGGAAAGGAATGGAGGGAACCTCAAAAGTGCACTTTTCCAGTTTGGCAAACAGGTTGTTCTTTCTTAGACGACAGAGGACTTCACGAACTTGACACCGGTGTTCTCCAAGACTCTTAGAAAAAATAAGTATGTCATCAAGGTAGACAACCACACTTTGGCCCAGAAGATCACGAAAAACATCATTAACAAGTTCTTGAAAAACTGCTGGAGCATTGCAGAGCCCGAAAGGCATGACGAGATATTCATAATGACCGTCCCGGGTGTTGAAGGCGGTCTTCCATTCATCCCCCTCACGAATCCGGATGAGATTATAAGCCCCCCGAAGATCCAGCTTGGTAAAAATATTGGCACCCTTGAGTTGGTCAAAAAGTTCGGAAATGAGGGGAAGAGGGTAACGGTTTTTTAATGTGATCTTGTTCAGACCCCGATAGTCTATGCAAGGCCGTAGACTGCCATCTTTCTTCTCTACGAAGAAGAATCCTGCTCCAGCAGGGGAGGTAGAAGGACGAATGAAACCTCTCTGAAGATTCTCTTGAATGTAAGATTTCATTGCGGCAGTCTCAGAAGGGGAAAGAGGATATGTGCGACCACGAGGAGGCATGGAGCCAGGCAAGAGTTCGATAGGGCAGTCATAGGGCCTGTGAGGGGGAAGAGTTTCGGCAGACTTTTTGTTGAAAACATCCGAGAAGGCTTGGTAAGCATGAGGCAAAGAACAATCAGAAGACACAGCAGAGACTTTGATGACAGGCTTGATAGGAAGGCAATTCGACTGGCAGAAGGGACTCCAACGAGAAATTTGAGTAGAGGACCAGTCAATAACCGGGTTATGTTTGCGTAACCAGGGTAATCCGAGCACGACTGGAGTTGACGGACAGTCAATCAAAAGAAAAGAAAGTCTCTCAGAGTGCATGGTGCCCACTTTAAATGATAACTCCGCAGAAGACTGTGTAATGAAGGCTGACGTCAGGGGCCGGTCGTCAATGGCAAGAACCCGGAGGGGTATAGGCAGGAGTTGAAGAGGTAATGAATGTTTCAAGGCAAAGTTCTTATCCAAGAAATTCCCAGCGGCACCGGAGTCAAGGAAAGCATGGGAAGGGATGGTCTTGGAATGGAGCAAAATCTGCACAGGAAGGAGGAACCGATGTTCAGGGGATGGGGAAGAACATTCAATTCCGCCCAGATAAGTCTTACCCAAATGACCACAGGGTAGACTTCTTCCCGGCTTGACAAGACACTCATTGGCAAAGTGAGTCTTGCCCCCGCAGTAGAAACAGAGTCCAGCGGCCCTTCTGCGCATCTTTTCCAGTTCGGAGAGGCAAACTCGTCCCAACTGTAACGGTTCTTCGTAAAGGAGAGACGAAGAAGTAGCAGGAGGGACTGAGGAAGGAGCCGTTGCAGGACTAGTAAGCAGGGGTCTTTGGAAGCGTGGAGCCAGAACGGGTTGGAATCTCTGGGGTTTCATCACACGCTCGCAGTCAGCTAGATGTTCCCTTTGCCGGGTATCCACTTTTACAGCCAAAGCAATCAAATCTTCCCAGCGAGTGGGGAGTTCTCGGGAGACCAGATCATTCTTTAACCGCATAGCAAGGCCATTGTAGAAAGCGGCATGATAGCCGTCATTATTCCAGGACGTCTCGGCAACCAATGTGCGGAATTCAATTGCATATTCAGGAACTGAACGAATTCCCTGCCGAATCTGGAACAGGCGTGCAGATGCAGAAGCGGTGCGGCCAGGAGCATCAAACACCGTGCGAAGGTCTCGAATGAAAGCTCTGGAATCATCAATGAGTGGATCCACCTTTTCCCAGAGAGGAGAGGCCCATTCCAGAGCCTTCCCGGTCAGTCGGGTAATCATGAATCCCACCTTGGCACGTTCGGAGACATACTGTCCGGGAAGCAAGGTAAACCGGATTTCACATTGAATGATAAACCCTCTACATGCTTCTGGGTCTCCAGCGAAAAGCGGTGGAGCCGGGATATGGAGCTCAGAGATCTGAGCTGGAACCACAGGCACCGGAACCGGAACAGAGGCAGAAGTCGTAGGACTGAGAGCGGACAACTTCGCCAGGATCAACTCCAGTGCTTGACCACAGTTAGATTGCTGCACTTCGTAGGCCCTCATTCGCGAAGCCAATCCATGAAGGGCTTGGCCAACGTCAGGCTGAACTTGAGCCTCCTCAGCGGGGTCCATGGCCCGAGTATACTGTCAGGGCCCGAAGGCACAGTTGGAGTGCGGACCTAAGAGGAGACAGTTCTTAAGTTCAGTTCGCGGTACAAAGGGATGAGGCAGAAGAGTGGTCGTAATCCAGGCAAATGATCGGTTCAGGCGGCGTAGGTTCAGTAACGAATAAACAGGCAAGGTCAATAAACGAGAGTCAATACACGAAGTAACACACCCAGGAACTTGTAACAAGACCTATACTCGGGCACTGGTGAGTTCTGGAAGCTGCCTTAAATAGGCCAATGGTTGGCGCCAATTTTGGACGCGCTGGCGTCAGACGCAGACGCTGACGCATTGGCGTCAACGTCCTGACGCATTGGCGTTGACGTCCTGACGCCGGCGCCCATTCTGACGCCGGCGTCCATTCCGTCGCCGGCGACCAATCGCAGGACGGGAGGAAGCTGGCGTCACAGTACTGCGACCATCAGGGGCCATGTGGGAAGACAGGAATCCACCATCTTGGACGCCATCTTCGGTAAGAATCCCAGTTTCCATTACAATTATGTAACAGTTCAAAATACATGCAGGCTGTTTGTTTTGGAATTAAGTAACCATGATCCATATATTTATAAACTTATCTTTACATCCTCAAGATAGATAAGTGGCTTTGTAGTATGGCAAAGCCTTATTAATTAACTATTTCCAGTCCTCCAGAATGGGCATTATAGGTCTGTTCCATTTAAGGACGATTTGTTTCTTGGCATAGTACATGAGAAATTGAAGTAGAGTTCTGCTTTCCACAGAGGTTGCAATGCCTCCTGCGTGACCCAATAATGCACAACTGGGTCTGCTTGTATAGTGAGCACCATCAACTTTGTGATAAAGGGAAAAAAATTATGTCCAATAGCTGGTTAGTTTGGGGCATGACCACACCATATGGAACCATGTGCCCGGGTGTCCACAGCCTCGAGTACAGGTAGCTCTGGTTGAGTCCATTCATTTCAGACACTCTGGGGTCAGGTAGGAGCAGTGTAGACATTTGACCTGGACTAGTTTGTGCCTGGCTGAAATTTTAGAAGGTAGAAAATGTCTTAGTACCTCCTTTCATTGGTCTTAATCTAAGACACAGATGTCTTGGGCCCATTTGTGGTAGCAGGCAAACCGTTGGTTTTCCCCAGGAATTAGTAGTTTCTGGTAAATGGTGGAGAGTGGTTTATGAATCTCCTATAGCTGTAGAGCAGTTTCCAAGATAGTAGCTATGATTGTAATCTGTGGGTTGGAGAATTGTGCCTGTGCAGCATGTCAAAATTGCAAATAGCGAAATTGAGCTGTTTGTTTCATGTCAAAAGTTGACTGGATCTGTTCAAAGGTCCGTAGTTGACCTTCAGGATAGAGCTTTCACATACTTAAAGGAAAACTATACCCCCAAAACAGATTATATTAAATTAATGGCATATGAAAGAATCTTACCAAACTGGAATATATATTTAAGTAAAAACTGCCCTTTTACATCTCTTGTCTTGAACCACCATTTTGTGATGGTCTGTGTGCTGCCTCAGATATCACCTGACCAGAAATAACACAACTCTACCTGAACAGGAAGAAGTGTGGCAGCAAAAGACAGAATTATGTCTGTTAATTGGCTCATGTGACCTAACATGTATTGTGTATTTGGTGTGTTTGTGTGCATAGTGAATCATATGATCCCAGGGGGTGGCCCTTATTTTTTAAAATGGAAATTTTCTATTTAGGATTACCCACACATACTACTTAAAAAGTATATTATTATGAAAATGGTTTATTAACATGAAGCAGGGTTTTACATATTAGCAGTTTTATGCAATATCTTTTTATAGAGATCTACATTGTTTGGGGGGTATAGTCTTCCTTTAAGACCAGCTCCTACCCAAAATTGATAGTCTGGCATATTCACAAAGTGGGAGAATGAATTGTTGTGCAACAGGGGAGTGTGAGGTAAGTCATATATTTGTCCAGGGGTAAGAAGTTTTTGAGCTACCTTCCAAGCTCTGATGATCTTCCCTAGACTTAAAGGGGATGTAAATGCCAAAAAAATTAGATCCCGTTTTTACTTTCTTTAAGGAAAAAAAAATATATGTCCAATATACATTAATTTAAAAGTGTGTACCATTTTTATAAGAAACCTGACTGTATGTAGTGAAATTCCCCCTTCGTTTTATTTGCTCTGACTGCTTCAGACGATCCCTAACTGCTCTGCAGGGAAATTATCATACTTTCAAACAGCAGGGGGAAGGTGCTTCCCAGAACTCAAGCAGCTTTGTTTGTTTCCCTGTAGAGCAGCCGGCGTCCGTGTAGAGCTTCATATCCGCAGACCCAATGCAGTCTGCATATTCTTAAAGTCTTGCTGTATCAGCTTTTATGGCAGATATTATTTGTCTTGTCCTGTTTTGATAATTTATGACTAAGCAGCAGCCCAGACCACACTGAGCATGTGCATGGTCTTGGTCTTGCAAAGTTGTTTAAGTTACAAGATGACAGCCCCCTGTGGCCAACTTTAAATGCATAAATCATTTGTTTAATTAGGCTTCTAGTGCAGTAAGTTTATATATAGTATACAAAATACAGCATTATTCTATTATTAAGGTGGCCAAACACAGAGACATCGCCAAACTTGCAGATCTCTACCCGATATGCCCACCTTAAGGGGAGCAGATGTGATCTACCATTTGACGGGATTTTTACCACTGCCCGATTGACATCTGGCCAACTTTCAGCCAGACATTGATTAGAGAAGCCCGTTGGAGGGTCCCATACATGGGCCAATAAGCTGCCGACTCAATCTGTCAGCAGCTTTTATCGGCCCGTTTATGGCCACCTTTAGTTGTCCATGGGCGTGCCTCCCTTCCCCTATATGGCAATAGTCTCAAAGCCTCCCTGGAGACCAGTACAGCCGCTTCTAGTGTAACAGCTGCATTTCTACAATCAGATTCAAACCACCAGCCAGGAGGTTACTAATACCGCTGCTGTGTAATAGATAAACATTATTTTTAGCCTCCTTCCTAGTTTTTGTCTTACTGTCTGGAATTTTTCAGTTGAGAAGAAGGATTTATTAGGGAAATTTAAAGAACAAGGAAAGTTTAATTCAATGGGGCTGACAATATGTAAATCACTCCCAGTGTTTTTTTCCCTGGGCTGTTGTTGCTCCTTTTTGAAAAAAATACTGGCCTGGGCATGTTTATGCCTAAGGACTGTTCTACCATTTTACCTGGATTCCCACTGGCCCCCCTGTGTCTAGCTAAATAAACAAATGCACAGTATTGTGACATTTACTTTACTGTGCATTTGCAGTTCTAGGTAGACACGGGGATCACTGGGAATAGTGTAGCCTCCTGCTTAGGTAGGATCATCAACAGGTTGGTCCAATTTTTTTCTGAAGAAGAGCAGTGGTTAGGGATAACTTACAGTTCCTTGCCCCATATGAACTCGCACTACAAGTGATTCTGTGTTTCTGTTTGAAACTCCAGTTAGTAACAATTTACCATCCTAGAACCCAAAAGCAAAAATTAGGATTTTTGAGGACCGTTATCTGGGATAAATATTGTCATATATGAATTTACCAGTTATTCTGCTAAGTGTATGGAAGGTGATCTTGTACACTTTAATGTTGTGAACGAGCTAGTTTCTGGACTCCAGAAAGACCAAGAGCTGATATACTGTACATATATAAGGTACAAAGCATTTCATCATAATGCTATAAAAATAGAATTATGGTGGAGGAATCAAAGATCCTGTTTCAGCAAGCACAAAACATTTTTCAGTTGTCTGACTCATTGCCCCTGCCAGAACATGTAGAGAGCTCTACCCTCTGTAAAACAAAACTCTATTTGTGAAATCAGGTGCTTATTAAGGAATACCCACACCTGCTTGAAAATCATTAATAGTAAATTTAAAAAAAAAAACAGATACTGTATAACTGTGCAAGTGCAATAAGGGATTTATTTGCTAAAAAGCATGCCAAAACAGGGCAACTTTTTGAACCTTCATCAAACCTTTTGGTAGGTATGCAAATTGAAGTCATATAAGATAATGCATTACCCGGAGACGTATTTACTGTATAGGCTCTCAAGGGCCTGTGTCTAGTGCGCCAGGGGAATAAAAGCCACTTTCACTGTTGCCGGATACAGGTATGGGACCTGTTATGTAGAATGCTTGGGACCTGGGGTTTTCCGGATAAAGGATTTTTTCCGTAATTTGGATATTCAGCTTTAAAATGAAGGCTATGGCAAGTTCCTTCCTATATTGCAGAGTTTTCTGGATATTGGATTTCTGGAAAACGGATCCCATATCTGTACTGTAGGGGATCCTTTGGCAGCGTGCAGGTGGAAGTGACATTGCGATGTGCCATAACATTACATCTGTATGATGGGAATTTACAGATCTGGTATCTAGGGCAGAACCAGACCAAAATACACTACTGGGATCACTTTGACATCCATGCATTTTGCATGCCATTTATGCTAGGATGCAAATTTTGTTATTTTCGGGATAGTGTGTGTGTTGCAGAGTTGTCAACCTTTAGTATCGCTTACCTGGGAGACATACCGCGATGCATGGAAGTATGTATATTTTTATTTGTATAGCTCTCCTTGAGGGCAAAGCACTGTAGAGCAGAACAATAAATTAGTAGAACAAACAGGGGGTCATTAAATAATAAATACCAATAAGTACATTATTAAAAGACAATTCACATACATATAAAGTATAGTTACAATACAGATTAAGTGATCAGTGTCAAGGAGACAAAATATGTAGGTCCCTGCCCCGTAGGGACTACAGTCTAAATAGGAAGTGATATCACGTGCATACGCAAACCTCTCGTCTAAAGCCGCAGATTTCTATCCGTGCATGCACACTTTCTCCAAAAGACATCCAGATTTTAAAGGAGAAGGAAAGTAATTTTCCACTTGAGGTGCCAAATGTTAGGCACCCCCAAGTGATTGTTTTGACTTACCTGATACCCTGGGCCGTTGCTCCTATCAGCAGAAAAATGCACCGGCCCGGGGTTCTGCCAGCGAGCACCACAGAGCAATCCCCTTCCATCTTCTTCTTTCTTCAAATTTTCTGGGGCAGACGCATGCACAGTAGAACGAAATAGCCGGCTTTTTTTGTTAAAGTTCAGCTTTTCACTCTACTGTGCATGCGCAGCCGCAAGAAGAAAAAACAAGCAAAGAAGAGGATTGCTCCATGGTGCTTGCTGGCAGATCCCCGGGCTGGTGCATTTTTCTGCTGATAGGAGCACTAGCTCAGGGTGTCAAGTAAGTAAATATAATCACTTGGGGGTTCCTAACATTTGACAACCCATTCATTTAAAGTGAAGGTGCAGAAAAAATCAGGGATATGCCTACTGTAATATTCGGGAGAATGCGGTAGGGTGATGGGAGACTGGGGGAGAGGGCCAAATTTGGGTAACTCTCGAAAAAATTGGGAGGTTGAAAGCTCTGGTGTTGCTGTGGGTTCAAAATTTACCACCATATTCAAAGACACTGAAGTTCTGAGAAAAATCAATGTATTGTGAAAAAAACCTGGTAACCTGTACCGATGTTTGTACATTCCCCAGTTGTCTTTAATTATTATTATGACAATGCCTGTTTGATGCTGTTAAATGTTAGGATAAGTTCAGCTTTAGATAAGGAGCATTGAATATATTTTAGTAAATAAATCATAGCTCCAACTAAATGTTATTATTATATATGTAATATGTTAATATACCTTTTTATGGCAGGTTGTGAAAGGCAGTATTTGTTGAAACTGCATGGTTGTTGTTGGACTGCAGTCCCAGCTAAGATTTTGAATGGAAATTACTCATTGGAATTTACTACACAGTCCATCACCCCACCCCCCACTGACATTGGCACCACTGTTCCCAGAATTTGTTTATTTCCCTGACAAAAGAACAGCTTAATTCATATCTGTCTACAGAGTATTTGGCAAACAGTCCAGGATTGCCCCTCTTGTCTGGCTTTAGGACAGTGTGTCCTGTTTACAAGTTCCTAGCTGATCGTTATAATAAATCTGAGGCCATGCACTAATTTTTCATACAAGAAAAAAAAAAATAACCATTGGCAGTTATCTTATGATTTGGGTAACTCAATTGTCAACTGCTTTGGAGTAAAACTATTATTTGAGTTATATTGTCATTAAAGGAACATCAAAATCCCCAAAACCTTATTCCAGTTCATAAATGTGGTTATTTTAATGTATTTGGACTATTAAATGACTCAAGTCAGTCAAAACAATTTACAACTATTTTAATCTATTTGTCATTGTTAAGAACATTTTGCTTGCATTTATAATGCCAAATTCAGAAGGAGAGCATTCATTTGGGTTGTTCCAGCTTTTTATTTTTAATATAAGCGCTTAAATCTTATTGCAAACTGAAAGTAAGTAAGTAAAGTTTCCATTTTTAATTATACATTTTTGTTCTAAATGTAATAATATATTTTCTGTTTAAAATTGTTATTACATTCCACCAAGGGATGTTTGTACTGTTTCTAAAATAACATTTCAATAAAACAATTACAAAATCAACCAGCCAGCACATAATGAAAGTTCCAGTTTAGTGCTTCCTGTGCTACAAGCAAGTATGTAACAGGTATTTTGCACAAAAATAGCTGATGGATTCTTCTACTTACTGGTTATCCACTCAGGATTTCAGCATTTACCAAAAGAGAGATGGCTTTATTATTAAAAACAAGAATTTTGTGTATAGACTGAAAGTAATGGGTACATTGTTATTAGTGGATTAGTGTTCCTTGCCACGTGTTAAACTCACAAGATGTAAAAACTTGTATTCTCATCAGACTTCAAATTTGATAAATTAATAGGGAGACTAATTAAAGAGATATCCAGAATTTGTGGAAAACATAATCTTTGGGTGTCTTTGGTTATTATCAAGGTTTCTTCTTTCAGTAGAAGATGCTAGAATCATGTTATTGGCCAATGAAACTGGAAAATATTTGGGGATCAAAATCATACCTCCCGAAAGTCTTTTCTCGGGAGAAGGCACTTCCCAGATTATATAAAGTGCTTCTCAAACTGCCTGGAGACAAGCGACCTGTGGAGAGCTGTTTCTAATATTAGTGCAGTGCTTGAGGCAGTGTTGCCTCTGTGTGTAATGAAATACTTGGGGGCCATAGTAGTGAGGGCCAGACTGTACCATGAAATACTGGAGCCTTAATATGTCATTAAATGCGGAGGACATAGTGTTTTTTAATATGCTTGGGCATATATTGCTTCTTCTCTCCTAATGCTGCAATTCCAATCATTCAAAAAAGGTTGTGTTTTTGGTAACTGGGCATGGTATTTGGAGGGGGGGGGCTAGAAATTGGGTGTGACCAAAGTTTTGTGTACCTCTTTCCATTTTTCAAATATTGGGAGGCATGATCAAACAAAGGACCCTCCTCACAGTGTAGAAAGGTTAAAGAGTTGCTCCTATGACACTGAGGCTGCACAGCTCAGCAAACATTTTTGTAAACAGAGCTCTTAGAACAATGCCTTAGTATAAATACTAAATTCATTCTGAATTTAGTATATATAGTAAAAAGAATGCACATGGCCTATCATGCTATCCCATTCCCATTTATGTTTGTAAATAGCTAATCCAAGTCATATGCAAAGACCTTTGATTCCTACTAGGTTACTTAATATATAATCAGATTTGTTATCATTAACCTTTTTACTAAAAACTCCCAGGGAAATAAAGAGGTTTAAACTTTTTGACACGTCGACTGAATTGTTATCTTCAGTAATGTGTGCACACTTAGGGCCATATTTACTAAGGGTTGAATTTCGAAGTGGTAAAACTTTGAAATTCGACCATCGAATTGTAAAAATTCGATAGTCAAGGTTTTTTTTTTTTTATTAAATTTAGCAGTTTTCGATCAAATTCAAATCGTTCGATCGAACGTAGAAATCGTTGAAACGATTTTCAAAAAAAAAACTTTGACTTCTAAAAACTTAGCCATATACTGGCTATAGGTTCTAGGAGGTCCCCATAGGCTAACATAGCAATTTGGCAGGTTTAAGGTGGCGAAGTGTCGAAGTCAAAGTTTTTTAAAGAGACAGTACTTAGATTTTCGAATGGTCGAATATTCAAAGTTTTTTCAATTCAAATCGAATTTTGGACTATTCGATGGCCGAAGTACCCAAAAATTACTTTGAAATTCGAAGTTTTTGAATTCGAAAATTCATTTTGAATTCACTTTGACCCTTAGTAAATGGGCCCCTTATACAATCGTTTCATGCTGTTTTTCAACATACACCTGGGGTGTATTTATTAATGTTGGAGACAAACATCACCGGTGATGTCTCTCATAGCAACTAGGGTTGCCACCTTTTCTGGAAAAAAATACCGCCTTCCTATATTCTTGCCGTTTTTTCCTATTAATAACATTGGCATCAAGCATAATTTTTAATGCGAGCCAGGTGGCAACCCTAATAGCAACCAATCAGCAATTATATTTGAACAGACAACTAAGTTAGAAAAGCAAAACATATATTTTAGAGCAGTACATCCGTAAGGCTAATGACAACTGAGTCACCAAGACAAATTCCCAAGGACTGTGGGAAGAGTTTAAATAATATATATTCATAAAAGTTTGTTACAGGTCTAAAAGTTAAGGGGGTCACAGATCCAATGTTGGAAATCAAAAGGGTCCTTTAAAACCACTATATGAGCCTAAAAGACTTAGACTTGTTGGATAAAAGTATGCTTTTTTAATCAGTATATAAATGCAGTATATAAATGTTTTAAGCAGTGTGTGTGCAGTGTTTTAAGTTATTCTATTGATTATTGAAATTTGTTTTTTGTGTCTGTAAAGCTATAATTGCATTGTGGACTAATGGGACAGGTAGTTGAACACTGGTCTCACTGTTTGATCACTTTTTTCACTTTTTTTAATAAAGCTTTTTCTAAATTAGAACTTGGGTTCTCTTACACAATTTTGTTTATTTGCACAGATATTGCATTTTGAAACCTTTTTTTCTTTTAAAGGCAATTATGTGAGTTTTTATGAGTTCCAATTCCAAACACATCCCTCTGTTCTATTGTCCTTTGTTTGGATGTCAAGTACAAAAAAATGCAGCATATTGCTTTTAAAAGAAAATGAAATGAAGCTTGACTGCAATAACACATAGTTCTGAAGGCACATGAGTACAAACAGGCAGAATATAATTAAATCAAATGCAAAGTGAAGCCTGAAATCAGAAGGTATTTACTTGTCTCATGTCATACACACCACACTAAATACAAAAAATGAGAGTTTTAATTCTCCCATAAGGAATCATGGGCAGAGACATGCAAATCACTCCTTTATGTCCCTTTGGATAGGGGCAAACGCCATTGCCACACAGGGAAACAGTATAACCTGCTATAAGAACGCCTCCCACACATCCGCTCTGGCTGCGGTGATGCACACGTGAAGAAACTTGGCTGTATATGAGGCACCAATGAAGCAGGATGTCGGGGAAACCAAACTTGTAGTAAAACGTAGAATCTTTATTAGTTCAGGTTAAAACACAATCTGAAACTGCGGGCAGAGGAACCAGCTTAACGCGTTTCGTGACCAAAGTCACTTTATCAGAAGCATTAAATGTCCCTTTTGCCAACTATGCATCCAGGACCGCTGGTTTTATAGCACAGATACAGCCTAATGGTTCAGAACCATATATCCAAACTTGTTAGATATCATCAGTGCAAGATATTGGAACATGGCTTTTGAGAGGGTAGCAAAATGGGAAACCGAAACTGGTTAGGATGAGAAGGACTAAAATGAGCCAAAAAGCCCTTCACAAGCAATTACATGCAAGGTATTTAGTAGTCTCATTCCATACACACAGCACTGCCTAGATACCAAAAATAAAAGTTTTAATTCTCCCATAAGGCATCATGGGTCGGGGGACATGCATGAGACAAGTAAATACCTTCTGATTTCAGGCTTCACTTTGCATGTAATTGCTTGTGAAGGGCTTTTTGGCTGATTTTAGTCCTTCTCATCCTAACCAGGTTTGGCTTCCCATTCCTATAATTAAATCAAAAAGCTAATGAGTTTAGCACAAGGGTGTCCAAACTTTTTGCAACGAGGGCCTGATTTGGTGAGGTGAAAATGTGTGGGGGCCGACCATTCAGCCTGACATTCTTTGAACCATTAACATCATTTAACTCATTTAAACAAGGAATCGAATGGCCGTAGCAGTAATATTTGGGCAAATCAGTACGTCTATTGATACCTTCAGCCCTAAAAAAGTATGCAAGAGCAGTGCATCACTATGTGCCAGTACTTGTCTATTGCTAACACCTTCAGCACACAGGCAGCAGTATAGTCCAAGTGGCAGATCATTTCACTAATATGCCCAAATATTACTGGTACGACTATGCGATTCCTGATTGCACTGGCAGCCCGCATTATTATTAATTTCATGACGGAGGCTGAGGGCCGGTGTAAATTATAAAACGGGCCACATTTGGCCCCCAGGCCTGACTTTGGACATGCCTGGTTTAGCATCTTGCATCTTAAACATGTATCAAACACACACACACAAAAAGACCATGTGTAATAGCCTCAAATATGAAGGATACAAGTAGAAGCCAAACGTATTATTTTTCGCAATGTATGCACCACAATGCCTGCTGTCATTATAGTGAGCTGCATGAGATGTCCATTTTCAACATTGAGCTCCAGTCAAAAACATCCTGATACTTACTACCTTGTATAGCATGCTATCTGTTGTTCGCCAAAGCCCCAAATACCAAGAGAAATATACAAAACAACAAGATTTTCTGGAGAGCTGCTGAATAAAAAGCTGAATAACTCAAAAACCACAAATGATAAAAAATGAAAACCAATTACAAATTGTCTCAAAATGTCACTCTACATCATATTAAATGTTACCTTAAAGGGGTGGTTCATCTGGAAGAGAACTTTAAGGGGCAGATTTATCAAAGGTTGAAGTTATAAAAACTTTGAACTTCGGGTTCAAAAAGACCAACCAAATAGCACTTTGGCAGCTTTTAGTTGGCGAATGGTCGAAGTCGAAGTTTTAAAGAGACAGTACATGATAAATTTCGATATTCGAATTTCAACGTTTTTTTCAACTTCGAATCGAAGTTGGACTATTCGATGGTCGAAGTACCCAAAAATTACTTAGAAATTCAAAGTTTTTTTATCATTTCTACCTTTGATAAATCTGCCCCTAAGTATTTTAAGCAATTTTTCAATTGGTCTTCATTATTTATTCTTTTCTTTTTCTGAGTCTTTCCAGATTCCAAATGGGAAGTCACTGAATCCATCTAAAAGACAAATGCTACAAGTGTATAGTTATTACTATACAGCTGTAGGTAATGGGAAGGTTGAGTCCCCTTCCCTCTCCTACCCATAGCAGTTTAGAATCAAGCTCTAGGAGTATCAGGTAAGATTCTGAGTTATACTTCTCTGTTGATCACAGTTCAGACTAGATTGATTTAAACTAAACACTGTTTAAGTATATTTTTCTCCTCCAGAGTTTGGCTAGTTTAAGAAGTTAGGCAGCTGGTGTTTTGCAATCTTTAATCATAACTGTTCATCAGCAAGTGCATGTATTGGGATACTGGCTAGCCTGGGATTGTCAGCCTGATAGAATGTATAGCACTTGGCTCTTTAGCAGAGTTTTCTCAGACTTGTACAATGTAAATGAAAGTGGTAAAATATTTTTGTGGTTCTGGGGCTGTCTAAGTTGCAAACAAGCCAAATGTTCCCATTAATTATTGTTTTAGTTCTGGTGCTAGTTAATGTAACAACCAAACTGAATGTGTATGCTAAAACATCTCAGTGGTTTTGTGTTTTGGTGTGTGATTTGTGTTTGCATATCCAAACTGTGGTTATGGTTATTCCATTTTGGGTCATATTTGTTTATGCAACTTCTAGGTGTGTAAGTATTTGTAACACACATCATTGAGTGCTGCCATCAGAAATCACAGGGCTAAAATTTTCTAGGCCCCGCCTGCCTCCCACACCACAGTAAAATCCATACAAACATTTTTGGTAAAAATCCATTGGTGTCCCCCCCCCTATAAGTTAAAACAAACTTGCAGGAACCCCTCTACAAGTTCAAAAACCCAACGGTAGTCAGCCCCCCAAAAATGGTGACCAAGGTGGAGACCTACAAGTTAAAAAGAAAAATCATTGGTAGTCAGGGCCCCCATAATGGTTCAAAACAAGACAACAAAAAACAAGAATAAAAGCCATTGGTGGTCAGGGCCCCCAATAATAGTAAAGAAAAAACATTGATGGCCAGGTTCCCCCCTACAAGTTAATTAAAACCATTGGTGGCCAGGGTCCCCCCTACAAGTTGAAAAAGCCATTGGTGGTCAGGGCCCCCAATAATAATAAAAAAAAAAACATTGGTGGGCAGGGACCCCCAGACAATTTAAAAAAAAAACATTGTTTGTCAGCCCCCCCCACGTAAAAAAAAAACATGTAGAACTTACCTTAAAACTTGAAGTGCACAGCATCTTACTATGTTTTATGGATAAGCCATGGTTTATCCATATGGCAGGAGAGTGAATTAGAGCCTAACAGTAAGGTTCTTTATATTGACACTGATACAGTGGGAAAAAAACTGCCTTCATTCTTAATGGCTTAGCCTTACAGCTTTCTCCTTATAACAATAAGGTATTTACTTATATGGTTGTAAGCCTTATTGTTGACAATGGTATTTGACACAAGGCATGCAATTATAACATACCATAAGTTTTTAGGGTCTATGCCACTTGCTGCTAGAGGACTGCCATGCTAGTTGTTTGGCAGGCTATAGGTTACTTTCAGGGTGGTGTGCTAACAAAAAAGCTGTCTTACAAAGAATATATGTATTTTTTTTTAACAAAGATTTTAGTGTTTGCTTTTAGGAACGTCCTGATTATACCATGACTGCCTATGGCATTGTGTTATAGATAGTAGGGGTCTTTTCCCTTCAAAAGCTATAGGTGGATAGCTTATATTCCCCTTTCTAGATTTGATTCTTTAGTTTGGAATGCTCATTTTAGAGCATGCCAAATAGATAATAGGTCCTAAACTCAATCTACGTTTTTCCTGACCAGGTCACATACTCATAGATTCAAATGGACTGTATTCCTGCAAATGCTAGGAAAATCTGCATGTATTTTTGTTAGGGTGCCCCTTTATATGGCATACTGATCCTTTAACACTATCAAACTGTTTTGGCTGGGGATATGGTAACAAGAACCAGTTTTAGCACTTGAGTGAAGCTTGGTCTAAGCTGCTTCATACTCCTGGACACCTCACAGGGTATGTATCATAAGCTTTTTCTCTGTGAGTCAGTCTCTGCAAACAATTCATTTACAATATAAGGTGTGGTGCATATCCAACTGAGCACACTGCGGGATTTGTGTTTAGGGTGCAATTCAGCATGAGCATGCAGGACTCACTGGCTGTATGACTCTGTGCCCTGTCTTCTATGCTATGTTATTCCCAGGTAGGCCTTTCATTCTGATTCCAAACAAGGCTCTGTGTAAAAATGATGCACTTTTTCTTTTGACAACTTCCACTGGAACTTACTTACGATGGTCTAAAGGAGTGTAAAATAACGGCGGTAAATCTGGCATTTGCATGGCATAAAATAAAACAAACCTTGATATTCTCACCATTTATTTAACACAGGTTTTACACCATTTTTTGGTGAATTTTGTTTTACTCTTGTTATTAACTGTTTTTTCCTTTTATGTCTTCTCTTGCAGGTTCTCCATTACTTGAGCTATTTCCAATAGTGTTCTTTCAGGAGGCACACATTTAATACAAGTTTTCTGGTAAGTAGTACTCTGTTTTACTGTCCACTCTCTTTCAGTGGAGTTATTAGTTCCCTCCCTCCAGGTGGGAGTAGGGTTGCCACCTTTTCTGTAAAAAAAATACCGGCTTTCCTATATTTCTTGCCGTTTTTTCCTATTAATAACATTGGCATCAAGCATCATTTTTACCGACCAGGCCGGTAAAATACCGGCCAGGTGGCAACCCTAGGTGGGAGTGTCATGATGGTTTCACACTCAGGCATATTTATTATGTGGTGTAAAAAACAACAGCGAGATACACCACACATCACCAAGTTACGCCATGTAAAGTACAGTGTAAAATTTTGAAATTTTTTCTTAGTGACTTCTGTTGAAAGCAGTGTAAAATAGCAGCAAATCTGGAGTTCATATGGTGTAAAGTAAAACACACCTTGATAAATTAGCCATTTATTTTACACAGCTTTTACACAGTTTATCTGCCACATTTAGTTTTACACAACATAATAATTATGCTCCTTGCCTCTATTCCTCATTCTTACTCTGGTTATTTGTACTTTTTTCTTCCCTACTTTTGGTCAAGTCCATGTTTTCTTTGCAGAAATAGAAGCAGGTTTTGCACCAGGGATTTCTTTCTATGTTCACCTGTGGAGGTATCCGTCTGCTTGGGCTTTATCTGGAAAAGGGGTTACATTCTGTGATTCACAATGCCTTGTTTGAAACGGTTACCCTACCATTTGGGGATTTGGCCTTGCTACTGTAATTTATGACACTTGTATAGCAGACCGTATTCAGTAAACACAGTTTACCTGCAGATTCATGCCTCCCTTTAGTGATCAGTACTGTTTCGCCCGTCAAGGACAGAGTGAAGCGGTTTCAGATTACCCCTTCATTGCTGTACCATTGGTGTAACATTTCCAGAGTGGAGTCTAAATTTCTAATACCTGCCTCACCTTAGAAAGTGTTTTGCCATTTTAGGACAGTTAAAATACCACACAGGTGGTAACCATCGTTTGGGTTTCAAAGCTGCGGGGAGGTGGGCAGAGCTATGATGTGGCGTTTGGCCAATAGCCACGTAAACAGGGTTGCCACCTTTTCTGGGAAAAAAAACCCAGCCTTCCTATATATTTATCTTTTTTCCCTATTAATAACATCGGGACCAACCATTACTTTGACCGGCCAGGTGGCAACCCTACACGTAAACCTTAGGGGGATTCCTGCCCAGTTTTCCAAACTGGGCACTGCAGGCAGTTTTGATGGTTTTTAAAACGGAACAGGTGGCAACCCTAGTATGACATGGAGCTGACCAGTAAAGGAAAAATCACAAATGTTCTTTTTTTTTTTTTTTGCCAGCACATTGCTTCTACCATTAAAAATAAAACTAAGTGGCACTTGCTTGATTCTAATGCATTAGGTCCCCTTAAATGTATGGGATGCAGAAATGATTAAAGGAACTATATTGTAGATTTATATATCAAACAGCCACTAATAAATGGTGTAGACGGGATACAGTGACGCAAATAGGATAGCTCAGCAATGGCCACAACAACAACTCGTATGATGCAACCTTCTTTAGCGATTGGAATACTCTGGCTTAACGACTCGTACAAAATACGAACTCTTCTGAAAACACACGGACAAGCCTCGTGCTGATTGAAATCCACAAAAGCAGGCGATTAGCAGCCCCCCAGACAATGTCAATGTAAGCGAATGGTGCAATCAGCGGCCGGATTATTCCGGTTGACCTTAAAGAGGCCTGCACCACGCTTCTGCGCTACTGACAACGCCTCTGGCGCTAGCCAATAGCAATTCAGGGGGTGGAACTGGAGTGCAACAATGCAGTAAAAGATTCTGTAACAGTGAGTTGCCGGTGCACAACCAGCTGATCTACTCGTACGCTTGTCTGCGGCTCAATGGACGGCTTCCAGCAGGGGTTTAAACACTTTGCCACTGAGGCGATACACGCCGGCCAGGAGCCGGAACAATGGAAGTCTATGGCAGTCGTACCCCCCATAAGCCTTTCCACAACGTTCAAACAGTTCGGACCCGGCGAACATGCGGTAGGTCTGACTGGCTACGGCTGGGCAGCTAATCATCAGGGTGTTATTATGTGTGGGTTGCATTGGGGTGCTACAGTAACGAAAAACCTTCTGTCTGTCTGTCTATTGACGAGTGAGCCATAATTACTAATAGAAAGTTCTAGGGCACGGAAGTACATACCGCACGTGCCTCATTTTTTCGATTGTCGATTCCTAAGAAAAGCTCCTTTTATTTGTGCCCGCCTCTTGGACAGTCCTACAGAAAGTCCTTAGTAATAAATCAGTGTAACAAATTGTGATCATAATATACACATGGGAAGCCTGAACAGTAGGACGAGCCCCCTGTAGTATTTCACTGGGTGCCAGATGTTTCTAATACCCCTGACTGCCACCCAGGTGCTACAGTAAGGCATGTGATGCAATGATCTAGCAGCCGCTCAGCCCAGGGATTTGCTTAGTCACTGTAATTAAGAGCAATTACACAGTGGATATATTACATGGTCACTGGCTCCCCAAGGGGCAGAAATTCCACTTTATGTATTTATGTCTGTATACTTTTATTTGTATAGCGCTCCTTGAGGGCAAAGCACTGTACAGCAAAACAATAAATTAGTAGTAACAAACAAAGGTTCGCTGCAATAATAAGGAACAAGTGCATTATTAGAAATACAATTCACATA
Organism: Xenopus petersii; assembly: GCA_038501925.1. Classification (NCBI taxonomy): domain Eukaryota; kingdom Metazoa; phylum Chordata; class Amphibia; order Anura; family Pipidae; genus Xenopus; species Xenopus petersii. Next base: position 79,562,169 of record CM076678.1, on the reverse strand, counting down.
TATAAAATATAATTACACTACCGATTAAGTGCTCAGTGTCAAGGAGACAAAAGGATGAAGGACCCTACCCCGGAGGGCTTACAGTTTAAATGGGATGGTAACTTACACACAATTTGGAAACCATGGAAATTGGGAAAACACATTTCACTTTTCATTTAAATTGCTGTAGGGTATATGGGTTATTTGATTTGTCATAAAAAAAAAAAACAATTATTAAAAGTTCATTATGTATAATTAAATTGCATTTTTTTATCAATCATTATATATGTTAAAGATTTTAAAGTAAACATTTACCAGTGACTTCCTATAGCTAAGCTAGACAAGAAAAACACATAGTTAAAAATTGTGTTTGAGAGAGGAATACAAGGAAATGCCTTCCAAACATACGGCACATTGGGAGTGTTTAATGCCGCTGTGCTCAGACAGAAAACAGATGTCAAAACTCCTGAAATTGCCTTACACCGCTTGCTATAGCAAATGTTTTGGTGACGGGCTCTACTTGCCACTCGGTTCACAGATTCTTCACGGAGGCCTTCTGTCAGTCACCGTACACCATAACTTCAGTAAGAGTCGCAAGGCAAGTTTGGAGCGTTTGAATACCAGTTCTAATACTGAACGCTTAAAGGGATGGTTCGCCTTTCAGGCAACTTTTAGTATGTTATAGAATGGTCAATGCTACTTTTCAATTTGTTTTCATTATTTATTTTGTATAGTTTTATAGTTATTTGCCATTTTCTTCTGACTCTTTGCAACTTTCAACTTTTTTAAAAACAAATGCTCTGTAAGGCTACAAATGTATTGCTATTGCTACTTGATATTCCTGATCTTTCTATTCATCTCCTTTCTTATTCATATTCCAGTCTCTTATTCGACTCCGTGTATGGTTGCTAGTGTAATTTGGACCCTAGCAACCACATTCTGTAAAATTCAAATTGAAGAGCTGCTGAATAAAAAGCTAAATAACTCAAAAACCACAGATAATAAAAAATGAAAATCTATTGCAAATGGTCTCAGAATATCACTCTCTATATCATACTAAAATTTATCTCAAAGGTGTACCCACCCCTTTAACTATTCTAGAATACATTTGATTTGAGTTGGAATTCTAGTTAGGGCTTTGCAAATCTGCATGATGTATTTCCTGCGTAGGTTATGCTAAGTAGACCCACCAATTTGAAATGTTTTTTTTTTTTTTTTTTTTTTATAAATAACAGGGTTATGAATATAGTCGCAGTGGAAATCCAACAAGGAATTCTATGGAGAAAGCAGTTGCTGCTTTGGATGGTGCCAAATATTGTAAGTTAATTAAACTTTACTACTCCATTCATACCTACCTTATTTTGTTTGATTTTGTAACATTTCATACTAATTCTTCAACCAGATTTAGAAAGTATTCCAAAATCTGATTTAACGACAAAGTGCAGACACAGTTGTGCTTATCTTAATGCATCATCCGCCGTTGTGTTAGGCGCAGCTTCTGTGGTAAGCACAATGATGCTAAAATTGTGGGGAAAAAACTTGCCAATTGTGGTGGAATATAACACTTTACAGAGTTTGTTACTGTAAGTAAATGAGCCCTGCTTTTTTTTACCCATTCATAGTACCAGTACATGCATATAGAACACTTACTTTTGCAACAACCCTCATCTCTGCAGTTTAGGCACCATGAGTGTATACATGCTCTGAAGGCTGTGCAGTACCAGTATCCTTCTATTTTCCAAACACTCCTGAGCTTACGGTTCTGTGGCAATGCTAATTTTTTACTGAATTCATAGGATACATGATAAAAAAGTGTGTTGCTTGTCAACAGTACCTCTAACGTGCCATTATGTTTATATGCATTTAATACATTAAAAATGTATTAAAGAGTGGTTGATTTTATTGCCTGTATTAACTGGTTCATTATTGCAAAAGAAAATATACATGTTCTTGAATTGTTTCATTCAAAGGTTTATCCTATGCGTCTGGTTTGGCTGCAACACTGAATATCACCCATCTTCTGAAATGTGGAGACCAAATAATCTGTACTAAAGATGTATATGGAGGTAATGAAATCCAATCACCCTTAAATAAAAAGGAAAGGTGAAAACCATGTAGGCTTTACCAAAAAGTTGTATGTAAATACACCCAGTTACACTCACAGTGCTGCAGGTCTTCTTCAGAATCCTCTGCAAAGAAACACTGCATTCCTTTGCTTCTCTTGTTTACATATGGGCTTCGGGAATCAGATTGCCTTTTCTGAGCTCAAACCTCTCATCCTCAAACCTCATTTCTTACCCTCCCAGCTGTAATCTGAGGAGAGAGACACATGCAGGGAAGTTACTGTATGTCACACCAAACTTAATATGGCAGCTGCTATCTTGAAGGAGGAAGAAACCCTAAAAATTCCATATTTTATATACTGAACTTAATTGCACCAGCCTAGAATTTAAGCTTCTCAATAGCAGCAATGATCCAAAACTTCAAACTTGTCCCAGGGGGTCCCCATCCTGGAAAGTGTCAGCAACACTCACATGCTCAGTGGGCTCTGAGCAGCTGTTGAGAAGCTAAGCTTAGGGGTGTTGCAAATTAGGTTGGTCTGTAATATAAGATGATGCTACAGGGCTGATTATTATATTCTGATGCTAGTTGCACTGGTTTCTGAGCTGCCATGTAGTAATTATCTCTATTGATTACTAATCAGCCTTATATTGTGACATTTATATTCTATGTGAACTGTATTTTTTTGAGTCAGTCCCTAAGCTCAGTAACTGACAGAAGCACAGAGCATGTACAGTGAATTGGCAGAAGAGAAGATGGAGAGTTACAGGGGCATTTTGGAGACCTGCTAAAGGGCTATGGTTGCCTTTCGCTGGTACAGAAGCCCAAAACATAATGTACAACATTTCTAGCCTACTTCTTTAGTTAAGCTTTAGTCCTCCTTTAAACAGAGAGGTTCCATGGCTGTTTATGCAGAAACTGGGAAAACGCACAAAACATTGTCTGGAGTTTCCCCCTTAAGCTTATTAGTCAAAAATGTAACCACGTTTTTGGTAGGGATGCACCAAATCCAGGATTCGGTTCGGGATTCTGCCTTTTTCAGCAGGATTCGCATTCGGCCGAATCCTTCTGCCAGGCCGAATCGGAATCCTAAATCGTGTGACTTTTTTTTTTTTTTTTTTTTTTTTTTTTATGAAACAAGTACATGTGCAAATTATGATTTGGTTTGGTATTCAAACACATCTTTCGCAAAGGATTCGGGGGTTCGGCCGAATCCAAAATAGTGGATTTGATGCATCCCTAGTTTTTGGGATATGCTCCTTTGTCACTGACAAAGGGACATGCCCTTAAAATAATGGGTTTCCACTTTTGACTTATAAACTAATATGTATATATGTGTGTGTATATGTATGTATGTATGTATATATAAAATCTCTCTATCTATATCTATATATCTCTGTGAAAGGCTTTAGCACACACTTCAAAAGTTACATACCTGGGTGCAGTTCAGAAATCAAATATCCAAAGGCAGAAAAAGCTGAAGCACATCAGGATTTTCTTCTTGATAAAGGCTCCATGCGAGGGCCGAAACGTTGAGAGAGATATATATATATATAATTTTTTTTTATTATTTTTTTTTTTAACCCAAGATGTTCTATGCCTTCTAAGAATGGTATGTTGTTATTTTTAAAGTAATGTGAGTAAAGCCAATAAATAGTTATGTTTATTTATGCCACAGGCACTAACAGATATTTTAGAAGGGTTGCATCTGAAATGGGATTGAAAGTGGCTTTTGTTGATTGTTCAGACCTAAAAAGCTTGGAAGCTGCTATCACTACAGACACCAAGGTAAAAATAACGTTGGATTGTATCAAAACTTACATTTATTTATATGCCAAAACATTATTTAACAGAATCCAAGTGTTATATTTGAATATGTTAATTCAAAGTTCAAAATAGTTTTTCATATTTCTTATTAATTTTTTTTTTGAAACCTTAAGTTTTTATAAGTTGCACATTCTCACTGGCTGACTCCTGCAGCTACATATTTAGGGCAATGATTGTGTAAGGTAAATACCTTCTTCACATTTTCCCGTGATTTTTACATTTCATGATCACTGGAAAATAGGAAGAAGGCATTTTTTTTCGACATATGTTAATTCTTTCATATGTGGTGATCTCCATTTGTTCTGGATTAAATGGTATTTTTGAGCACTTTGACAGTGGTGTGAAAGGTACTAGGGGGTGTCTTGGCTGTCATTACTCATAAAGGTGGAGATCTTTTCACTTTGAGCTGTTTATACAAAAAGGAAACCACACAGAATTTTAAGAGTTGTGAACAAACGTTAACATTAAAAGGGTGCACTTAAAATTATAACGTAAGCTGCAGCTTGCCTTGATTACTGTGTAGCAACCAGTTTTTGAACAACCTTTTCCTTTTAAAAGGAATAAGGTAGCAACCCTACAAATTGTAGTGTCTTTGAATATATGTTGTAGTTTCTCAGAACATGTTTCCAATTTGTTCCACTCTATTTGTCATTGTACAATTTGTTTTGGGGTCTTTAAAGGAATTGTTTAGTGTAAAAATTGAAACTGGATAAAAAGGCTGTGCAGAATATAAAATGTTTTCACTATAGTTAGCAAAAAGCAAATGTTGTTTGTAAAGACTGGAGTAAAAAGATGTCTTAACGTAATAGCCAGAACACTACTTCCTGCCCTGGAGCTCTCATAAGGGTCATAACCGTTTGCTTTTGAATGTGACCTGCATGCTAAGGATCAATTGCAAACTCACTGAACAGTTATGTCCCATGTGGCTCCCATTCAAGTCGCTGTCTAAGAGTTAGAGAGCTGTGAAGCAGGAAGTTGTATTCTGGCTATTATGTTTGACATCCAGTCATCCCAGTCTTTTTATACATTACATTCTTGGCTAAATAACTATATTAGAAACTTCAATTGTTAAATTCTTTTTTTTTCTTTTCTTTTGAAATGTTTGTTTTAGCTTGTATGGATAGAAACCCCAACAAATCCAACTTTAACAGTGATCGATATCAAGGGCTGTGCTGATATTGTTCACAAACATAAAGATATTATTCTAGCAGTGGATAACACATTCCTGTCTGCATATTTCCAGGTAGGAAAATACTTTTCATTGAATTTGGCAGTGGTTGTTTTTTAATTTTTTTTTTTTAGTATCTCCATGTATATAATGGGGAGAAGCAGGCTGTCAAATCTTTTGTGACAAGTAGAAGGTTTGGCATTAAAAAATACAGTAAATGTAATGTGAGCCACAAAGACTTACCCTTCCTGTTTATGCAGAGCCACAAACCATCTAATAACAATGCTTATTTCACAATTCTGTTTATATACTATAAAGCATCTCCCATGTATACATCTTTCTCACTGTGCCACATAACACAGTTGGATATAATGTACACATGTGGCCCCTGAATACTAGAAAAGGCCATGTTTGGTGAGTTACTTTTCTAAATCATGATCACAAACAAGATAAGGGAGCACCACCCATCAATTGAGAAATCCAGCGGATGGTGTGCAGGGTTAAGGAGCTAAATATTGAGAAAAAGGAAGCGAAAAAGTTAACCCTTGAGATTTAATTAAAAAAGATTGGTCCAGAGAAGCATTTAAAACCAAGTTAGACACAGGGAGACAATGAACCCTGATTAGGTAAAGTGAAATGTGCCACCCCTGGGTCAAATGCAACGCTAATGTATAGAGTCTGCAGTGAGCAACTCCAGTCTATACTGAGTAACTGCAATGGCGTGGTGTGAAACACAGTTACGATACTTGCATAAAGCAAAACAAAACAAGGGTCTCACAGGCTGTGAACAGTACGAGTAACCTCTCAGTTTTCCCCTTGTTAAATACACCACCCAATAATTCGTAGTCTGAATAGGTCCGCCACCTATTCACCATCAAACATACCCCCCGTTGCTTGCGAGGAATTGCTATGTCTAGGTGGCATCAAAAATTGATCCACTGATTAATGATACAGAGTCTATGGCTGTGCTTTGTCGGCGTAAGTTTAAACTACCCAGGCAGCGGTTCTGTAGATCACCCACCCCTTCACCCACAGAGATTCCCTCCCATTCATGGAGCAAAGCCGTGACCTAAAAGATTATTAGTGATTCAGTCACCCTGCGTAACCAAACTAAAATGTGCCTTACGCGGGGGGCATGGCTATGAGCTGAGCGAGGCAGACGTGTTTTAACGCGGCTCCGTACCCGTGCCTCAAAAATACTGCTTTTAACCCTGAATCCGGTGGTAATACTCGGCAGAGACCCCTTCTACCTCAACCGCTTCGTGCAGCTGTTGTTTCCGACGGTCAGAGATGCGGAGAAACCGAGCCCAAGGGGATAAAGAAGGCGAGGCCTCCTCCGCCTCTGTGAGTAAAAATGGCGACGACACCAACGCCATAAACAAGGCGGGACGCACCAAGGGATCCCCCCAGGCCAAGGCGGGAACTTCGACCCGCCACAGTACTGGTCCAGCGGCAGCCCAGAAACTCCTGAGGTATGCCAGGGAACCGGGTGGGGATTTCAGCGGTCAGGCCAGCCAGGCCAGCGACTCACCAGGCAACACGCCATATGATTCTCCGGTGCCCTCCCCGCTCATTGCCTCTGAGGGCGACCAAATGTTGCAAGACGCTCCCCCTGCCAACCTACACTTGCGGAAGTTATGCTGCTCATCACCAGTAATCACGCTGTCACGATAAGCAAATTTGATGATCTTAAAACGGATCTTACTCTTTTAAAGCACGACGTGCAAAATATACGGGAGCGCACAACTGAAGCTGAGAGGCGCATCAGTGACATGGAGGACACCCTGGCGCCTATACCTGAAGCCATTGCGGCCCTTAATCGTAAGATCCAAACCTTAGAATCTAAATCTGACGATTTGGAAAACAGGCTGAGACGGAATAACATTAGACTGGTGGGCCTTCCGGAGAGGGCAGAGGGGAGCAACCCAGAATTGTTCTTGGAGACCTGGCTCCGTCAACATCTAGGGGCTGACATCTTCTCCCCCTCTTTTGTAGTGGAGAGGGCACATCGCATTCCTACTCGCCCCTTACCACCTGGGGCCCCACCACGACCCTTCATTGCACGGCTTCTAAATTACAGGGATCGAGACAGAGTCCTGTCGGAAGCCAGGAAGAAACAACAGATCCTGCATGAGAATGTGAGGGTCTCCATTTATCCAGATTTCTCTATGGAAGTCCGCAAGCAGCGTTCCAAATTCACGGAAGCCAAACGGAAACTCCGACAGCAAAATATGCCCTATGCCATGTTATTTCCGGCAAAGCTTAGGGTTCAGGAGGGAGGTCGGGCCCATTTCTTTGAACAGCCTGAAGAAGTCTTCTCTTGGTTGGAGGCTAAAGGTAGGAGACCTCCCCCACCATAGTGCCGAAGAGGCTCCTCTGTCAACTCTACTGCTATACACGAAGGTATTCACCTGGATGTTCCCAGGCACGGGACACGGCAAAGCAAGTTTTATCCCCCTTCAGATCAAAGCAGGGCAATAGCCTGAGGACCAAGGAACTACTCAGAAAGTCCGCTGGTTCACTCCCAAGTTTAACCTAGTTATGGTAATTTTTGTTGGGATTCAAGCCTGCTCAAATTCGGGATGGGCGGGTAGGGTGGGTGTTTTTTGTGGGTTGACCTGGCAGCTAGTCTGCCCCACTGTCTTTTTCCCTCCTTTCTTCATTGAGAGGAAAGTGCCTTTTCGTTGCTCAACCTGATACCTACTTTTTGACCTTGGATTACAAACGTCGGAGCTCCTGTCTCTGGTTTTCCATTTACCACAGAGACAATGGCTGAAGTCGTACTCCTCTCTTGGAACGTCAGGGGACTAGGCAGTCCCATAAAGAGAGGCCTTGTTTTTAACACCATTCGTCGGGTTAAGCCCCATCTGATACTACTGCAGGAAACACATTTGGACGGTAATAAGGTACTGGTTCTGAAAAAACCCTGGCTTGGGGCATCTTATCACTCCACTTACTCCTCCTTTGCTAGGGGGGTCTCTATACTAGTAAAGAGAAACTGTGTCTTTTCACTGAACAAGCTGATAACTGATGCGGATGGTCGTTTTATTATTTTGTCACGTACTTTACATAGCAAACCGTATATTATTGTAAATGTATATGCACCTCCTCCCTCTAGTGGGTCGATGCTGTCCCTTATTATGGATAAGATAACTGCCCTCCCATCTGCGCCCTTACTTTTTATGGGTGATTTTAATGCAGTTCTGTGTGAGGATATGGATAGGTTGTACCCCAGTACTAATCCCAATCACTCATTGACGAATTGGGTTTCTACCTATCACCTCTGGGATCTCTGGAGGGAGAAACACCCGGGGGAACGGAGTTATACGTGTTACTCAGCCTCCTACAATACGATGTCTAGAATTGATCTGGCCCTAGCAACCCCTGACGTTGAGATACAAACTAATTCCATAGAAATTTTGCCAGGGGGCATTTCGGATCACTCCCCCCTCCTTTTAAAGATAGAGGTACATCCTTCCCCCACCAATAAGATATGGAGACTTAACAGTTTTTGGGTACGTCAACCTCACATAGCAGACTCAGTGGAAAAAGACATAGAAATGTATGTTGACATTAATAAAGGGACAGCGTCGCCCCAAGTCGTATGGGACTCCTTAAAAGCATACGCTAGAGGCGCTTACATACAACGTATTAAACAATTTAATGTAAAAACGCAAGAGGAAGTAGACGATCTAGAACAACAGGCCACTGCAGCAGAACAGTTATTTTGTCAAAACCCTTCCCCACAAACCGAGGCTGGCTGGCTGACATGCCGGGACACTCTACAAATAATCCGAACTAAACAAGTTAGGAAATCATTACTTTTTAGCAATGCTAATGTATTTGCAACAGGTGAAAAAAATGGCAGACTGTTGGCTCTGTTGTCTAGGGAAATCTCTCCTCTTACTAATATCCCAGCGGTAGCTGATAGTATGGGAGCTATATGTACAGATCCCAAGGACATTAATGCAGCTTTCTCCCACTTCTACTCTCATTTATATACTTCACGGGTATCCCGCCCCAGAGAACAGATACTTGATTACCTTGCTAATATTCCCCTTTCCCTACTAGAACCTGCGGAGGCTGCCTTGTTAGACGGTCCCATCTCGGAACAAGAAGTGCAAGAGGCAATTGCTAATTTGGCCCCAGGCAAGACCCCGGGGGTAGATGGACTCCCAACAGATTTCTATTCCAAACACGAGAAGCCATTGATCCCCATACTTACTGCCCTTTACAATGGCGTTCGGGATGGTGAAACCTTACCCCCCTCTATGCATGAGGCTCTTATTACGCTTATTCCTAAGCCGGGGAAAGACCGCTTGGACTGTGCCTCTTATAGGCCGATCTCATTGATCAATGTTGATGCCAACAATTCTTGCCAAAATCCTTTCCCAACGACTAAACCAAGTTATTACAAAATTAGTTTCTCCCGATCAAACAGGGTTCATACCTGGTCGTACGACGGATATAAATATACGCCGATTATATATTAACATGACCATAACCTATGACAATGCTGGAAACCGAGTCATAGTGGCGCTTGACAACGAGAAAGCATTCGATTCGGTGGAGTGGAGTTTTCTCTGGTCCACTATGGAGGCCATGGGTATAGGCCCCAATTTTAGAAGTTGGGTTGCTGCACTGTACCATGACCCAATAGCTCGCCTTAAAACTAACCAAACCATCTCTGATCCCTTCCCACTCGGTAGAGACACCAGGCAAGGGTGTCCTCTCTCCCCCCCCTTCTGTTCGCGTTGGCCATGGAACCTTTGGCTTCCCTTTTGAAACATACGGAGGAGGTGAAGGGACTTAGACTAGGACCGATTACAGAAACGATTGGGATGTATGCAGATGACACCATTTTATTTTTGGAAAATCCATATGGCGCCCTAGACTCTGCCCTTACTGTGATTAACACTTATACCTCATACTCCGGCCTGAAGATAAATTGGGCCAAATCCCAAATTTTTGCGATTGATCCTTTTATGGTAGATAATCATCTCTATCGAGCGCCTTTGCAGTGGACTCCTACATTTAAATACCTTGGTGTTCACATACATAGGGATCTAGGCAAGTTCATGGAACTAAATTTAGACCCGCTATTGCCCCTGCTTGAAAGCAAGACCAAACTGTGGAATTCTCTCCCGTTGACCCTACTAGGCAGGATAAACCTCTTTAAGATGATCCTACTCCCCAAATTTACTTATTTATTTCGTCAGTCCCCTCTCACACTCCCTAGTAGGTATTTCCATAAACTGAAATCTCTACTCTCTACCCATTACTGGGCAGCTTCAGCCCCTCGGACTTCCCTTGTTACTCTACAACACCCCACTGACAAGGGGGGGCTGGCGGCTCCAAATTTGTTTTATTATTATCTGGCCACTAAACTAGTGACATCTGGATGGTGGGCTGCCCCTACACCCCAAAATGCTGCCACGACTATTGAAGCACAAACAGTGGGATCATATGAAGCCTTAAAAAACTTGCTATATCGAGGTACTAAACGGAATTTGGCCATTTCCCCTCTAACAAAAGCTAATGTACAAATTTGGAAGCTTGCCCTCACTCACTTTCCTAGGTCAGACCCCTATGCCTCTACGTTTACCCCTCTTTGGTATAACCCTCACCTCCCACATTTACTCACCATCCCGGACCCCGGGATTTGGGCCCGCCACGGTATTAAATACGTAGACCATATTATGGAGAATGGTGTGTTATTGTCTTTCGATTCACTGAAGGCCAAATTTAACTTACCCAACCAGATGTTTTTTCGTTACCTTCAACTCCGACATGCCTGGAAGGCCCAATTCGGAGACTCAGTTTTAGACTTCTCCCCCAGGAGGTTAGAGGAGATGATATCTACTCCTGCGCTCCCAAAACCGATTTCTCAATATTATTCTTTATTGAACACTCCAGCTACTCCAGTGTTACCTAAACTGTATGCTAAATGGACCCAAGATGTACCAGACCTCACCCCTGAAGTTTGGGATGATATATTAGAAACTCATTGTGCACTGTTGATTAGTACTAAAGATAAAATGATACAGTTTAGGTACTTGCATATGTCCTACCTCACACCTCACAGATTGCACCTCATTAATTCGGACATCCCGGACATCTGTCCAAAATGTGGTCATACCCCTGCGGATTACATCCACATGGTATGGAGTTGCCGGCACCTACAGGTATTTTGGGGGAAAGTGGTCGCGGAAATGAGTCTTGTGATGGCTCTCATAATCCCGCAAGACCCTTTGCTTTTACTACTGAACCAGGTGGCGGAAACCGCCCCTAACCCGTCAGAACAGGCATTTATGTGTTTTTTACTAATTCAAGCTAAGAGACTTATTGCTCTTCATTGGAAATCGAAACAACCCCCGAAAAAGAAGCAGTGGGTGGATATGGTAAATGCCTCCATCCCTATGTATCAGCTCACGTACTTCAGCAGGGGTTGCCCTAAAAAGTTTGATAAAATTTGGTCCTTGTGGATCTCTGAGCATCTACCAGGCCTCTCACCTCCGACTACTTGATGAATAGGCACTTCATCCGCCACCCTCCCTTGGTCAAAGATGATGGTTGAGCACATAGAGGGAATAGTATGTCTTTATTGTTTACAGTAGCTATGCACACAGCTTTTTGTATTAGTATATCATAAGGTCAATCATGCTGTTGGATATATATGATTCACGTCCACTGTCTTGGTAACAAGACGGCGTCCTGATAATACAAGACACCTGACCTCCGAACTGGCTGTTATATGCAACTGTGTGACTTTGTATCTGTGTTTTATTTCTTTTTTTGTTTGTTTGTATGTGGGACTGTTAAAACTCAATAAAAATAAATTTGAAAAAAAAAAAATGCGCCTTACGCGCTTTCGCCCGCAATACGCAGGCTTTGTCAAAGGCATTTTGGCTGCCGAAAGCTCGCCCCTATAAATAGATGAGCATAGAGCCGTTGAGATTCAAACCGGCCAATCGTGGGCCGTTACATCACTGAGAGGAGGATCAGATCCGTTGCTGACACTACTGCGCCGGTTCGATCGGATGGAAGATTAATAATGCGGCTAGTGTAACCTGTCAACTATCGCAGATATGGTGACAGCCGCCAGATCCATATTAAATGCGTGCATGCTTGTGTGCTTTGAATGGATATGGCAGCATTATCACCGTCGCTGGCAGTGTCGGTGGAGAAACCTCAATTAACCCATGCCTCTTTTTGCAGAAACTTGTCTGATAAGCCCTCAACTAGAGCGCATATTAATTTTTTAAAATTATTTATTAGTAAAAGTTAAGTTTTAATCTTGTTCCGTGGGTTTCAAGGCTCCTGGATGGGGTGGTGCAATCTTAAGGGTTAACTTTTTCACTTCCTTTTTCTCAACTTTTCAAAATCAACCTACAAGTTTCATTTTATGTGATAGCACCGCAGTCAGTCTATGCTACTTCATTTTGTAAATCATTTCTACTACAGTTCATAGCAAGTGTTACATTGGTAAACACTCTATGAGATTATTTGCAGAGCCTGACTTGACAAGAGTAGTGTCTTGTAGTCATTGTTCTAGAGCTGTAAGTGTTCAGGCTAATCTAATAAATTCTGATGAATATTTGCAGGATTTCATCACAGTGTATTTGTTTGTTCTTTTAGCGTCCCTTGGCTCTAGGAGCAGACATCTGTATGTATTCTGCAACCAAATACATGAATGGTAAGGAACAATATGTTTGTAGTTAAGCCTTGTCGTTTTTTGTTTTTTTTTGTGTTGCAACAACTCGGCAAATTGTTAATACGATATGTGGGAGTTCTTATCACAAGGGTTTGATAAGGTTAGGTTAGTAACATTATATTTTGTGGTGAAATAAATTAATGGACATTATGTGCTTTAATATGAATAACTTATAAAAGAGCTATTTATTAAATAAAAGTTCTCAAAATACATCCTTTATAGTCTAATTTACGCTTCTATTCTCCTTATACTAATCAAAAACTATGTTCAGCACAAGCTATTTTCATTGAACTAAAGTTGAAAAGGAGGCTATACTACCTCTTTTTTTAAATTCTACAGATGTGCACTGTAGTGCAGCTCAACAAACTACTGTGAAGCAAACATTTGATATGGGCTAGAAAGGAGAATTAATTACTTTTTTTTTTTTTAGGTCATAGCGATGTCGTCATGGGGTTGGTGTCTGTAAATTGTGACAAGCTGTATGAAAAGCTAAAATTTCTTCAGAATTGTAAGTGCAAAACTGTTCAGGAATCTTTTATTTCAGTTCAAAAGCTTAATACAGGGCAAATGAAGTCCCTAATATTTTCTTTATCGTTTAAACGACAAACTACTGTAAAACATAATTTTGATTACATTCATTTAAAGGAATTGTTCAGTGTAAAAATAAAAAATGGGAAAATAGGCTGTGCAAAATAAAAAAATGTTTCTAATATAGTTAGCCAAAAATGTAATGTATAAAGACTGGAGTGACTGGGTGTCTAACATAACAGAACATAGCCCAACTTCCTGCTTTTCAACTCTCTTGGTTTCCACTGATTGGTTACCAGGCAGTAACCAATCAGAGACTTGAAGGGGGGCCACATGGGTCATATCTGTTGCTTTTGAATCTGAGCTGAATGCTGAGGATCAATTGCAAACTCACTGAACAACTGAACAGATGTGTACCATGTGGCCCCTCTTCAAGTTGCTGACTAGCTCAGAGTTATAGAGCTGAAAAGCAGGAAGTAATGTTCTGGCTATTATGGTAGACATCCAGTCACTCCAGCCTTTATACATTACATTTTTGGCTATCTAACTATATTAGAAACATTTTTTATTTTGCACAGCCTAACTATTTACACAGTTTTTTTTATTTACAAGCTAAACTATTCCTTTAAATGTTCTTTTTAATTTAAATAAAGACACATTGATGATAGAGAACCAATTGTATTTGCTAATGTCTACATCTGTTTATTATTTAATGTCCAACTGACTTCAAGGGCAGTTCTGTCCACTTTTTTCATGTAGTTGGCGAAGCTTTGGTTACGATCCCTGAATGTGGGAGCAGATCCTAATAAAATGATGACATAGAAAAAAAGTTAGTGGAGCCCCTGGGTAAACTGTAGAGGGTTTATAACAATCTTGTAGACCATTGGCCCTCTGTATAGTATAAGGCTATCTAGCAGAGTTCTTAACGTACACTTAAAATATGAGGTGTCATTCAGTATAGAGCTACTGAAGGCTTATTGCAATAACTGCACAGTGTGTTGCTTTTTGTTTTACAATTATACATATTATTTTTATTTTTCAGCATTAGGAGCCGTTCCATCTCCTTTTGATTGTTACCTTTGCAATCGGGGTTTGAAGACCCTGCATCTGCGGATGCAGCAACACTTTCAGAATGCTTTAACTGTAGCAAAGTTTTTGGAAGCAGATCCTCGTGTAGACAAAGTCTTATACCCAGGTAAGTTTCAAATTCCTGAGTGTGTAATGCAGGGTTATATACTACCCTGTATATATACAATATATACTGTATTACTATTGCTAAATGAATGATGAACAGATCTGGTATTTTTTTTTTTTTTTTTTTTTTTTAAAGGGGGCTTGAGGCAGAAGATACAATGATCAAAACTTGTAGGAGCACTCGGTTGTATTGTGTTTTTGTATATACATACAATTGGAAACAGAGGCTTTTATTAATTTATTTTCCATTTTGAGTGATGAGTGGGTTAAAAACCTACACCCAAAAAACAGCCCTAGCCGACTTGATAATGGACACCTTGCTCAGCTCCCATAGGTGTGATCAGCCAATATAAAGTAGAGATCAGTGATTACATCACCAAAGGGGAGGGGCCATGTTTGAAGTATGACCCACCCAAACTTGCACCCAGTGCACACTTTCTTGGCTCAAACCTGACAAAACTGTGGGTTTCAGGTTAAACCACTTTTCTTGAAAACCGAGTGACTGTATTCCACCTCATTTTTAAGAAATGCTTCTAGATACACCTTGGAGGCACCAAGAATGTTTTTTAAAAAATGGTGCAGCATCCAAAAAAACAAATCGATTAATTATTTTGGGTCCAAAAAAAATTTATACATTTTAGCATTCTAGGTACGACAGTATTTTTTTTTTTTTTTTGCAGGCCTAGTTGTAGACATGAGCATGTATTTTGAGAAATATTTTCATTTGGCTATTTTATTTTAGGACTGCCATCTCACCCACAATATGAACTCACTAAACGACAGTGCACTGGTGTGTCTGGCATGATTACATTTTATATTAAAGGAACTCTTGAACATGCAAAGACATTTCTTAAGAGCGTAAAGGTTGGTATTTTCTATCATAGCTTGAAGATTCTAAGGTTTTCATTAAGTGGGTTGAAAGGACCAAATACTATTCAGCTTACTTCACTACTTTTTGCATTTCTGTTCTACTAATTCTGTGTCCTTAAACTGGCCGTAGACGTGCAGGTTTACATTCATATCGGACAAACTATCGTTTGGTGCCATCTCCCGACCTACTAACCATTCAGATCAAATAAAGTAGTAAAAGAACAGGTCAGACAATGTTCTGCCCTGACGGCAATCGTATGAGAATTATGTCCGTCAAAAGCTTGTGACAGTCTCCCACTGATATTGTCAGATTGACAATACATGCAGAGATATTATCGGTAGCAGACAGAAATTTTCTAACTTGTCCAATCATCTGAACAAACTATCACCATGGCACGGAAAATGTCGGGACACTCCACACAAAGCTTGAAAATCGTACGAAACTGAGATTCATACGATCATATCTGCATGTCTATAGCCTGGTTTAGCCTTTTGTCATTTTCTAGCTGCTGTTTGTTTACAGCAAATGTTTGTTTTGGAAAGTTCTGTTTTGTCAGCAGTTTGTGCTTCTACATGCATGGATAGTGTGTCTGTTTGGCATCCTGCACATCTTTTCTCAGATCTAGTTGACTTGTGATCAGTTAAATTAATGGCACATTAGCAAATACTTATATTTCTTATATTTTACACACCTGTAATTACACCATTCATTTTACGACTGTGATTTTACTGCAGTGTTGGTTTTTAAGAGAATATGTTGCTTATTTAGAGAAAAATAAGTAAAGCAGCATTTTTATTTTCTCTGTATTATAATAATAATAATAATAATAATAATTATAATAATAATAAAGTCTGAAGTATTTAATATTAATTATACATTTTTTAAAGGTTTTTGCATTGGCTGAGAGTCTTGGAGGATATGAAAGTTTGGCTGAGCATCCGTAAGTCTGCTTCTTAGAGAAACCTTATATTTCATAGGAATTTTTAGGGACATATTTATAAAATTGTCAAAATGAGAGTTCAACCATTAATAATTATAATTTTAATACTATTTTTAAGTACAGAAAGCTATAATATTTACCTCTAAACTATAGCTCTATTTTCACACTCATATGGCATGACCATATGAAGGCACAAAGCCAAAATCAGAGTGTTTTATACAGGTCATGGGACCTTGTAGTAACTTATATCATCCTCTTATTTGAGGGGTACGTTATTTATTATCATATACATGTTTCCACCAGATCAGAAAACTATAGCAGTACAATACTGAATATTCAAAATACCACTCTAGAAACCAACATAGTTTAAATTGCAAGGTGAAAAATTAACTAGCTTCTAAAAGTAAGTGTGTAGTGTTAAAAGTAGGTGGGGTTTTTGCTTAACTGGCAAAAGTACACAGTAGGGCTGCAGTATCGTAAGGCCACGACATGGCCATGATTTGTAGCAATATACTTATGTTTAACCTGTGTAACTGTACTAATCCGTTATGGATTGGGTAATTTTGTTTTTAATTCATATTGTTTTATTCATGAGCTGTTAAACTTTATGCATTTATGCAGAACTGGCACCAATTGTTTTTTTTTTTTTCTGATGGAACTATTCCATATGCCAAAACAGGTTTACATCACTACCAGAAAGAACTAAAGTTGCTTTGATGGCAAAATGCAACCTTTAAAGAGATTCTATCACTGGAAACCGTTTTTTTTTTTTTTTTTTTACAAAATGCATCGGTGAATAGTGCTGCTCCAGCATACTTTTGCACTGAAATACATTTTTCAAAAGAGCAAAGAAGATTTTTTTTTTTTATATTAATTTTTAAATCTGACATGGTGCTAGACATGTTCTTAGGTGCCAGGTGCCCTTAGACGTGCACTTCTAAAGTACAGTTTCAGTCACACTTTACTGCTCCACTGCAACAGCTCCCTGGCACCCGCAGTGCTTTAAGGGGCAGGAACACAATTTTTTTTTTACTTTAATTATACAGTATAACTTCTAAATACTTTAATTAGGATATGTATCATTAAAAAATTGCAGAGTGATAAGTGTTTTTTAATAAAATACATTACCACTGTTTAAAAAGGCAATATGGCGACTTGCTGGCTTCCGGTTTAAGCCGGAAGTTAATTTGCTGCATTCTTCAGTGTTTTCTGATTCCTTCTGTGAGTGATTAATGGGCTTATTGTGTGATGGTGCAGGTAGAGCAATGGGGGTGGAGATTTTCTCATTTCTCACATCTAAGATATATTTTCTTATGAAGTTATTTAGAAAGGATATTTTGATGGTAAAAAAAAATCCTCCCATGCCCCAATTAGTGGTAGATAATAACACCCAGGCCCTACCACAACTCCTCCAATCACACTAAGCAATAAAAATAGAATATCTGAAAACTGTTCCATTGTCAAGTACTGGCTCTTTCTAAAAGCTCAGGATCAGGCACAGTAACCTGAGATGGATGCCTACACAGCAATATTACAAATAAAAGAAAATCATTTATTGGTTCACAAATAGAAGTTTAAATAGTAGATCTGATTTTTTTCCAATGTACATGGAACCAACAGATTGCTGCTTTCTGTTGAATATAGATTTGACCAAAGACTTTAGTTGATTTCACATTTTATCTTATTTCTATTGTACATTCCTTCTGACTAACTGTTCCCCTTCTCTCACCTATTTAGGGCTATCATGACTCATGCTTCAGTTCCAGAAGAGGAGAGAGCAGCACTGAATATAAGTGATACTTTAATCCGCCTTTCTGTTGGCTTAGAAGATGTGGAAGATCTTATTGAAGACTTAGATCAAGCCTTAGGGAGTGCAGTAAGTATTATTTAGTACACCTCTGTTTTGGACTTACTTAAATGTATAATGAATAGCAACTCCAGTGCTTTTCTACATATTCAGTTTAGTGTTCATGTCATTATTTATTGATATGGCACGCTATTACTGCTTTGCGCCCATGACGACATGTTTATTCACAGATGTCTAGGTGTGCATGAAGCAGATATGCATTAAAATTGGGTAGTTGACCAAAATGCCCTTTTCTTTTGCAAGCCTCTACTGCTAGCAGACTTGGCATGGCAAGAACTGTCTCACCCACCCCCCTTACATCTTTATTAGTTTTTACAGGATAATCCTGTTGGTTGGACAACACATCAGAATGTAATAATAAAAGAAAACCAATATAGGAAAAAACCTGGCCATTACTTTGCATAGGTACAATATCCAGTGCGGTTTCCTCCCAAAGTCTTTGGCCATTTTTAAGACAGATAGCATAAGTTGATTTTGATACATTCAGGGTTTATCAAAACTAAAAGAAATGTATCTACTTTTTTGTCTTTTCAGCATCCTGATATTAAAAATCATAACTAAAGCGAACAGCGGATCAGTGAAACTCTATTTCTTCTTTGTAATTATGATTCAACATCTTTCTTCTCACGGTTATCATTTTAAGATGAAAACAGAAAATTTGGGAATTTAATAGAATTTTATAGTAAATCAGCAATTTTAATAGCATTCATTTATGCTTTGATCATTGTCATAAATGTTTTCGGTTTTAAATTCAGAGGTGCGCATGTATAAAGTGAAGGTAAAAATTATTCAACTCCTAGAAAAGTTTTTAATTGATTGCACCTCCCACACCTATAATGCCTCTAGAGGTGAAAATATAGGTTGGTGTGCAACAGGGTGAAATTAACTAGCTTGAATAATGTTTTCTGATACACCAAAACAGATGGTCGTAAAAGAACCCCTATAAAAGTCTTCCGCAAATCATTGCAGAATGACCCAGGTGCTGCCTGTGAAAAGCTGTAGTAATAAATGTAGTAGTAATAAGCAGGTGCATTTATTAATTCATTATAAAAGAATAGGGCCTGTTCTTTTAAAATTAATTAATAAATTAAATGATTTTTAACTTTCAAAGGCTCCCAGTGTGCACCTGCATACATCGGACATTAATATAGACTGATGGATAATTCTTTATGACCACCTGTTTTGGTGCATTTTTTCGTACAAGATAATGCCAACAATGTTATATTTATTTCTTTTGGGTTAAATATGCTTGGATCTAGATTAAGTAATACATTGTAAATTAACACAAAGGTGACCGCTATTATGGGTAAAAGGGAATTTCTGTTGTTAGTGCATTTCTGATCGTACATTTAATTCCCTTTACTGGGAACTTTATGAAACTAGTTTCTAGGCTTGTGTTTAAAGCAGAGTGACCAAAACTGCAGGAACAAATTTTAAGGGCTATAGAACCCTGCACGTTTTAAATGTTGCAGTTTATATCTACCTCCTTCCAACTGACAGCAATGAGAAGCACAGCAGGTTGCTTTGCATAGGTAATGGTACAAAAGACTAGCCATTATGATTGCCTCTGCAGGGTGACCGCTGAATTAATTTACATCAATTAACAGATCTTACCATGTGCCATTCCCTAATAAAAAATGGATACAAAATGGCCACGTGCCTCGCATAAGTGTCTTGTTTTTTTCCTCAGTTCTATATCCTATGAAATTAAAATAACACTAGTTATTTCTAATCGATTGTGCTCACTAATAAAAAATAATCCTTTTTTTTCTCTGTATAGTTTTGCCTTTTTTTTTTTTTTTTTTGATCGTATCTTAAATGGTGATACAATTAAGCTGGCCCAAGCAGATCTTAAAAATGAAGGCAGATATAGAAAAAAAATGTATGAACGCTGTTTTCAAGAGACTATCCTTAGGTCATGACTTTGATGGTATAGTTTGTAATACTATATAACAGTCTGCCTTGAAAATAATTTAAAATGGTATTTAAAAAATAAAATTATATACAGTGTGTGTGTGTGTGTGTATATACATTAGGGTGATTTATTGCTTATGGGAAATTGCTTTTCCTGCAAGCTATAAGAAACCCAAAATACTTTAACTTTCTGACTGTGTTTAATGTATGTTTGATGTCAGTGCCCTCTGCGCCTCTGTATAATATCAAGGATGTGCGGATATTGTTCTAGAAGTCATTGTACCATAATTTATGAGTACATTTGCCGTCTTGAGTTGGTAAACTGAAATATATGTCTGCTCAAATGCTTATATTTTGAGTAGCTGTATTTCCACAAATCTAATTTTCTGATTTTGCCTAATAAAAGAAACCAACATTGTATATAACTCTTGATTACATGTTATTACTGAATTTTAATGGCAACTTGTAATTGAAAGCAGAATCTGTGTCCTATCCTATAAGGATAGACAAATATTGGTACATCCATATTATGTTATGCTTTTATAAGAGGAAAGTCTTCGACAATGAATACTATGCTTTTCATTGTGCTGTCAAAATATAAACTACATCTGAAAATATTGGCATGCATTTGTTAAAGGAGAAGGAAACCCCCTGGGCGCAAAAACCCTCCCCCCTGGATACTGAATTGGAATTGGTTTATCTTGCTCCAAGAATTCCCTTACAGCTTCAGAGTCCTATAGAATGGCCAATCACTGCAATTAAAGGAGAAGGAAACCCCCTGGGCCCAAAAACCCTCCCCGCTTCCCCTCCCCCCTCCCCCCTGGCCTACCTGTCCCGCTGGGCAAATGCCCCTAACTTCTTACTTACCCCTCTGCGCAGGTCCAGTCCACGGAGTTTACAAGACGCCATCTTCTTCCACGCCATCTTCTTCCTGTTTTGGCGCATGCGCAGTAGGAGCATTTTGCCGGTATGGATGTACTGCGCATGCGCCAAAAGTCACAACGTTTTCCGATTTCACTTCGTGACTTTTGGCGCATGTGCAGGAGATCCGTACCGGTGAAATGCTCTTACTGCGCATGCGCAGGTCAAAGCAGGAAGAAGATTGCGTGGAAGAAGATGTCGTCTGTCAACTTCGTAAACTGGACCTGCACAGAAGGGTAAGTAACAAGTTAGGGGCATTTGCCCAGCGGGACAGGTAGGCCAGGGGGGAGGAGGGAGGGGAAGCGGGGAGGGTTTTTGCGCCCAGGGGGTTTCCTTCTCCTTTAATTGCAGTGATTGGCCATTCTATAGGACTCTGAAGCTGTAAGGGAATTCTTGGAGCAAGATAAACCAATTCCAATTCAGTACAAAAAAAGATTTCATTTTGAATAGCATTGGTTCAATTATTATATCTAGTTTAAGGGTACTGCACGCTGATCCACCCCCATCTATGGGGAGCTGGTCCACCCCCATCTATGCAAATGTATTAATGTGGCAATGTGAAGCAGTGATTTTTTTTTTTATTTTGGGATACTTCAAAGGGATACATATATTTTGTTTGTTTTTTAGTTTGACTACAATGGTGCTCTGAAATCACTAATGTGGTAAAGGTGTGTGCAAGAACAGAACTGACCTGGAATAAGACATGCAGAGGTGCAAATCCCCAGTAGTGTTTAACTTGGATGGGCTACATGTATACTTATATATTGGGCAAGTTTCTGGAATAGCACTCGTCACAATAATTTTCCTTATTTTGCAGTGTAATATATAAATAAAGTGCCTGGAAATGATTCTGAGAACCTAAAAGGTTTTATAAGCGGTGGAAAAAACATGTTGAATATAAAGGGTTGTAAATTAATTCTTTATAAATCATCGTTGTAATCTTGTTCCTGACCATGAACAACTTGTATTTAAGGTTGAAGAAGATTAGTAATATATTCTGGTGACGGCTCATTCAGAAAGTGGTTTTGCTGCTGGCTTTAAATAAAAAATGTTCCTTATAAATCTCAATTCATAATTCTAAAAACATTTATGCTGTAATAATATTGAGGCATGCATATTTTCTGCAAATCAATTAAACCGAGAAGCAGCTAGAGCATAATAAACTGCCTGTAAACCCGTATATGATTTGTTCTAAAACCATTACTCATGTTAATACATTCTAAAAAAGTAGTAGTATATCCATATCATGATATGCTTTTTTATAAGAGGAAAGCCTTGGCCAATAAATAATGCTTGTCATTGTGACTTCTAAATATAAAATACATCTGAAAATATTGGCACACATCAATTTAATGCATGTTCATTGCTGATGAAATTATACAGTGATTGACTGTTGTATAGTTTGTGAGGCTGAAGAAATTCTTGGAGCAGGATGAGAGATATTTCTTTTTAGTTGTCATTCGATTGATTCTATGCGACAATTATTTTGGAAGGAGCTTAATACCTCCAATAAGGGAAGATCGATGGGGAGCCAGTTCTGTTAATCTGTAATACTTCAAAGGGATACATAGAATGTTTTTGGTTTTTTTAGGAAAGATGATTGAAATGAGATATAGGTTTTGCTTCTAATTATAATAAAGGAAGTTAACTTCTTGCATTTAAAGTAGGGATGCACCAAATCCACTATTTTGGATTCGGCGGAATCCTGCAAATTCGGGTTCGGCCTGGCCGAAGGATTCGGTCGAAACCGAATCATGCTGAAAAACTGAAGTAGATACCTGGGTTGCTTTCAAGGACAGCCCCTTTAAGAAAAAGGTACAGCCAAATGGAAGGCGGATGATGGACTTCCATCACTCTCCAGAGTTAGTTAAAGCACAACCAGTGCTGCTTTGGCACTGAGTTTTCAGCAGAGGTGGGAGTCAAACCCACAAACTTGTGGTTCTGTACGGGGAAAAAAGATCCAAGTTGATGCAAAGGCAAAAGCAAAATTCTAGATGGGGAACCCCTGGCCTGAAGTAGATACCTGGGTAGCTTTGAAGGACAACTACGGCTAGGCAATCCCCAAAAAGAGTTCTGTATGGTGAAAAAAAGACCCAAGTTGATTCAAAGGTAAGGGCAAAATGTTAGATGGGCAACCCATGGCCTGAAGTAGATACCTGGGTAGCTTTGAAGGCCAGCCCCTGTAAGAAAAAGGTACAGCCAAATGGAAGGCAGATGATGGACTTCCGGCACTTGTCTTTCCATCACTCTCCAGAGTTAAAGCACAAACAGTGCTGCTTTGGCACTGAGTTTTAAGCAGAGGTGGGAATCAAACCCATGACCTTGTGGACCTCCCATTCCAGTGGGGCATGTGCTCTACAGACTCTGCTATTGGGGAAGGCTTCTTTAAATATGTACCTTATGTTGGTATTGACTCTTAGTCTGCGTAATAAGAAAAAGATACAACCAAATGGAAGGCGGATGATCAACTTCCAGCACTTGTCTTTCCATCACTCTGCAGAGTTAGTTGAAGCACAATCAACCAGTGAAACTTTGGCACTGAGTTTTCAGCAGAGGTTGGAATCAAACCCATGACCTTGTGGACCGCCTAGACTGGGGGGGGCATACGCTCTACCGACTCTGCTATTGGGGAAAGCGCCTTTAACTTAGTACCTCATGTAGGTATTGACTCTATTAGTCTGCGTAATAATAAAAAGGTACAATTGTAAAATATTGGGTATTGGAAAATATGTTATACTTCAGTATTGATTACGTTTGAATATATTTTATGTGTGCACTCATGACTTGTCATTCACACATCCTTCACACATTGGTTCACATACTCCATTTGTTCCTTAAGCCTGGAGGGATCAGGTTTCAGGAAACATATGGAATGTCTTATGGGTTAGCTGGGGGAGGTGTATCTCACAGGTTTTTGAATATATCCCTGGACAAAGAGCAGTTTGCTCTCTCTCACACTGGACATACACAAAACTTTTATACAACATATTGATACATTCATACATCTTTGTATTATTTTGGTAGGCTATCAATAGAGCATTTGGTTGGCTAAATATCTGATAATTTGTATGTATCTTCTGTAACACATTTTTTACACATTAAATATACTTAAATATCACCTTGGTTTTTGTTGACCATAGAACTTATACAAATTATTTAAAAAGACGGTAGTTTCTACAAATGGCGAGCCTAGTCATATTATAGACCTGGACACTAGACATATAGACATTCGGTTAGCTTCAAAGGGGGACAGAAGGGTGTAGCTGAACTAAAGCTTCCAGATGTCTATATGAGTAAAAGAACCTAGAAGTGTTTTGTGTAAGTATTACAGGCGTTGACATAATTGCCGGCGCAGTGAGAAAAATTCTGCTTTCCGGTGAGTATGGATTTTCTTGATAATTTGGCTAATAAGAGTAAATTCAAGTTTGATATCCCTCATAGTGTTATGTCTGATGCAGAGATATGGTCAGATCTGTATACTCAATGTATGAATGCTAATATGTTGGTAGAGAAAAAAGATATTTAATTTTCCAGATTGATTGATGTTTGATGTTTGTTCCGGATCTCAATAATCCAGAATTAGACTATGACAGGGCAAAACTGCAATTAAAAATGAATAAACAGTTGTTTAAAATTGTGGAAAAGATTCCACATTTCAACCCCAAGTTAAATGTCCTCATGATGTCTGATTTATTTGAGTCTCATATAGAGAAATATGATTTAAGTGAGGAACAAAAGAACAAAGTGTTTAAACTTTGGGTGCCAATACAGATTTCCAATAGGTTATCAATACCAGTAACTGAGCCAGAGATTGATATAGATGGGAATCTAATATATGGCTCTAGAATGGAGAGGCTTTTGCAGCTTAATTATATAATTAATGGAGAAGAGTTTTTTAACACTGCGCTGCTTAATGATCTTAAGACCTCCATAGATGATGACCCTTTTGTGTTTATGGGTATATTTGAGCAATAATATGGGTATTAAAGAAGATCAAGTGCCTGAAGAAGTGGTGAGAGCTTTTGTAAATAAGTTTCAATACTTAGATACAGGTGCTGTTGCCCAGGCTTCAATGTTTAACACTCTTACAGAAGCAACCACTTGCATTGATAAGTATAGGAGACATCTTGTACTGCAGAGCTCAGACCCCTTAAACAAACATGCGATCAGGGAAATATGTCAAACCGAAAAAGCAGATATGAAACCGCATAAGCAGGCTTATTGTTTTTTTGTGGGAAATTAGGGTATCTATTGAGGAAATGTTTTTTTTACGTAGGAACTCTATGAAACGATTTAAGATTAAGATTCTGGAATTATACAAGAGCAAGTTCAGGCAAAGCAATTAGATGCACAGAATGGCCACTCCCAGCGTCCCATAGACAGACCAGTCTGTCCTTACAAAAGACCCAGGATGGAAGACAAAAGAAGTTACTCTTTGTTAATGAAAACAAGGAATATTTACTGAATAGGGCTGGAGAAATGTTAGTACTTATTCTTTAAAGGTTTGAGAAAGCGAGTAAACAAATATGATTGGATACAATTTTTGAGAAAGTAATATTTACATGGAAATATGCAGTAATTTTAAACTGTCATGATTGTAATGTGTTTTACTGTATAGCACAGAAAGAAAAGTTTAATATGTATTAACTGTTTTATACTGTAGAATATCTTCGACTCCCAACTTCCTCTTTAGACAAATGCCAGGTTAAGATTATTAAATAACTATTTTGTCAGTGGTTCAGAGGTTTATTGTCTAGCATAAACTGTATCTATATGCAGTATGGATTCTGAAGTAGAAGCTATATTTTGTATATAAACTAAACATTATAAGGTAACTTTTTATATTTTATAGCCAAATATTGTATTGGTTATAAGAAAGACAGGGAAGATTTAAAGGAAATACAGTGAGCAAGTTAAGAATGATTTTTTTTGTAGATTTTTTTTGTAAGTTTCAAATCAATTTGGTCAATTGTGGCACCAGCACTGTTTTCCTGTCTGGATTCCAATCTACCCACCCCCATCCTCAGGTGTCATGTTATGTTTTTTTTTTTTTAACCAGAACAAAGAGGATATTTTGCTTCCACTGATCTAAATATCTTTAATAGTAATATCCATAGAAGTTCAAGTGGGACTGATGTTGATGTTTCCTAATCAAATCAGGTTCATAAATGTTTAGATGTTGACTTGGTTTTTCCCAAATTATAAATCTATACATTGAAAATTGTAAGATTTGGCTCTAAAGGGCACAATGTTAACTCGGGTTACACCAGGGAGTGATTCGCACAACTGTTCAACCAGACCATGGTCTTTATGTAATGAATATATGTCTACAGTATAGAAGTTGGGATGGATAAACAATTCTTATTTCCTAAATACTGCATTATATTTCCATGTAAATTGCTAATAAATTTAGGGACACTAATTACAGTGATTTTTTGGTATATTTGCCAATGATGCAATTATTTCACTTACCTTTGCTGAATAAGAACAGAGCTAAAAGATTAAATACATCCTAGTATATAATGGGACTAGTATGTTTCACATGTTTTAACAGAAAAAGATAGCAAATTTAAGTGTGAGGCAGGAAGCATGGGAACAAAAGCATTTGCTAGCGGGATTCACAGGAAAGTAAAGGCTAAAGCTTAGACCTGGAGTGATTTGTAACAGGACATATACATGCTAAAAAGATACAAGACTGAAGAATGTTGATACTAGTAACCTTTTGTTTGTTAAATGAAATGTGTTCTAACTTGTTTATAATTGTTCTAGGATATGGGTTCCTTCTCCACATGGATGGTCATGGATAAAGGAAATATAATGGAGTGCATGAAGGGAGAATGTATGTAACATGGGTAGTTCAGTGTGAAAACAGTTTTTAAATTAGGAAAGTGATGTGTTTTTAATGATTAACATAAGCATGTTTGCATGGTAGCAATGTAGGAAACTCTAACATCAACTAATTTGCTCTTAGTTGAATACAATATGCACAACTTTTATTTTCTTTCCTGCGCAGGTCAATGAATTGGCAATTTTTTTAATAAACATACATGATAACGTACGTATTGATATAATTAGGATAAGGAAAAAGAATTCAGTACTCTATATACATCTTATAAACATTTGATAGTTTGGATTATTATATGACCTGGCCAGTCATGTGATAAAATATTTGAAACTGTCAAAGATATAAATGTAAAATGTATAGGTTTAATAATCATGAAAGTTATGAATCCATCATTATTATTTGTATTATTATTTTTCTTTCAAAGATTATCAATTGTAAATAAGTTTAGGTTTGTTTATTATTATTATTGTGAGGTATGGAGTCATGCTCAGAGTTGTTTTTTACAGGAAAAATTAATTTCCATGAACCTTGTTCTGACATTGTCAGAAATCTAACCTGTAATACTGTACTACTGCAGTAATATCATAGTAGTCAAAACCTTGAACTGATTTCCTGCAGAGATGAGTAGTTCAACAAGGGATTAGATCATTTAAGTCCGAAATGTATCTAGAAAGATAGTTTTATAGAAATGTCATCCTTGAGGTATATTTTAAGATGTGTTATTTGAACAACAGTCAACTTTTATGCAGATAGGATTTATTAAAGCATGTAGCAAATGCTGGAAATAGCACTTAATTTGAACATACAACTCCTATATCATACATGGATATAATTTAAGCGTTCTTGGGGGTACATATAACTGTGATTGATGTTTAAGGTGGTCTACAAAATGGAATACACATTTTGACTATATACAGTTATTTGATTTAATAGCAAGGAATCTGAATAATTGGTTGAACACCTTGAGTTTTAAGAATTGTCTTATGGGTTTTGGTACCATATGACATGAGGACCTTTGGTAATTAAAGCTCATGAGAACAGTGGGACACTTTTTTTTTTGAGATGTGATAATTATTAGGTATAAATTATACGTGTTCTGAGTCAGTTTTAACATCATTCTTATAAATATTAAGTAAAACAAGAAGACCTCAAGATAACAGTAAAATGCTTTTATCAGAGAAAACAATTAACTTTGTTGCCTCTTACAAACATGATATTTAAGGACAATGTATATTCTTCAAAACTATTTGCAAAAATAGGAGAACTGTTTGTTTCAATGTGTAATATGTCTGCTGTGCAAACTAAAATTAAAGTTAGGAATTAATTAAATGCACATATTAATAATGTTTCCCTTCACATGTAATTATACTGAAACCAGGAAATAGATATTGTTTACAACATTTTTAAGGAAAGGTGAAAATGGACAACTAGTTTTTATATGGACTCATATGAATGTTTTTTTTTATCAATTGGGAATGTGAATACATAGTTTATGTTTGTTAATATTTTGTTTTTATGCATTCACAAAAGGTTTAAGTGATTTCACTGTGGAGGACATTATTTGAATGTGAGATGTATTTAATATACAGTATAATATCATATTCATGAGAATGACATGGTAAGATAGTAATAGTAGTTTAGATTAAATAAATGAGTGCAGTTTTTGCACTAGCTATAGATCGAAATGGATAAAATTCTGCAAGACTACGGAAGAGACAATGGAAGAGAAACACCATCATTCAAAGAGAAGTGTAGATTCCAGAAGTAAAGTGGTTTGTAATACAGACTGTGACTTAACTGAAGGATATCAATAATTTCATGAAAAATTATTTTCATTCTGAACTATAAGAACTTTTTACAAAGTGTCTCAGTATTTTTAAATTTGCCTTTGTCTGGTTCCATTACTGAAAGTCTGTAGTTTTCCAAGAGCCTGCCAAAGACTGTGGTGTTTATTTCTTATTCAAGTCACACCTTCGTTTTCACATTGTATCGACTAAAATATGATTGTTCTGTATCAGGTTAACTGCAAAGTGAACAGGGGCCTTAAAAAAATGGCATTGGTCATACTTGTACTGGTGTAATACCCTGATTCTATACAGATGATTTGTGATTGATCAACTATGGAAGTCAAGGTTTACATCTGCCAGGCCCAACTGGACCAAAGGGTCATATTAAGCCACTGCACAGGCAAAGGACACACATATGTCATCAATCACAGGAAGAATGTATGCTATATATTATGTTACAAAAGAAATGAAATGACTGTAACTTCGTGAAAATGATTCCCAGAACAGCGTACTTAGCTCTTAATTTTCAATTTTTGAAGTTTGTGGACACATTTTATTGCAAGGTCGTGAAAGGTGTGATAAAGAGTTCAATGTCAGCTACAACTAAACACAGTGCTATGAGTAAAGGCTGTAATGAAAGATTTTTAAATCTACACCAGGAGAAAATGACTGAATAACTAGAGGATGGATTCGATGAACAGACAGCACCACACGAGGTAAATTCTTAAAAAGCCTTTATTCCAAAAGAGCTTATTTCAGGATAAACAAATAGCAGCGACGTTTCAGGCTCGCAATCGCCTTTTTTCAAGCTACTGAATACAAATTAGTGCAGGCATTTTGTACCTTCTAACACACTGCCATCTAGTGGCTAATCAAAATATCAATGACAGCTGCATTCACTTACAATGATCATATATATCTACAGTGTTGCAATTTGAATATAAAACAATGTATCAAGCACATCCATCTTGTTAAGCTATTGGGACCTGTCCATTGCTACATCAATCCACTTGCCTGTAACGACAAATATATAACAAAATAGTGTTTCTTAAAAATTAATATATACAATAACTTTTTTTATTGAAAGATTTTATGCAATTCATACTCTCTATTGAGTCCAGAGGGGGTAAGCGTGCCTAATGTACGAATCCACATGGCTTCCCTCTTTAGCAGTTCTTTTTGTCTATCCCCCCGTCGGTGAAGTCTGGGTACCTATCTACCACCTGATATTTCAATTGTTGGACCCCATGTCCTTTCTCCACAAAATGACAAGCAACTGCCTGTTCTATCTTTTTAGTTTTAATCGCGGACTTATGTTTGCGTATACGATCTTTAAACATGCGGGACGTTTGCCCCACGTACTGTAAGCCACACGGGCATTTAATCACATAAATCACAAATGTCGAAGAACAGGTAGAATGTCCCTTAATTTTTATCGGGGTACCCTTATGTGAGTGGTAAATCACTTCACCACGTTGGCAATTGGAGCAACAATTGCATGCCAAGCAGGGGAAGGTGCCATTTTTTATTGGTCTAAGTACTTGCTGTGTATCCTTAGTGTCTCGAATGTCAGATCAAACTAAACTAGACCCCACTCTTTTACTCTTTTTAAAGGCCATAATGGGGGTGACTTAAATTCACGTACATTAGGAATGCCATCTCTCAGCAGCCCCCAATGTTTCTGCACAATCTTAGTAATATGTGAGGACATGGGGCATGTTTACTAACATTGGAGATAAATATCTGGAGAGATTTCTGGAGATGTTGCCCATAGCAACCAATCAGATCTTTGCTTTTGTTTTCTAACTTGGCTGTGGCTGTTTAAATCTATTTGCTGATTGGTTGCCATGGGCAATATCTCCAGAAATCTCTCCAAATATTTATCTCCAATGTTAGTAAACATGCCCCTTAATCTAGAGACAAAAGTCAAGCAATCTCCCTCTTTAGGTTTACCTGTATGCCTCCTGTTCGGGGCTTCCACTTGAGCCCGCTGTTCTTTCAATAGGGCTAGTGGATATCCTCTCTCTTGGAATTTAATGGTCATCTCATCCATTCTTTCCTTGAGGGTTCTTTGGTCAGAAATGATACGCTTTACCCTTGTAAATTGAGATTTAGAGGATGGAACCAACTTTAGAATATAGCTAGGATATTTTTAATTCTTGTGAACTATCACTACTTACCATCTCATTACATGATATTAAACAAATTATGTTATTTTATTTGCATCAGACATTCGAAACATTGAGACATTTTTGGATGTCTTTTGGAATGTAGTTTCAAGGACTATGGGATAATATGTTCTTGGCAAGTCAAATGTGCAATGGGGGAATTGTAAAATATTGGGTATTGGAAAATATGTTATACTTCAGTATTGATTGTTTGAATATATTTCATTTGTGCACTCAAGACTTGTCATTCACACATCCTGCACACATTGGTTCCCATACTCCATTTGTTCCTTAAGTCTGGAGGGATCAGGTTTCAGGAAATATATGGAATGTCTTCTGGGTAGGCTGGGGGACATGTATCTCACAGGTTTTTGAATATATCCCTGGACAAAGAGCAGTTTGCTCTCTCTCACACTGGACACACACAGACACTCACACAACCAAGACATACACAAAACTTTTATACAACATATTGATACATACATACATCTTTGTATTAATTTGGTAGGCTATCAATAGAGCATTTGATTGGCTAAATATCGGATAATTTGTATGCATCTTCTGAAACACATTTTTACACATTAAATATACTTAAATATCACCTTGGTGAGTGTTTATTGTTGTATCAATTCAGGAATCGGGAGTCCATATAATTATTTAACAAGGTCGGGACCCGCCCCAGTTCCAAAGGCAATTAATTACAAAAAGGTTTATATCAAAAACGATATAAGTCCCAAGACCTCTTAGAGTAAAAACAAAATTAATTTATTGATATTCACATTTAAAAAAGTATCCAGTACATACTACCCCACATATCCCACCTTACGCGTTTTGCACCCTCCAGCGCTTAGTCATAGGTGTGTCTGTCAGTAAGGGGTCGAGTACAGAATTTAAACCCAAGTAATCCCACCCCTTTTTTTTTTAAAACCAATCAAGGGTCACAAGCAATTATCCCTGCTTCGTATTTGTTAACCCATAGTGCTTATACAGGGTGTATGTACCATTTCAGTTATATAATAGTTTAAAGTTGTACATTGTGGTTTTTATTGACCAAAGTACTTATCAAATTATTTAAAAACAAGGTAGTTTCTACAACAACCAAATGGAAGGCGGATGATGGACTTCGGGCACTTTTTTTTTTTCCATCACTGTGTTTTTAGCAGAGGTGGGACTCGAACCCAGGACCTTGTGGGCCTCCCAGATCGGGGGTATGTGATCTACTGACTCTGCTATTGAGGAAGGCTCTTTTTGAGAAGTACCTCTGGTTGGTATTAACTCTATTAGTCTGCATATTAAGTAAATGGGCCATCACTGTGTTTTTAGCAGAGGTGGGACTCGAACCCATGACCTAATGGGCCTACCAGATCTGGGGCATGAACTATACTGACTCTGCTATTGGGAAAGGCTCTTTTAGGGATGTACCTCTGGTTGGTATTAACTCTATTAGTCTGCATATTAAGTAAAAGGTACAGCCAAATGGAAGGTGAATGATGGACATCCTGCACAAGTCTTTCCATTACTCTCCAGAGTTAGTTAAAGCACAATCAACCAGTGCTGCTTTGGCACTGAGCTTTTAGCAGAGGCGGGAATCGAACCCAGGACCTCTTGGCGCTCCCAGATCGGGGGCATTTGCTCTACCGACTCTGCTATTGGGAAGGCTCTTTTAGCGATGTACCTCAGGTTGGTATTGACTCTATGAGACAGAAAATGATCTTCCAGCACTGCCAGTCAATGCAGAGTCACAAGGGGACAATCAGTTATTACAGTGATCCGGAACTGCTCCCAGCAAGACTAGGTGGTGTTGCCCATTGCCTGCCTCTAATTCCAGGCCTTTTTGCTAAGTGACTGTTGAATACAAAGGCATAGGTCGCAACTTCCTCAGGCAACATTATCGAGTGACTGTAACATAAGATTTGGTAAAGCGCCAAAGCTGCATTTTCCTCAGACTACACTAACACGTAATCAGCTTCACAAATTTTAGATGGGGAACCCCTGGCCTGAAGAAGGTACCTGGGTAGCTTTGAAGAACAACCCCGTTACAAAAAAGGTACAGCCAAATGGAAGCGGATAATGGACTTTCAACAGTTGTCTTTCTATCACTCTCTGGAGTTAGTTAAAGCACAATCAACCAGTGCTGCTTTGGCACTGAGTTTTTAGCAGAGGTGGGAATGGAACCCATGACCTTATGGGCCTCCCAGATCTGGGGCATGCACTCTACTGACTCTGCTATTGGGGAAAGCTCTTTGAGGGATGTACCTCTGGTTGGTATTAACACTATTAGTCTGCATATCAAGTAAAAGGTAAAGCCAAATGGAAGGTGGATATCCTGCACAAGTCTTTCCATTACTCTCCAGAATTAGTTAAAGCACAATCAACCAGTGCTGCTTTGGCACTGAGCTTTTAGCAGACGTGGGAATCGAACCCAGGACCTCTTGGCGTTCCCAGATCAGGGGCATTTGCTCTACCGACTCTGCTATTGGGAAGGCTATTTTAGAAATGTACCTCAGGTTGGTATTGACTCTATGAGACAGAAAATGATCTTGTAGCACTGCCAGTCAATGCAGAGTCACAAGGGGACAATCAGTTATTACAGTCATCCGGAACTGCTCCCAGCAAGACTAGGTGGTGTTGCCCATTGCCTGCCTCTAATTCCAGGCCTTTTTGCTAAGTGTCTGTTGAATACAAAGGCATAGGTCACAACTTCCTCAGGCAACATTATCGAGTGACTGTAACATAAGATTTGGTAAAGCGCCAAAGCTGCATTTTCCTCAGACTACACTAACACGTAATCAGCTTCACAAATTTTAGATGGGGAACCCCTGGCCTGAAGAAGGTACCTGGGTAGCTTTGAAGAACAACCCCGTTACAAAAAAGGTACAGCCAAATGGAAGCAGATAATGGACTTTCAACACTTGTCTTTTCATCACTCTCCGGAGTTAGTTAAAGTACAATCAACCAGTGCTGCTTTGGCACTGAGTTTTTAGCAGAGGTGGGAATCGAGCCCATGACCTAATGGGCCTACCAGATCTGGGGCATGAACTATACTGACTCTGCTATTGGGAAAGGCTCTTTTAGGGATGTACCTCTGGTTGGTATTAACTCTATTAGTCTGCATATTAAGTAAAAGGTACAGCCAAATGGAAGGTGAATGATGGACATCCTGCACAAGTCTTTCCATTACTCTCCAGAGTTAGTTAAAGCACAATCAACCAGTGCTGCTTTGGCACTGAGCTTTTAGCAGAGGCGGGAATCGAACCCAGGACCTCTTGGCGTTCCCAGATCGGGGGCATTTGCTCTACCGACTCTGCGATTGGGAAGGCTCTTTTAGCGATGTACCTCAGGTTGGTATTGACTCTATGAGACAGAAAATGATCTTCCAGCACTGCCAGTCAATGCAGAGTCACAAGGGGACAATCAGTTATTACAGTGATCCGGAACTGCTCCCAGCAAGACTAGGTGGTGTTGCCCATTGCCTGCCTCTAATTCCAGGCCTTTTTGCTAAGTGACTGTTGAATACAAAGGCATAGGTCGCAACTTCCTCAGGCAACATTATCGAGTGACTGTAACATAAGATTTGGTAAAGCGCCAAAGCTGCATTTTCCTCAGACTACACTAACACGTAATCAGCTTCACAAATTTTAGATGGGGAACCCCTGGCCTGAAGAAGGTACCTGGGTAGCTTTGAAGAACAACCCCGTTACAAAAAAGGTACAGCCAAATGGAAGCGGATAATGGACTTTCAACAGTTGTCTTTCCATCACTCTCTGGAGTTAGTTAAAGCACAATCAACCAGTGCTGCTTTGGCACTGAGTTTTTAGCAGAGGTGGGAATGGAACCCATGACCTTATGCGCCTCCCAGATCTGGGGCATGCACTCTACTGACTCTGCCATTGGGGAAAGCTCTTTGAAGGATGTACCTCTGGTTGGTATTAACTCTATTAGTCTGCATATCAAGTAAAAGGTAAAGCCAAATGGAAGGTGGATGATGGACATCCTGCACAAGTCTTTCCATTACTCTCCAGAATTAGTTAAAGCACAATCAACCAGTGCTGCTTTGGCACTGAGCTTTTAGCAGACGTGGGAATCGAACCCAGGACCTCTTGGCGTTCCCAGATCAGGGGCATTTGCTCTACCGACTCTGCTATTGGGAAGGCTCTTTTAGCGATGTACCTCAGGTTGGTATTGACTCTATGAGACAGAAAATGATCTTCCAGCACTGCCAGTCAATGCAGAGTCACAAGGGGACAATCAGTTATTACAGTGATCCGGAACTGCTCCCAGCAAGACTAGGTGGTGTTGCCCATTGCCTGCCTCTAATTCCAGGCCTTTTTGCTAAGTGACTGTTGAATACAAAGGCATAGGTCGCAACTTCCTCAGGCAACATTATCGAGTGACTGTAACATAAGATTTGGTAAAGCGCCAAAGCTGCATTTTCCTCAGACTACACTAACACGTAATCAGCTTCACAAATTTTATATGGGGAACCCCTGGCCTGAAGAAGGTACCTGGGTAGCTTTGAAGAACAACCCCGTTACAAAAAAGGTACAGCCAAATGGAAGCGGATAATGGACTTTCAACAGTTGTCTTTCCATCACTCTCTGGAGTTAGTTAAAGCACAATCAACCAGTGCTGCTTTGGCACTGAGTTTTTAGCAGAGGTGGGAATGGAACCCATGACCTTATGGGCCTCCCAGATCTGGGGCATGCACTCTACTGACACTGCCATTGGGGAAAGCTCTTTGAAGGATGTACCTCTGGTTGGTATTAACTCTATTAGTCTGCATATCAAGTAAAAGGTAAAGCCAAATGGAAGGTGGATGATGGACATCCTGCACAAGTCTTTCCATTACTCTCCAGAATTAGTTAAAGCACAATCAACCAGTGCTGCTTTGGCACTGAGCTTTTAGCAGACGTGGGAATCGAACCCAGGACCTCTTGGCGTTCCCAGATCAGGGGCATTTGCTCTACCGACTCTGCTATTGGGAAGGCTATTTTAGAAATGTACCTCAGGTTGGTATTGACTCTATGAGACAGAAAATGATCTTGTAGCACTGCCAGTCAATGCAGAGTCACAAGGGGACAATCAGTTATTACAGTCATCCGGAACTGCTCCCAGCAAGACTAGGTGGTGTTTCCAATTGCCTGCCTCTAATTCCAGGCCTTTTTGCTAAGTGTCCAATACAAAGGCATAGGTCGCAACTTCCTCAGGCAACATTATCGAGTGACTGTAACATAAGATTTGGTAAAGCGCCAAAGCTGCATTTTCCTCAGACTATACTAACACGTAATCAGCTTCACAAATTTTAGATGGGGAACCCCTGGCCTGAAGAAGGTACCTGGGTAGCTTTGAAGAACAACCCCGTTACAAAAAAGGTACAGCCAAATGGAAGCGGATAATGGACTTTCAACAGTTGTCTTTTCATCACTCTCCGGAGTTAGTTAAAGCACAATCAACCAGTGCTGCTTTGGCGCTGAGTTTTTAGCAGAGGTGGGAATCAAGCCCATGACCTAATGGGCTTCCCAGATCTGGGGCATGCACTCTACTGACTCTGCTACTGGGGAAGGCTCTTTTAGGGTTTTACCTCTGGTTGGTATTAACTCTATTAGTCTGCATATTAAGTAAAAGGTACAGCCAAATGAAAGGTGGATGATGGACATCCTGCACAAGTCTTTCCATTACTCTCCAGAATTAGTTAACGCACAATCAACCAGTGCTGCTTTGGCACTAAGCTTTTAGCAGACGTGGGAATCGAACCCAGGACTTCTTGGCATTCCCAGATCAGGGGCATTTGCTCTACCGACTCTGCTATTGGGAAGGCTCTTTTAGAGATGTACCTCAGGTTGGTATTGACTCTATGAGACAGAAAATGATCTTCCAGCACTGCCAGTCAATGCAGAGTCACAAGGGGACAATCAGTTATTACAGTGATCCGGAACTGCTCCCAGCAAGACTAGGTGGTGTTGCCCATTGCCTGCCTCTAATTCCAGGCCTTTTTGCTAAGTGTCTGTTGAATACAAAGGCATAGGTCACAACTTTCTCAGGCAACATTATCGAGTGACTGTAACATAAGATTTGGTAAAGCGCCAAAGCTGCATTTTCCTCAGACTACACTAACACGTAATCAGCTTCACAAATTTTAGATGGGGAACCCCTGGCCTGAAGAAGGTACTTCAGTTGTACTCTGCTGAGTTTTTAGCAGAGATGGGAATCGAACCCATGACCTTATGGGCCTCCCAGATCTGGAGCATGCACTCTACTGACTCTGCTATTGGGGAAAGCTCTTTCAGGGATGTACCTCTGGTTGGTATTAACTCTATTAGTCTGCATATTAAGTAAAAGGTACAGCCAAATGGAAGGTGGATGATGGACATCCTGCACAAGTCTTTCCATTACTCTCCAGAGTTAGTTAAAAAAATAGCTAAATAGCATTGTTTAAAAGGGTACTGCCCCTTTTTCCTACAGGGTTTACCTGTAAGATGCCCCCTGCCCCTCTTGGGGTATGCCTTGCATCAGCTCGCCGTGGACCTTGGTCAATTGTTTAAAAAAAGACAGGCTTCTGAAGGTAGCTTGAAAAAAAACATTTGAGAAGCTGATTAGCAAAGGCAGCTTTCGGCGCTTTGCAGAATCGTAAATATCAGTTACTAATTAATGCAGCTAGTAGAAATTTAAAAGTTAACTACCGCACAGGCTTGAACCCAGGCCATTTCGTGAAGAAAACAGGCAATTTGCTGCATGTTCCATAGAATAGACCTTTAAGGAGGCCAGTTTTTGGTTAATCTAAAGTAGCAGTCACTCTTGAATGCAGCCTGAAGAAAATGAAAACCTTCAAAGTTCCACACCGGGATTGGAACTCGGGACTCCTCAGGGGAAACAGCGAGCAGTTTAGCTGCTGAGCCACCGGGATGGTTCCTGTAGGGTGCAGTTCCAGATGACCATAACAACCCAATGTCCTCTTGGGCTGATTCATTGACTGTAAGTACCAGCAGTCCATTTTCCTTTCAGCACAGTTCAAATCCCGGTGTGGATACTTGCCCTGACCTTTGAGGGTGGTCATTTTCTTGAGGCTGCATTCAAGACTGACTGCTACTTTAGGACATTGGGTTTTTATGGTCATCTTGAACTGTTCCACAATGGAATCATCTCAGTGGCTCATCAGCTAAATTGCTCATTGTTTCACCGAGGAGACCTGAGTTCAAATCCCGGAGTGTATACTTTCCCCGACCTTTGAGGGTAGTCATTTTCTTCAGGCTGCATTCAAGATTGACTGCTACTTTAGGACATTGGATTGTTATGGTTATCTGGAAGTGATCCACACAGCAACCATCTCAGTGGCTCAGCGGCTAAATCGCTTGTTATTTCCCTGAGCAGACCAGAGTTCAAATCCCAGTGTGGATGTTTTACCCGACCTTTGAGGGTTGTCATTTTCTTCATGCTGCATTCAAGAGTGAATGCTACTTAAGAGTCAGAAAATAAAAAGCCTCCCCACACGTCTGTTTTATGACACATGCAGCAAATTGCCTGGTTTCTTCTCCCAAATGGCCTGGGTTTGAGCCTGTTCAGAAGTTGCCTTTTTTTTTTTTTCAGGCTGCATTAATGAGTAACTGATATTTACAATTTGGTAAAGCGCCAAAAGCAGCCTTTGCTAATCAGCTTCTCAAATGTTTTATTTCAAGCTATCTAAAGAAACCTGTCTTTGTTAAACAATTGACTAAGGTTCACTGTGAGCTGATGCAAGGCATGCCCCAAGGAGGGCAGGGGGGGTTCTTACCGGCAGCCACTTGACCATTCAGGAGCCCCCATTCGCGAGGTACCCAGGGTTAATATTGACTGTGCTGAAAGGAAAATGGACTGCTGGTACTGGCAGTCAATGAATCAGCCCAAGAGGACATTGGGTTGTTATGGTCATCTGGATACTGTTCTTCACATAAAACAACCTTGTGGCACAGTTGGTAAGGTGCTGGTTGTTTCTCCGAGGAGTCCAGGGTTTCAGTCCATCCGGTCCATCCAGTCCATCCAGTCCTGGCACAAGGTTTCCGGCATAGGCGGGAATGGATCTCACGACCTTTGGTATCGTAGGCATGCGCCTTAACCATTTGGCTATTGAGGAGGCCCCCTTTTGTAAGGTAACTTGGGTTCATATTGACTCTGTTAGGCGGAAGATGGACTGCCGGTACTGCCAGTCAATGAAGAGGCCCAAGACCACATTGGGTTGTTATGGTCATCTGTAACTGCTCTTCCCATAAACCAGCCTTGTGGCACAGTTGGCCAAGTGTCGGTTGTTTCCCCAAGGAGTCCAGGGTTCAAATCCCAGTGTGGATACTTTCCTGGAACTTTGAGAGTTGCTATTTCCTTTAGGCTGCATTCAGTAGAGACTGCTACTTTAGGATATTGGGTTGTTATGGTCATCTGGAACTGCTGCACACAGGAACCATCACGGTGGCTCAGCGGATAAAACGCTTGTTGTTTCCCCAAGGTGACCTGAGTTCAAACCCCGGTGTGGATACTTGCCCTGACCTTTGAGGGTGGTCATTTTCTTGAGGCTGCATTCAAGACTGACTGCTACTTTAGGACATTGGGTTTTTATGGTCATCTGGAAGTGCACCCTACAGGAAGCATCCCGGTGGCTCAGCAGCTAAACAGCTCGCTGTTTCCCCGAGGAGTCCCGAGCCCAAATCCCGGTGTGGAACTTTGAAGGTTTTCATTTTCTTCAGACTGCATGCAAGAGTGACTGCCACTTTATATTAAGCAAAACTGGCCTCCTTGCAGGTCTATTCTATGGAACATGCAGCAAATTGCCTGTTTTCTTCACAAAATGGCCTGGGTTCAAGCCTGTGCGGTAGTTGACTTCTAAATTTCTACTAGCTGCATTAATTAGTAACTGATATTTACGATTCTGCAAAGCGCCGAAAGCTGCCTTTGCTAATCAGCTTCTCAAATGTATTTTTCAAGCTACCTTCAGAAGCCTGTCTTTTTTTAAACAATTGACCAAGGTCCACGGCGAGCTGATGCAAGGCATACCCCAAGAGGGGAAGGGGGCATCTTACAGGTAAAACCTGTAAGAAAAAGGGGCAGTACCCTTTTAAACAATGGGTACTGCCAACAGCTATTTCTTTAGCAAGGACGCTGCTTTCCATCACAGGCACGTTAACGCCAGCAACCTCTTTGCAATCAACCTAGGAGCAGACAGCTTGTCTTTCAAACTGTCCACCATCAGAGCTTTTGGCACAGGCAGGCATTGTGATTTGTCTCCACCTCTTGTTAGGCAGCTTTCCATCCAGTCCATCCACATGCAGCCCATCCAGCCCTGGCACAAAGTTTCCGGCACTGGCGGGAATCGATCTCACGACCTTTGGTATCGTAGGCACGCGCCTTAACCATTTGGCTATTGAGGAGACCCCCTTTTGTATAGTAACTTGGGTTCGTATTGACTCTGTTAGGCGGAAGATGGACTGCCGGTACTGCCAGTCAATGAAGAGGCCCAAGAGGACATTGGGTTGTTATGATCATCTGTAACTGCTCTTCACATGAACTAACCTTGTGGCACAGTTGGTAAAATGCCGGTTGTTTCCCCGAGGAGTCCAGGGTTCAAATCCCAGTGTGGATACTTTCCTGGAACTTTGAGTTTGCTATTTTCTTCAGGCTGCATTCAAGAGTGACTGCTACTTTAGGATATTGGGTTGTTATGGTCATCTGGAACTGCCCCACACTGGAACCGTCACGGTGGCTCAGCGGATAAAACGCTTGTTGTTTCCCCAAGGAGACCTGAGTTCAAACCCTGGTTTAGATACTTTTCCTTACCTTTGAGGGTGGTCATTTTCTTCAGGCTGCATTCAAGACTGACTGCTACTTTAGGACATTGGGTTGTTATGGTTATCTGGAAGTGTTCCACACAGGAACCATCTCGGTGGCTCAGCGGCTAAATCGTTTGTTGTTTCCCTGAGCAGACCCGAGTTCAAATCCCGGTGTGGATATTTTACCCGACCTTTGAGGGTTGTCATTTTCTTCATGCTGCATTCAAGAGTGAATGCTACTTTAGAGTCCTGTTAAAGAACAATCAACCAGTGCTGCTTTGGCACTGAGTTTTCAGCAGAGGTGGGAATCGAACCCAGGACCTTGTAAGCCTCCCAGATCAGGGGCATTTGCTCTACCGATTCTGCTATTGGGGAAGGAACTTTCAGCTATGTGCCTCAGGTTGGTATTGACTCTATTAGTCAAAAAATGGACTTCCAGCACTGCTAGTCAATGCAGAGTCACAAGGGGACAATCAGTTATTACAGTCATCTGGAACTGCTCCCAGCAAGACTAGGCCATGTGGCCCATTGCCTTCCTCTAATTCCAGGCCTCTTTGCTACATGCCTGTTGAATACAAAGGCACAGGTTGCAACTTCCTCAGTCAACATTATAGAGTAACAGAAACCTAGGATTTGGTAAAGCGCCAAATCTGCATTTTCCTCAGAATACACTAACACGTAATCAGCTTCACAAATTTTAGATGGGGAACCCCAGGCCTGAAGAAGTTACCTGGGTAGCTCTGAGGAACAACCCTTTACAAAAAGGTACAGCCAAATGGCTGGCGGATAATGGACTTTCAACACTTGTCTTTCCATCACTCTCTGGAGCTAATTAAAGCACAATCAACCAGTGCTGCTTTGGCACTGAGTTTTTAGAAGAGGTGGAATCAAACCCATGACCTTGTGGGCCTCCCAGATCTGTGGCATGCGCTCTACTGACTCTGCTATTGGGGATGTACTCCTGGTTGGTATTCTATTTTATTCTATTAGTCTGCGTATTAAGTAAAAGGTACAGACAAATGGAAGGTGGATGATGGACATCCAGCAAAAGTCTTTCCATTACTCTCCACAGTTAGTTAAAACACAATCAACCAGTGCTGCTTTGGCAATGAGTTTTCAGCAGAGGTGGGAATTGAACCCATGACCTTGCGGGACTCCCAGATCTGGGGCATGCGCTCTACTTACTCTGCTATTGAGGAAGGCTCTTTTAGAGAAGTACCCCTGGTTGGTATTAACTCTATTAGTCTGCGTATTAAGTAAAAAGCACAGCCAAATGGAAGGTGAATGATGAACATCTGGCACAAGTCTTTCCATTACTCTCCAGAGTTAGTTAAACCACAATCAACCAGCTTCACAAATGTTAGATGGGGAACCCTTGGCCTGAAGAAGGTTCCTGGGTAGCTCTGAAGAACAACCCTTTACAAAAAGGTACAGCCAAATGGAAGGCGGATAATGGACTTTCAACACTTGTATTTCCATCACTCTCCGGAGTTAGTTAATGTACAATCAACATTTCCATCACTCTCCGGAGTTAGTTAATGTACAATCAACCAGTGCTGCTATAGCACTGAGTTTTCAGCAGAGGTGGGAATTGAACCCATGACCTTGTGGGCCTCCCACATCTGGGGCATGCGCTCTATTTACTCTGCTATTGGGGAA
Source organism: Xenopus petersii (assembly GCA_038501925.1). NCBI lineage: Eukaryota > Metazoa > Chordata > Amphibia > Anura > Pipidae > Xenopus > Xenopus petersii. The sequence goes on along the minus strand of CM076678.1, from coordinate 79,519,935 downwards.
GGCTCTTTTAGAGGTGGTTGGTATTAACTCTATTAGTCTGCATATTAAGTTAAAGGCACAGCTTCACAAATCCTTTTATTTTATTTAAAATTTTGTACAAAACACTGTCCTCATTAAGCAATTTGCTAAGGTCATCTTGAGACTGATGCTAGGCAAACCCCAAAAACGGTTCTGTATGGGGGAAAATAGGCCCAAGTTGATGCAAAGGTATTGGCAAAATTTTAGATGGTGAACCCCTGGCCTGAAGTAGGTACCTGGGTAGCTTTGAAGGACAACTCCTTTACAAAAAAAGTACAGCCAAATGGACTTCTGGCACCTATCTTTCCATCACTCTCCAGAGTTAGTTTAAGCTCAAACAGCCAGTGCTGCAGTGGCACTGAGTTTTCAGCAGAGGCGGGAATCAAATCCATGACCTTGTGGATCTCCCAGACTGGGGTGTATGTGCTCTACGGACTCTGCTATTGGGGAAGGCTCCATTAGAGACATCCTTCAGGTTGGCATTGACTCTAGTAGTCTGTGTAATAAGAAAAAGATACTGGCAAATGGAAGGTGGATGATGGACTTCTGGCTCTTGTCTTTCCATCACTCTCCAGAGTTAGTTAAAGCACAATCAACCAGTGCTGCTTTGGCACTGAGTTTTTAGCAGAGGTGGGGGTTTTTTGGCTGCCGGGGTTAGTGACCCCTCCATGGAAAGCTGAAAAGAGGCAGAAGAGGAAGGCATAGAATTCAAAAACTATTTAAACGACCAATTGCAAATGTGTTAAGAATAGGGCATTCCATAACTAATTAAAGTTAACTTAAAGGAACATAGTGTAAAAATAAAAACTTGGAAAATAGGTTGTACAAAAAAAATGTTTATAATATAGTTAGTTTGGCAAAAATGTAATGTATAAAGACTGGAGTGATTGGATGTCTAACATTATAGCCAGAACACTACTTCCTGCTTTTTAGCTCTCTAACTCTGAGTTAGTCAGCAACTATTAGGTTTGGACACATGGGACATAACTGTTCAGTAAATTTGCAACTGATCCTTAGCATGCAGGTCAGATTCAAAAGCAAACAGTTATGACCCATGTGCCCCCCCCTCACATCACTGATTGGTTACTGTCTGCTAACCAATCAGTGGAAACCAAGAGAGCTGCAAAGCAGGAAATAGTGTTCTGGCTATTATGTTACACATCCAGTCACTCCAGCCTTTATACATTACATTTTTGCCAAACGAACTATTAGAATTTTTTTTATTTTGCACAGCCTATCTATTTACTCAGTTTTTATTTTTATACTGAACAATTCCTTTAAGGATGAACCAACCTTCTAAATATATCAGAATTCATTAATGGACAATCTGACTCATACAATTCCATTAATCCGTCTCAAGCTTTTTCAGGCAGGCTATAACCTTTTCCTTGTAAAGCTGTAGCTGGCAGTTTTGCTAACAGACTCTGCTTTACATGCTCAAGCTTATGACTCAGGACCTCAATTGAGAGTTGGTCTGTCTCACCCGTTCATTTAAAAGTTGTTTATGGGCTTTCTGCAGGATCAATTTGGCATAGAGTGCATGGTGTGATTCCTGATATCTGCATTTTAGGTTAAAATCTAGATGGTTTCTGTAACCTGCACCTTTTCTGGTCGTCCTCTCATATTCCTGTACCAATTTCAGGGTAGTCTCTCCAAAATGAGTAGCAATATGTCTATGAAGAATCTCATTTATCTAGGTGATGATATACATTATCTAGTAGAATTAGAACTGTACATTGTACTTGATACAAATATTTCTTATTGGAAACAAAACCAGCCTATTTGGTTTAATGTTTGCATGATTTTCTAGTGACATAGTAAGTTTGGTTTAAAAAAAAAAACACATCCCTCAAGATCAAACTTTCAAGTTCATATATAATAGTTAATCCAGGGGAAGGCAAAAAGACCCATTTGAAGTCTCTCCAATTTGTGTCAGAGGGGGAAAAAATCCTTCCTGACTCCAAGATGACAATCGGACTAGTCCCTCGATCAGATTGTTGTATGAGCTATCTTTCACAACCCTGTATACCCTCTTTTCATCGTATGTATTAGCCAATGTGACAGATTAATGGAAAGAATTCCACATCTTCACAGCTCTCGCTGTTAAAAATACCTTCCAAATATTTGACTATGAAGATTTTCATTCATCCAGGTCATGGTATATCTAATATAAGTAGGCCTTCACCACTGTGAATTTCAGATGTCACCTCTGTGAAGAGTTACAATGTACTGTTGTGATTAGTGGAAGAGTTTACATGCCAAGGACTTCCCACACTAGAAGCTGCTCGGATGAGTAGTGAAACGTCGTTAATAATTACTCAGCAAGTCCAGTTGTTTTTTGAATTACTTATATTTGATACTTCCAAATATTTAGACAGAATCTTCTTTTTTCTAATCAGAATGGGTGCCTTCTTGTCAGCTAGAAGGTCCTATTGGTAAATAAAGCATTCTAGAGATTATTGTACAAACCCCTTATATATTTATACATAGGCATCATACCCCCCTTAAAGGAGAACTAAAGCTTAACAAAAGAAGGCTAGAAACGTTGTACATTATGTTTTGGTCTTCTGTACCTACCAAAGGCAACCACAGCCTACAGCAGTAAAGATCTGTCCCTCCAAGGTTCCCCATCTCCTTTTCTGCTGATTCACTGCAAATGCTCTGTGCTGCTGTCACTTACTGAGCTTAGGGATCCACTCACAATATACAGTACACATTGAACCTTAATGTCAGAATATATGGCTGATTAGTAATTATTAAAGATAATTACTACATGGAAGCACAGAAACCAGTGCAACTAGCATAAGAATTTAATAATCAGCCTTGTAGTATCAGCTTATATTACAGGCCAACCTCATTTTCTGCTTGTTAATTTCCCTAAATTTGTGCACCAGGAGCATGCGAGAACCTTGCCTCAGGCAGCAGTGAACAGCCAGTTACGAGGGGTGGCAAAAAGGTGCATCTTGTAACTTTAAGAGACGAATTTCCATTTTTTGAAGCCAGAAATTCAGCTCCGCTAGTGCAGAGAGCGGTCATTGAGCTAGCGATGCGGACCTGCTTTGATGCTGAAGTTTTAAGTGCGTATCGGAAGAGGGGCGGAATCAGAGCTGCTGCCTCAGGTGGCAGCCACAGGGTCACCCCTGCCTCTCACTCACTCATGGCATTGTTATAAGTAAGATCATTGAGCATGGTTTTAACTACTCAAAACTCTCAAGGTGGTTTGAGCAGTGATTCTTTGGCCTCTTAAAGATTTTTAATTCAGATTCGGTAAAAAAGGTGACAATGTTTCAGAGAGACCGCCTGCGGAAAGGATCCAGTATGCCCTCTGACATGCACATTACGATCTTCATCCGGTAAGTACAATTTGTATGCTGGCTATCGGTGGGAAATCGTGGCAATACTTAACTATTACAGCTTATCCGCCAACAGGTCCTGTCAGTACCCAGGAACCACAGAACCTATTAATCTTAATCGCTGTTTATCGCTCCTACTAAATGTGAGTAGGCTGACCTAGATCATGGGCAGTTTCTTAAAAAGTAGCACACTATTGACACCCTTTTTCTTTTAAGGATCCCTCAAGTCTTAGAATCACACCTATTTTCTCACTCTACATAAGGACTAGTGGGTCCTGTATTCTAATTAAGTGCTGCAACTAAGCATTCTTTACCACCAAGCACGGAGTCCACCACTATTGCTCAGAAGATTGACAACTAGCTTGGCTGGTTTACCTATTTGCTTTGTTTTTTTGATATCTAGTATACAAACTGAATTTGTTCATGATGTTTATATACACATAGCAGGTGATAAGCCTTAGGCAGGTTCCTGTAGCAACTAAAACTGTTGCTGGGAGAGGCACAAAAATAGCAAAAACTCTTCATAATAGTCTCCTGCTTCTCCAGCTTCTGCTTCTCTAGGCCTATATCTATAATAACTTGTCAGTTCTGCATTGCATGTCTCCAATGTGGCCCCTTTATCAACATTGAGGTCAATTTTCCCCACTGCCACAACTGTAGCAGCCAATTAGCAATTAGTTTTCATTTGCTAGCACCGTTACAGTTATGAAAGGAAATGTCTCTTTGTTATTCCACTAAATTACCAAGCCATTTCTTTTAAATCTCAATAACAGGATGCTCTCAGAAGGTTGATCTAATTATAGTGGAATGTTTGTGGACACTGCTGGGCCTTTGCTGTACAGGTTCCCAGCTGTAAAGTCATTGGTAATTATGGCACCTCTGTGATAGCAGAACAACAAGATTTTATAGGATAATTTTATCTTGTGCCATTAAGTTGCACAATAGCACATTTCTACCAAAGGTTTTACCACTGCCCTGTTGTGGGTAGGGTTGCAGGTAATGTAGGTTGAGTAAAAATATGGGCCAGCAGGTTTTCAGTTGCCATGCCTGCTGCTTGAATTCTTTTCAGTTGCCATGCCTGCTGCTTGAAATACGGCTATAAAGACTTTGCTACTCGAGTGTTAAAATGGGATTTCAAATAATGTTAAAAATATATAATCCCTTCTGCATTCAGTCTTCACCTTAGTGCTTTAGCAGTTAATGGATTTACAGCTAACAATTACAAGACACAAATACAAAAATCAAATGTGTTAAAAAGTGTTCATTTTACAGCTGTAAACTAAATCTATGACAATTTTCATAAATATTTATAAACATTAGTTTCAAAATATGGAATATAATAAAGCAATCTTTGCAAATAGATTTAAATGAAGGAGGATCTAGGTTGAAATATTTGTTTGGTTTTGCTGATGGCCATTGTATCTTAAAAAAATATAATATATATAATATATGTGTATGTATGTGTGTGTATATATATATATATATATATATATATATGTATATATATAGTCCGTAAGGCTGCTGCACACACTTAGAAGGGGATAATGCACTGGTGCTAACAAAAGTATTATATAGAATTTGCAAAAATGCTGTTGCATATCTTAATAAAGACCCCATTGAGTGTCGAAACATCGATTCTAATAAAGTTTTTTTTACTGCAAAAGTCCGTAAAGTGCAACAGCATTTTTGCAAATTATATATTTATATATTTATCTATCTATATAAATATATATATATATATATATATATATATATATATATATATAAACATACAGACTTTGTGATTGCACATTTCATGCAAAAATATGTTTTTTCAAGATATATGTGTGTATATATATATATATATATATATATAGATATATATATATATATATATATATATATATATATATAAATATATGTATGTATATATATATATTAATATTTTGTAGGTGTTTCTAAAAGGGACTGGCCAGAAGGAGGGTTCTTGAAGGGGTTGTTACCTTTGAATTAACTTTTAGTATGATGTAGAGAGTGATATTTGGAGACAATTTGTAATTGAGTTTCATTTTTTATTTGTGTTATTTCTGTAGTCTGGTTGTTAGGGTCCAAATTACTCTAGCAACCATACATAATATTTGAATAAGAGACTGGAATATCAATAGGAGAGGGCCTGAATATAGAGATGATTAATTAAAAAGTAGCAAAATCAATACATTTGTAGTCTTACAGAGCTTTTGTTTTTTTAGATGGGTCAGTGACCCCCAGCTTTAAAAGAAGGCAAATAATGAAACAACTACTAAAAATAAATAATGAAGACCGGTTAAAAAGCTACTTAGAATTGGCCATTCTATAACCTACTAAAATTTAACTTAACTTGTGTACCAACCCTTTAATTGGATACAGAAATATTTTAAACCATCAGTTCATCATCTCCAGGGCCCAATTTCATGGGGGTGAAACATTTTAATGTAGGGGCCCCTACGGTTTAATCTGCCCTGCAGCTTTAAGGCCCCCTCCTTTTTCTTAGAGTGATCTGCCAGGAGAGAATGACACTCCCCTGCTACACTGCTATATAGTGTGTGTAGGGAATGGCCACTTCCTCTTTGGCCTGTGGATGGTGATCCAGCTGGGTGTGCCCAGGGGAGCCTGGGTACAGCTAGGCCCAGAAAGGCCCATGTGCTTTGGAAGAAGTAGTCGGGTACCAGGAAACCCCGTGAATGAGGAATAATTACACTAGGGCAGACTTGTTATAGTCTCTCTAGGAGAGAAAGGCAGAGAGGTGAGAGAGAAAGAGCAGCTGAAGCTCCAATGAGGATTTGCAGTAAGGGAGTAGCTTCCCAGAGGCTCTGTGTGTTTCCTCCAGTCAGGGACCTCAGTGAAGAGGGACTGTAGGGTAGAAGCTGCTTTCCTGACAACTTCCAGGAGGGAATGTGTGTGATTACTGTAAATGCCTCATTCTCATACTTACTGATGAGAATAAATAAATGTCGACTAGACCATATTTTTTTGAGGACTGAGCTGAGTGTTTCAGAGAACTGCACATACACTCTTTTTGTCTTGCAGGAAGCATCTATTAAATGTAAATGGATGACATTTCCAAGGCATGGTTTCCATGAGTAACATTGATTATTGTTCATCAATCTAGGTTTCCATGACTTTTTAGAACACAGTTTACATGTGCAGTTTTTAGCTGCATTTTTGCACGTTTCTTGTAGATTGCCATTGGGAGAGTAGGATGCTGGATAAGTTGGGGCAGGGATAGTTTGTAACTGATTTAGAACAGAGAGGGAAAGATCAGGAGAGAAGGGAGATGGCAGGATTGCACTTGAATTAGGATAGGTTGGGAAAGTGCAAGACTATGGTTGAGGTTAAATAGAGGGGGAAAAGTTTACTATTATTGCTAGACTGGGCGGTCATATAGGATGACTTTGCTTTAATTTTTTGTCAAGGCAAAATGCTTAGGGGCACTCCAAAAAAAAAATATATATAATATTGTGATAGTTAGTGGATCAATTTTAGAAAACTGATTTATTATACTATTATTTATCACAGAAGCCTTGTATACTGTAAATTTGACTTTTAATGGCAATTTTTCATTCTGCAATTGCATTTTTTTTCTACATATGGAATTTATATTTCAATCTTTCAACTATTTTCTTTCTATTTTTATATATAGATGAAAGTTTAAATATATACACATACAGACTCAATATGAACCCCCTACTTGTCCTTTAGACTTTGGTGAGTGGTAAAGGATCCCCGTGTTGCTAAAATTTATGGAAAATCCTTGCAATTATAAAGCAGCATCGTGGTTACTGGCAATTTGCCCAGGAAATACTTCATTATTTTATGCGTTACTGTAATCTATGCATGTTTTTATTTCAAACACTAGAAGCTGATATCATATCTTTCACAGTAAATTTTTTTAAGTAAAATTTTAGAATCGGATCCGATGCGACACGTGAGAGGAAAAGTAGATAAGTCAGTGGCACCGAATATATGAAAGTTATAGAAACATTGCAGCTACAAACTACACACAACACGACTGCTGGAAGAAGACACAGCATGCAGCATTCGCATCCGACAGTCATGTAGTTTGTTGCTGCGATGTTTCTAAAACTTACATTATATAAGGTTCCTCTGACTGGTCGCCTGCATTTCCTCTCAGCATGTCACATCGGATCACGTCTCGATGTGGACTTTCCAGCTTTCAAATGGGGGTTACTGACCCCATCTAAAAAGCAAATGCTCTGTAAGACTACACATTTGTTAATGCTTCTTTTTATTACTCACCTTCCTATTCAGACCCTCTCCTATTCATATTCCAGTTTCTCAATGCATGGTTGGTAGGGTAATTTGAACCCTAGCAACTGGTTGGCTCTAACTGCAAACTGGAGAGCTGCTGAATTAAAAGCTGTATAACTCAAAAACCACATGTAATAAAAAATGAAAACCTATTGCAAGTTGTCTCAGAATATGATTCTCTACATTATACTAAAAGTTAGTTTAAAGGTGAACAACCCTTTTAAGTCTACCAGACCATCTCCACATTCATGGCCATCTATGCTGATAAATATTGCTGTAACTATTCAGCCTCCATAACAACCTTGCACTTTGTGAGTACTTCTGACATCTGTTAATTGTTCCTTGGGTCCCTGAATCCTGAGAGGTGTAGTTCTACAGCACCACTCGCTTACTCCACACAACATCGTAACTGCCCAGCTGAGAGAAAGGGTCTAATGTTACTAATGGTCTACACTAGCTAGAACCTAGTTCTGGGTCAATAAAGGGTTACATGTGTTTATCTGTACTACAGAAACGGACCAGTGATATATGATCATGTTCACAATATTACAATATATGTACACTGCCATGCTGCAAGTGAATTCTGGGCAATGACCATTCTATCAAAATACAGTGCTGTACTTTTTTCTTTTTTTAATCTTGTCTGATCAATGAAATATATTCAACAAATGCAATTATGGAGAATGTTCCTGCTGTCTCAGAAGAAAAACTGTGTACTGTTTGATTGCCTCTACAATACAATAGCAGTAGATGCTTTGCTGTAGAACAATTATTACTGATTATTTCTTATGTGACAATTACAATGCTTTGCTAAAAAGAAACGTAATGAAAAATCTTCAACACGGCTTCATTTTCTCTCTGAAAAAAATCCATATTCCTGGAAATACTGCAAAGCTGCACAAAATGAATCACAAATTAGACCATTGCTTAGCATCTGTTGGATAACTATACACTTAGCTGTACTAAACAATTTCATTACAATAAACAAATAATACATTGATAAGTGTGTGTTTTTGTTCCAAAAGGAGGATTTTATTAAAAGGAATTTGCACATTGAAGGAGAAGTGCATATAAGTGGTTTTATATGTTCTTTTATGGAATAGTCATTCAGTAGTTGTTCCCACTTGAACCACCAGGTAAAATTGTGATTTGTAAATAAACTGTTGCATGCTTTTCAGCACTCTACACAGTCACTTTAAAGGACCAGTAACAATAAAAAACAGATTTTATTTGCATTTAGGATGTATTAATTCAGTGCCTACAAATATTTCTTTGCAACAAATGAGTACTGTGTTAGAACTAAACCCATTGTGTTCTACAAAGTCTGTCTGTTATGCAGAGTTGAGTCAAGTGGTATTGGCACCAAAGTCAAAACTACTTAGCTTGGTGACCAGACAACCTGCCTGCTCTCTGCTTGCACCTGAAAGCTTCCCACTCCCTGCTGCTACACCTCCCTGATCACTCAATCCCATCCCCATGCTCCTGGGTGTCACTTGAACACGCCCTTCCCATTAGTAACTTGCATTTTTTTAAGATCCTAAGGGACAAGTGATTTGCAAATAAAAATGTTTGGAGTGCCTCTAAATGGGTATTTATTGGCTCTTTTCTTTTTTTCAAGTATGTTGGATATACAGACTAAAAACTCTACAACTGAAAGGTCAAGCTAGGTATTACAATTTATATGATTTTCTTTAAATTATGTCAGCTTTTTCTAATGTTGTTTTTTTTGTTTTTCTAATTTGTATTTGAATTATGTTGATGTTCTGCCATGCCCACAGGATACTATGATATTGATATTATTATGTGTCATAGGATACAATGAGACTGAACTTTATTAAGTTATAATTATTCCCTGTATCAGGGCTGTATTATCATTTGATGTGTTCAGTGGTTAAATGTCCGGTAAATTTGTTAGTCAGCATTGACTTTATGTGGCGGAGTTGAATTTCCCAGAAACATAAATGTTGCCTGTCAGTGCTATGCCACTAAATGAATTTTATGCTGTTTGAGGATGCAGTTTACTCCTTAGCTCAAGCACCTCAATATAAATTTTTGCTATACAGTGGTGATCAGATGTGATTAAGCATAAGCCTCATTATCCAGTGTAATCTAAAGTAAAAGTGCTTGAAACAATGCTGTATAAATGGAATCCTTTACTCCCAGAAAATGTCATGAACCTCTCAGCCTACTACTTTTATAATAGTGTGATATTTTATTATGTTGGCTTTGAAGAAGAAGCTACACTCCCCAAACTCGGACCACATATTGTTGTTGCCACCCCTTTGGGGGCACACCAAAGTGGGCGGAGCTACTAACAGCCAATGAAATTTTAGCAATTTTCCAAATGCTACTCCTCCCAGAGTTTTAGGAGTACAATTATGAAACTTTGCACACTTGTTCGGCTCATACCCAAATAGGTTGCTTGTGCTCTGTTAAGCAATCCCACCTTCCGTGGCCCTGTGGCGGCCCCCCAAAGACCCCATTTTTTCCCATAGACTTTCATTGGAAAATTTGAAACAGCTTTAAAGTTACACTCACCAAACTTGGGTCACTTAGTCATGGGGTCAACCTGAAAAGTTCTGTAACATTTTGGGGACTCCAAAAAGTGGGCGTAGCAACAAACACCCAATCAGATTTTCCCTATTGACTTCAATGAGAAAATGTAAAACACTGTCATTCCCACAGTGTTAAAGCCAGAGACCCAAAACTTGGAACCATGGGTCACTGGGGTTAAAATTTTGAAAAGTGGGCAGAGTCTACCACAGCCAATCAAATATTAGGCATTTGTTTAAATGGGAAAAGTTAAAACTGTCGCCGCTCTTAGATTGTTAATGGGAGGGTCCTCCAACTGGGCACAGTTGGTCACAGGGGGACTGGGATTCAAATTTTAAAAGTGGGTGGAGCCAAAAACAGCCAATCAGGTTTTTGGATTGATTTTAATGGTACAATTTGATCTGCTTCAATTTTCATAGTTTTAAACCAGATTCTACCAACTTTGTGTACTCTCTATGCACCAGGGGCGACTGGTCCCAACACCTCTTGCGTTTCAAAGCCAACATCTTGTGGTTTCTTCAGAAATGACACCATCTAGTTTTATTAATGATCCAGCTCCAGAACATATGGGACAGCGGATAAATGACCCACAATATGTAAACAAAATTGGACAGCTCATGCCTAAATCAAGGATTACCACTGAAAAACTAAACTGGTAGTTGGAAGATTTGAACCACGAGGGTAGACTGTCAAGGTTGGGGTTGCAAAGACGCTTGCAAGGGGACCTGATTACACTTTACAAGTACATTAGAGGACATTATAGGGAGATAAAGGGGGATATTTTCCCCCCATAAAGAGGATCACTGCACCAGAGGCCACCCCTTACACTAGAGGAAAAGAACTTTGAGCAGCGTAGGTGGTTCTTCACAGTGAGGACTGTGAGACTGTGGAATTACCTGCTGGATGATTTTGTCTTTCTTGGACAAGCATAATATCTAAAATATTGATTGAAGTACAGCACCACAAATCTTTTCTGTAGATAATAAAATGCCTTTATTGTAACACTGGCAGGACCTGGCTAAGCAACGTTTCAGGCTACACAGAGCCTTTTTCAAGCTTACCAGACACTTCAACAATACAGCTTTATATAGAGAAACATATTGTGTCATCTATGGGCTTCTTGTTACAAATTAGTTACAATTCCCATCTGGTTTGTTACAATGTCACAAGTAGATATCCCATTAACTCTTAAATGGTTGAAGCATCACAAGTTTGCCCAAATTCTAAAACATCTGTAAGTCACAAATTTAAAAAGAATTAAAAACAATTTAATCCTGAAAATAGCTTGTAGATAGTATTCCCTATTTAATCCCTGAGGTGTGAGGGTTTCTAGTCTTCTGATCCACATGGCTTCTTTCTTAAGAAGTCCTATGCAAACATCTTTATGAACAGATTTGAGGAACAGTATTTCTACACCAGTAGGTGGTTTCTGCAATATTGTCTAAGATGATATGAACTCCTCATTGGCTTGTATAAAATTCACGGCACATGACAGTCAGGAGGATATCTCCTTTCTAGATAGTAGGGTTTCAAAATGTGGTAAGGTGTTGTCATCTGATTTGTATGTGAAACCCACTGATAGAAATACTTTACTGCATTTCGATTCCTTCCACCCATTGCAGGTCAAAAAATCGTTACCAAAATCTCAATTCAGTAGAGTTAAACCTATTGTGAGTGATGGAAAACTGCTGGGTGATAGATTGGACAAAATGCAGGAAAAGTTTAGGGAGCAAGGTTACCACAGCAATCTTTTACAAAAGCAATGGGAGGAGGTAGAGCATTCAGAGAGTAAAAATGTAAGAAAAGTATTTATATATAGTGGATAATGTACCCCCTACTGTAATTTATAAAGATATTATGTTACCGAGGAGTTATGTGACCATATAAAAGCACGAGGCCGCAGGCCGAGTGCTTTTATACAGGTCACATAACTCCGAGGTGACTATTAATATCTTTATAATTTTCTGTAGGGGGTACATTATCCATTATAATCTACAGTATTTTTACTTTTTTTATTGTCTCCCTGTGTGATTCTTCTCCTTTAAACTAAGTTCTGTGGCATTCTGACCACATGGTTGCAGTTGCAGTCCTTTGGCTTTAAGTTAAAAAGTGGCAGAAGGGGAAAGGCACGAAGGGTGTAAAATGCAGGGGGGTGGGCAACTCCAGAGATGAACTGAGTGAGATAAAGAAGAGATTGATGGCACAAGAGGTACGTGAGTGGGAGGGACAGACGCAGCGAGACTAAAGTTTGAAGCTGGGGGGTGGGAGCAGCAAACAGATCGAGACAAAGAGTAACAGGGTGTGGGAGGGGCAGATGGAGAGCGACGAAGAAGGAGGGGGAGCAGTAGAGAGAGGCAGACGGAGCAATATTGAAGTTACCTGGATTGGAGCGTTGAAGAAACAGGAGCCAACGGTGACAGGGTGTGGGAGGGGCAGAGGGAGGAGGAGCGGAAGAGGAAGCCCGAGGCAGACGAAGTAAGATCAGTAATCAGTAATGGAGGGGGAACAGAAGAGGAAGAGAGACAGAGGGAGCAAGCATCAGAGGGTGGGAGACAAATGGAGAACGGAGAGGTAGGAAAGGCAGCACGACCTTAATAGGAGGCGCGAGAGAGCACGCAACGTGAAGGCGGAAGTGAGGCAGACAAAGCAGGAGGAAAGCTGTAGGGAGAGTGCAGCACTGATAGCTGCTGACGCATTAAGCTATAATCGGCGCGTTCCGACGTCAGAATGCGCCGTTTATAAGGATATAATTTACAGTCTGGTCCCATAGGGAAATGACCAGACTGTAGATTATATAATATTATACCGAGACATTGGAGAGTGTTGAGGGATAGCATCCCTGGTGTAACTTGGCTCGAGTCACCACCACTGATGGCATATAAAAGGAATAGGACAATTGGATCTATGCTAACCAAATCAGATTTGGGAGTGGAAAAGTTTAAACAGAGATTTCTGGGCTCTGGTAAAATGTGGTACCTTCCTGTGTTTGAGCTGCAACTGCTGTTTGAACTGTCAGAAAGGTGACATAATTTACCATCCCCTATTAAAATCCGGGGATATTACACTTGTGCAACAACTTTTGCCATTTATGTAATGTACGTGGGGCAGACAAGCCGCACAGTTAGAGAACGCATCAGGGAACATAAGTCAGCCATACGTACTAAGAAAGTGGAGCAAGCAGTTGCTTCTCATTTTGTAGAGAAGGGCCACGGAGTACAACAGTTAAAATATCAGGTTATTGATCATGCACCTAAAATGCGACGAGGGGGGGGGGACCAGACCAAAGGGCTTCTTAAAAAACTTTTATGGGCTTATTTATTAAACATCGATTTATTTTCTGGTCGAGTTTTTAAAGGGGAAAACTTTTTAGAGGGGAAAAAAACCCTCAAATTTTTAAAGATTTATTATACCCCAAAGCTGCTAAAAACCCGAATCTGAATATTCTTCAGCTAAACCCTCTCGAGGTCATGTAGAAGTTAATGGCAGATGTCCTTTTTACAATTTGAAGATGTTTCCTGATGTTGTGATCTGCTCTGATTTTCATGATAATACAAAAAATTTGTCTGTCAAACTCGAAAAATTAATATGATTCGAAACGTTGTACAATTTTTTCGAGACTTTTCACACACTGACTTTTTCGAGTTGATTTCTAGATAAATAAGTTGAATTTGTGAATGGGACCTAGGTTGACAATATTTTAATAAAAAAATGGGATAAAATCAAGTTTTAGTAAATACCCCCCTAAATATCACCAACTTTACATTTTTAACCCTGTGATAATGTACGGTTAAACTTCTAAATTATGCTTTATATACTAGTGTTGTTTTTAAGGAATTTTATTTATGGCCTCCACTTATAAAATTAAAATGTATAACATGATGGCATATCTTGCGGGTGCCAAATAAATAAAGATGATGATAATGATATTGTGCCCTTACTGTTTTTACTTTAGATGTCTAATATGCCTTAAGGTTGCAGACTTAATAGGCAGCTTTTTGGTATCTCACCATATATATGAAGATGTCAATGTTTTGTTCACTAAAATAGGTATTATAGTAATCAAAACAGTCAATGTTGGGATAAAAGCTTTTGAAAAATCAATAAATGTTAGAAGAAAATCAATTGTATGCTGACATAGCATAAAAATTGATACAAGGCCTAATATACATGCAGGCATGGAATAGGTTTCTGCCCAAGGCATCACAGAGATTGATTAATATATGGACTAAAGAATTATATATATATATATATATATATATATATATATATATATATATATATATATAGTCCAAGCGAGCGTGGAGCGCACACCATAAGTAAAAATCCAAATGCTGGGTGCCAGTCTGTAAAATTATACAAATGTCCCATAGGTGACGGCACTCCATAAATAATCAGAATACACAGGTCATCTAGTCATAGTCAAGGTTTATTGGTGGACCAACGTTTCGATTCCGTATTGGAATCTTCGTCCAGCAGGTACAGTATATAATCTATTTTCCAGAATGCTTAGGACCTGTTTTTTTACTGAAAACATTTAAACAATAGTATTGTTTTGCCATCCGTATGGGTTTATTCAGTCTATTTTGGATTATGAACAGGGTACTGTTTTATTATTACAGATTAAATAAAATGGTGCCTACAGGAGATGGCCTTCCTGTTATTTGGAGCTTTCTGGGTATTAGGATTCTAGATAAGAGGTCCGATACCTGTATTTCAAAACTGGTATAATGCTCTATAACTGATTCAATGTACAATAGAACCCCAGTGACCAGAAGCAACTTGAAATAAAATGAGTCTTTGCAGAAATAAATAATGAACTTTGAGTAAATTAATATTTAAACGGGGGCCTGCCACCCTAACAAAATAATTCAACCCTATTTTATTGTTTTAGTTGAGCAAAAAAAGTTACTTACACTGTATAAACTATTTTAATCGTGTTTCCTTCATTCTTTTGTAATACACATTGTTTGTATTGTTTATTTGTAAATAGAAATGAATGTTACTTGTAATACATGAGTTCTTTTCTCTCTTTATTCTCCTCCTGGTATTTACAGTCCGCACTAAGTTGTGCATATATATATAAGAACTTTGTAGCGTACAGATAGATTCATTTGAGAAACATATTTTAATAAGCCTAAACAAAATGCTGTTTAAGCCAGGCATTGGGTATTTATAAACCATGGAATTATTAAAATACAGAAGTGTTTCTTAGCACAAGAGGGCACTATAGAGCTTACATATAATACAATATGTAGCTTTATTCTGCTTTTCTGTTTGGATACGTTGCTTTTTCTTACTATCTTTTACTCATTATCGATGTAGCCCTGCGTAGATTCTGGAGCTAAGTCATTTTGGTTACACAATTTCTGTTTAGAATTTGGAATAGTGCCGTACTGGAAAAAGCGCAATAATACTAATGTAGAACATAACAGTGGAAATAGCAGTTCAGAGACACATCTGCAGGTGGGACTGGGGTGTCCTTGGTCCATCAGATGTTACCACCTCATGGGTCCACCTCTCCTACCACAGAGCCCCTGCAGCTGCTGAAATCTAATCTTCCCACAGGACAGACAGCAGGTTTGGGGTGGTGGGGCCGGCGGGTTTTCTCCTGGTCCGCACTGGATACTTGAACCAATTTGATGCTAGTGATCCTGCTTCTTGGGGCTAAGAAAGGCTGTTAGGATTCTCACAAGCAAGCCAAGAGACAATGTTATGTACAAATGGGCAATACTACTGAATTATGTAGCACAACAATTCTATGCAACAATATTCATACTTAGACTTAGGGGGTTATTTATCAAAGGTCAAGTTTGTGAGGTTAATGACACCTTGAAAAAAATTTCTCGAGTTTTTGCCGAAAAAAATCCTTGAATCTTCAAATTTATTGAATTTTCAAGTGAAAACCACAGAAAAAAGCCAAACATCATGAAGGCTACAAACATCTTCAAATGGTTGAATGAACTTCTGCCATTGAGGCAAATTCACTAACCTCCGAAAATTCACCCGCAACGGCTTCTCTCACATCGCCACACTTTACCAGGCGAAAATTCGCCAGGACAACGCTAATTCACCAAAATGCAAAGGGCACCAAGCAATGGAGAGCTAGCGTTAATTTGGAAAGCAAAGTGAAGTTGCACTAGTGTTGGCTAATTTGTATACGGCGGGAAGTTAAATTTCAATGGACATATATGTTGCAGCAAAACATTACACTACACAAGCCCAGGGAACCTTAATAAAATAAAATAGAGTTGTTATAATGCCCTACACATGTGCCCATTGTATAGTTTATGTGCCATATGTAAGGAAATGTAGGGGGGAAGCCGGGTACCCTAAAAAAAAATTACGATCTTTTGCAGCCTATAACCCTGAAAAACTGAAAAGTCGCATTTTTTGGGACTTACTTTTTGAGGAACTCCTATCTCCTATCTCCTATCTACTCTATTGCACTTCACCCAAGTCTGGCGCAAGAGGTAACGTTCTTTAAAATCGGCATCTTAGTGAATTTGCGTAGTTACGTGCATTCGACAGAGTGAAAACAGAGTGAAAATTCGGCTGGCGTTAGAGTGTGAAGTAGCGCTAATGTCTATCTCCTTCACTACCGAATTTACACCAGTGCCTGTTAGTAAATCGTCTAAGTCCCGAAATGACATCACAATAGCGATTAGTAACTTCGCCCCTTTAGTACATTTGCCCCATTGACTTCAACATGACCTCAACAGGTTTTAGCTGAAGTATTTCCAGCTTTGGCACATATTAAAACCCCAAAAATGTAAGTTTTTATTTTTAACCCAAAAATTAAAACGTCAAGTTTTTACTGACAACTTCTCTTGAAAACTTGATTTTTTTGTGAAAACCACAATACTAAAAATAGCCACCAGATGCACAGTGAATTTTGTTAATACTGTACAGGGCCTATTTATTAACGCTCATATTTTATGTTTCCCTAAATTGTATTTTTTAGCACTAAAAATTAAGGACTATACTAATTACTTTAAAATCTGTATTTAATTAAGCATAAAAAGCACAAAAAACACGAATACCAAACTCTGCCATCTAAAAGCTGTTGAGGTCATGTAGAAGGCAAAGGAATTTGTCCTTTTCCAATTGTAAATCTTTATTTAATTCAAGGTTTTGGAGGTTTTCTGTCTTGTTTTTTTTTGTAAATATAAAGCCCAATGATTGGTACAGGCTTGGTTTAGTAATTTTAGATGCAGGAATCCAGCTACAGACTGGTCTCCTAAAGCTGCATCCCTAGGCATGAGCCCTTGGATGCCTATATGGTATATACGGCTGACCTCGTAACACCCTTAAAAAGGTGTGAATTTTGGAAGCACACACTATTTGAATGATCCACTTTTCTCCGCCTGCTGTGTGCAACTACACTAAATTTATTTCAGGCTAAAAATGCATACTTCCACATTAATGGGCCGAAATCCAATCCGTATAGCTGCCCTCAGATTGACGTCATACCTGTCATTGTAGCTACACCAAAGAAATCGGCTACAGAAACCATGCATGTGTTCCTGAACTAACATCTAGGGGCATGTTTACTAACATTGGAGATAAATATCTGGAGAGATTTCTGGAGATGTTGCCCATGGCAACCAATCAGCAATTAGATTTAAACAGCCACAGCCAAGTTAGAAAACAAAAGCAACAATTAGATCTCTCCAGATATTTATCTCCAATGTTAGTAAACATGCCCCATGGTTTCTGTATTTGTTTACTTTTTATCTATTTTTTTTCCAGAGCAGGTTTTAAAACCTACCAAACTTTAAATTTTGTTTGAAAAACCCCGGCTTGGGAAATAAAGATGATCGGCAGCATGCCAAATGTATTCAGAAACATGTGGTTTTAGTAACCAATTGCTGGAATCCCCGAAGCTCGAGCATAAATAAATCAGCCCCTTAGTTCCAGAGCTGTCTAATTCAGAATCCAATTGCTCCGTGTTCTAGAAGTAGTTGAAGGTAGTTCTATAATTACAGCTTAGTTTATGTGGTCAGAATTTTTCCTAACTGACTGCAGTTCACCTCAGCTGAACACCAAGCACATTAATCCATAGCAACCAACCAATTAATTGTTTTCATTATCCTACCAGCAGACTGATCAAAACTATACAAATAGAAATGATGTATACTTTAGTTATACTGATATGTCTGGCTATATTGTGCTTTATAGCATCATGAGAGGTGCAGCAGGCAAAGCTGTTATAAAATACAAACACTGGGCAAATTTTCACCTGCACAGTAATCTATATAAACCAATCCATGATCAGCCAACTGCAGATACAACAGTAAATGCAAAGATATTTATTAATTACTATGGTTTAGTGGATAGATGCAAATTTAAATGAGCTTGGCTAGAGTATACATTATTATATTAGATGGAGGTTTGGGCACCCGAACATTCTTTAGAAGAGCTGTCACCCCCAGAAAATCAAACTGATGGAAAAACGAAAAATATGTATAGTCGTAATTTGTTCTGTCATGTTATAACATATTTTATATTGTTAGCACTTGATTCTGTTGGATCCATCACAATTTCAGAATCCCAATCCAGGGCCGGATTTACATAGTGGGTGCCCCTAGGCCCACTGTCGTCCGTCTCCCCTGCCCCCTCCCCTTTATTCGTGCAAACTTTCATCATCAGGACCAGAGTAATGGGGATTGGAGTACTGGGAATTTAAGAAATTATTGTATCTCCAGCACATCCCCAGTGTTCTTGAACCAATGAGGGTTTGGTTGGGCAGTATGCCGCCCCCCTAAATCCTGCCGCCCTAGGCCCGGGCCTAGGTGGCCTTTCCACAAATCCGGCCCTGTCCCAATCACTTGGTGAATGAGACCAATTGCTTATCAGAGAATGAAGCTATACTCATTCTATGCACTTATCACAGAGTATATCTGCTTCTTATATCACCAGAAATTCACTGAAATCCTTACATTTGTAGCACACAATATAGGGTGAAACATACATCATTCTAATATTGTAAATTCACATAATATCATTGGTAACATGTAAATAATTTTAATTGATGTTGAGTGCCCTGTAGTCTCTGGAGTTTTGAGATTTAAATATAAAAGGGCACCATATAGTAAATGATTTGATCCCTTATTTACCATTAGTTCCTTCCAGCAGCCAAAAGCCATCCATTGGGATTGGAAGAAAAATCATCCATCTTTATAACCAACAAAGGTTTATATAGTGAGAGCTGTGAAGTTGTGGAATTCTCTCCCTCAAGTGTTTGTACTGGTAGATATATTAGATAGCTTCAATAATGGGTTGAATGACTGTTTAGCAATGTAGAAAAATGCAGAGTTGCTGAAATTAACTCTTAGGGGCTGGTCCAATTGCCCATTTTTGAGTTAGGAAGGACATTTACCCCCTCTGAGGCAAATTGCAGAGAATTCAGATGGAATTTTCACCTCTCTGGCAGTTAAGATAGCTGCTAAATTACTAAAAGGTGAAACATGATAGACATGTTTTTTTTTCAACATTGAGTACTATGCTTCTAAACCCTACATAACACTCAGCAAATATTTGGAGTGCAGCAGTGCAGATACATACATACATAGTACATAAAAGCAGTAGGATTGAATGTTTGTTTCCCACAGTGAAGGAGTTTGATAGTTTACCGTTACTGGTGAGCCAGTATCTTTCCTAAAGGGCAAAAAATACAAACCAGGTAAAGCTTCCCTCTTCTGTGAACAGGGATATGCCATAAGGTTGGTATTTCACCATAAAATAGGCTAATGACAGATAACTTAGGCTGCTGGTTCATTTAGGATCTTCAAACAATATTGTTTCACGGTTGCATGCAGTAACATCCTGGATAAATGGCATATACGCTCTTTCAGGTAGATAATTATCTGGAATTAATTGTGATCAAATCCATTATCATCTGTTTACCTCAGCTGAACTTGTCACTGCTGATGATTTCTCGATTGTGGCGTATGCACAATACATTTAGATTAAGAAGCAAGACTTTCCTTGACAATGTGATGCCTTACAACAGATGACTTAATTAAGGGCTAAAATATTACAAATAACGATTCTCATGCTTCCCAATACCTCTTGATAGAGTCTATCAGTTTTAAACTTTCAAAAGTTATATTTGCGACACGGACAGCAGATTTGTGAGCAAGCATGATGTATAAAGAAACTATATAAAGACATCTAATTAAGGTTTGACTCAGCAAATGCTCGTAGCATAGCAGATGTTTCATCACATTAGGAGTTCCTCTTAACAGAGGCTTTATGATGTTCTCTCTTTTATTATGATTATTTTTCCTTTACTATTCTGGACACTGTTTTATTTCTCATTACTTTGATGGTTTGCTGGCAGGACAGGGCGAAGAATGCAAGCAGTGGCAACTGTGTGCACATTTATACAATGATTTTTGTTGTCTTGTACCTTGTGTCTTTGCTTTTATTGCAATAACACCCAATGATACAGAACTTCAAGCATGTGAGTCAAACATAATTACATTTCAAGTGCAGATTGCATACAGTGGCATTTCAATGTGATAGTCATTGGCTTAATGTGAGTGCTGGGATCTTTATTTAGCTGCTCTATGCAAGAGAAGCAGTGAACTGCCTATAGGATAGGATAGAAGAGGAACCGACCTTATAATGAGAAGAAGAAAGAATGATGCAGGCTATACAAAAACATAATGAATTCAAGTAAGAGGAAAATAATTAAAGAAAGTAAGGAGAGAAAGAGAATGCAATGCAGCTACTAATAGCACAAAAGGCAACGGTACTTGCTTTCTTCATTACTGCACTTAGATTCAACAACAACAACAACTTTTCAGCACAAAGTAAAAAGCACTGCCTGTGGCACATTTATTGGTGTACAACACAGTATATTTTTAAGGGCTAAGAAGTTGGCATCAGGAGTAATTCTCACAGTACAGTGCAGAGTCTCATTAACAACATATTCCTCTTTCTACTAAACAAAGAGTCACTGCAAGGGAAGGGTGTTTTGTTTGCTGCAGTTTTCCTTGAGGCCTATTGTCATTAGAGCACAAGATACAACTTGTATCAGAATCAGCTTTGTGTGAAGGCTTTTTTTTTTTTTTTAAATTCTGAGGCTTCTCTCTGTAAAGTTCTAATAAAACAACTAATATAGGCAAACCCCCAAAATGGCATGTATATCCTACAGACATTTATTAAATAAAACATCAAAAAGTAAACCTTGTTAAATGTATCAAGCACACAGCTAAATCTTAAAACGAAAGGCAAGAATTACATGAGTTAGGTCAGAAATTGGAACATTCTTCAGATAAGACAAAACAAAGATTAAAAAAAAGAAACTCTGATTCAGGCTGAGAAATGGAATGACTAATATACAAGCTAATTTACAAGCCCACCACAAGACTATAAGTTAAACGCACCACACAAAAAAAGACCTTCACTCTAAGGGGCAAATTTACTTAAGGGCGAAGTGGCTAGCGTGATGTCATTTTGCCACTTCGCCGATTTACTAACGGGTGCTGGCGTAAATTTGCTAGCAAAGTAGACATACTTTAGTGCTACTTCCCACCCTAACGCCAGACGAATTTGCACTCTGGCAAAGGGATGTAACTACGCTAATTCACTAACTTGCAATAGAGTAGATCGGAGTTTCTTCAAAAACGCTGGCGTCTTTTTACTGGGTAATCGGCTGTAAAAGATCAAAATTTTTTTTGGGGTACCCTCCTTTCTCCTTACATTTCGTACCTAAACTATACAGAGGGCACATGTGTAGGGCAATATAAGACCTCTATTTAATTTTATTAAGTTTCCCTGGCCTTGTGTAGTGTAATAGTTAGTTGCTACAGCATACACGTCCATTGTACTTTAACTGCATGCCGTATGCTAATTAGGCATCGCTCACGTAACTTCCGACTGCTTATAGTATTATCACAAGTGCAACTTCGCAAGTGTTCGGTAACCTGTGCGCAACTTCAGATCTTCGTGAATTTGTGCAGCTCTGGTGGAACTACGCCTGGCAAAGTGCGGTGAAGTCTTCGCTAGCGCATTTTCGGCACTTAGTGAATTTGCCCCTAATAGTTTTAACCTGCTTGTTGCATAGGTTGGAGTGGAACTCATTTTCCAAGTACATATTTTGTAATGCACTCACCAACATACAGTAGACATGTAACAAGGCAGATGGTGCAGCAATCGAGATGGCAATGGATGCTATTATAGAAAGAAATTTACCTGGGTGCCACATTAAAATTAAATAAAATGTGATGTGTATGCCCACAGGGCAAAGCCACCAGCAAAGCCCACACATTCTATCACCCACAGTGCTTTGAGGCCAAAATATCATGATATTATGAACCATATAATTATTGTGAGATATGAAATTATAGTGGTAACTCCTCCCAAGCAAAATAAGTTAGCTCATACAATTTAGCCTTAATTGGATTAAAACATCTTTGGTTTAAGAGAATGCAGATCATCTGTCTAACATGCATTGAATGCATCAAGTAATCATTATTTTCTAACTTGCTAGAACTTGCTGCTCATGTAGCAAAATGCCAATTATTTGTTACTAAATGTATCATTCAAGCATTATATGATCAGATTTGAATCTCTGTTTTCTGTCAGCATGCCATTATATGACTTTGTGGCAAGAACTGTATACTGTTCAGCAGAAACATTGGCTGTTAAAGTGTAAATGATGTGATAGGGTAAACATGCTGCAAAATGATGAGAACAAAAGCGTACTTCTAGACTCAATAGAAACATTCCATGGAAAACAAAATCATCCTAGCACATCATCCAGTCAGTGGCAATTCTATATTAAAGTATAGTCATGTTAGAATTATGTTGTGGCATTTTTTTTGTAAGTCATTAGACTGGGAAATGTGCCAGGTTTAAGGAAATATGCTTATAAATCCCACAGGAAATACTGTTTCTGTTTGTAATAGAGTTTTGATACCTAATAAAGTTCAGTAATGTAAACTGTTGCATTGATCCCGCAAAGTAAAATGGAAGCCTGCACACAACAAAATAAACTTTCTTGTCACCATAGGTTAAGAAATAAATAAAAATACTTTGCACTACTATAAGGGTAATATGGTCCCACCCCTGTTATTTGGTTATCCTTTTAAAATGAATCAAATAATTAAGGTACCTTTGCTTCTTGTCTGCCTACTGACTACTTATCCCTTCTCCCTCTGGTAAGTGGGAGGATCTTTCCATATCAGGAACAGAGTGAGGATCAAACGTACCCCTCAAATTAAGTGCTACCACCCACTACAAAGGATGTGGGACATATTTGCCATTTCTTACATACATGTATTTTTCAGAAGCTTTGCATTTTGTTCTGTAAATTTGCAGATTCACAAATATCAATGTACTGCCCCCTTAACAGGAACAACCTGTATTTTGCCCTGTCCTACATGACTGCATTTAGATTCGGAGAGGAAAGAAAATAGATGACCAATGTTCACTTTCTAAGACTTATGCTTGTACATATTAGTGATGCACCGAATCCAGGCTTAGGTTCGAGATTTGGCCAAGATTTGGCATTTTTCAGCAGATTCAGATTCAGCCAAATCCAAGTGCCTAAATTCAAAGTAATAGATAGCAAACCCAATTTAAAGAAAAATAAGTAAATTTATTACAGAAAACAAATAATAAACAAAAAATAATAATAAAAAAGTAAGAAGGTGAGCCCAACGCGTTTCGACCTTAAGAGTCTTCCTCATGGGCACAAATCAAACAAAAAATCAAAAGATGCTAAGTGCCTGGCAGAACTGAATCTGAATCCATAAAATCATGTGACTTTTCATCACACAAACATCAAAGTAATTTACATATGCAAATTAGGGTTTGGATTCAGTTTAGTATTCGGGTGAATATTTCACAAAGGATTCAGGATTTGGCCAAATTCCCAAATCGTGGATTTGGTGCATCCCTAGTGCATATGCACCCAAACTTTCACATTCACGTGCAACTTGAGGTGTACACAACATTTTCTATGAATAAACATAGTTAAGTACTTGGACACATTTTGTCATAGTACGAAAAAAAAAACATTTTTGAGCACACAGCTTACAAATAATTAGGCGGAATGTCATTTATGTTGCTGATTTCAGGACAAGACTACATGAGTTGCTACACACAATTGTGTGACCAAACAGCCGAAGTGCCTACCAGTTTTATTGGATAAGCTGCAATTTGGTTACCTAATCAAATGCAGTGTGATTCATGTTAGCTAATAAAAGTAAATTTATAAAATTATTTTGTTTTTATAACATAATGCTTCCAGATGGTTTGACCTCAAGAAAAGGGTAAAATGATGACATTTGCCCTCTTTTGGCTGCACGTGAATTATTTCTGTTTTTTACTGACCTTAGATAAGTACTTAACTCACACAATACGATCATGTCAAAAAGAATTCATGTTGAAACAGAAAAAATATGTCAAGTGTAGCAAATAGAAAACAAGAAGCAATTGAAAATTACAAATATGCTAAATACAACTTTTCTGTAAATATAATACAATTTTAATGGATCACTAAAACTTTTGACTCTTCAGAGTGCTTGCATATCTGGAGCAGCCTGTTTAAATAATACAATTGTATAGCGTGTTTTGCTCCCAATATTTCCTAAATATTTTTACTCCTTAGCAATTAAAGCAATTAGAGGGGTTGTTCACCTTCCAACACTTTTTTCAGTTCAGTTGTTTTCAGATTGTTCACCCAAATAAAGACATTTTCCAATTACTATCCATTGTTATTTTTTTACCATTTTTCCAAAATCCAAGTTTAAAGATGAATGTCTCTGGCGTTTGAGGCTGTCAGTTCAGTAATTCAGGCACGGACTCCAAACTGCTACAATTTTGCAACATTTAGTTGATACAATAAGTTAATATATTTCTCAGCAGGATCTGTGGAATATTAGCAACTATTGTATCAATTCTAACAGCTGCCTTTAATGAAACTCAGGGATTCTGCTCAGCAGGGACAAAGATAAGAAATGCATCAACTAAATGTATTAATTTAGAACCGTTTACAGGGTCGGCTACCCCCTCCCAGAGCTGCTTTAGAAGGTGAAAATGACACTTTAGTCTTCAATATTAGAAAAACAGTCACATAGAACATAGAAAATAATTGGAAAAGTATTTATTTCTGGTGAACAATCTGAAACCAGCTGAACTGTAAAAAGTGTTGGAAGGTTAACGACCCCTTTAAGACCTAGAAGGTCATTATATAATTTTGTTTGACCATATTATGCATAGTTAGTGCTTATGCACCTCAGAAGCCAGATTAACTTTTCATCAACCTGACCAAAAAGGTGGTAACAATTGAAGTGAAATATATAGTCTAAATTGTTGACTTTGAAATGGAGTTCCAGCTTGAACTCAGTAGATCTGTTTCACAAGAAATAAAGAAATAATTCAGCATTCCATTCTGTAGTAAGCAACACTTACAATAAGACAAATAGATAAAAAACAAAGAGTTTACGAAGACAGATAGATAAGTTTATAATTAAAAACTCATAAAAAAAGCTGTAAAAAGCTAATGAAAGTAGAAGGGAAATTGATAAATAAAAAAGAAATTAAGAAAAAAACATTTAAGGACAAAACTTCTAACTTATTGAAACCACAGTGGGCAGAAAAGGCCATAAGGTGGTCAGCCAAAGGGGTTAATGGCAATGACGCTAAGGGAAAGACAGCTGTCTACTCAAGTACAAAGGATATACCGCTTTCCAGGAATATCATTTGACTCTTTGTGAAGCTAAAAAAAAAACAGGATTTTGGAGTAGATAACCATTTTTAACACCCTGTAACAGAGTTCAAAGTGACAAATAAAAACAAACTAGAAATCAGCTACTGTATGTATTTGTGACAAATGCCTCTTTAGCATGAATTACAACCCATACATCTCTTCACAGCCTTGGTTTTCAAGAGATAATCTTCTTAAGCTTTAGTTTATGAAATGGTTGATCACAGGAAATGTGGTAGTCCTATTTGCGCTACAGTCACAATTTTTAATCAACTCTTACTCTTAGGCCTATTTGTAGCATTTTCTATAAAAAAAAATATGCTGCATAAATCAGCACACATGTAAAGCCCTGCTTCATCTAAATAAACCATTTTCATAAAAATAGTATTTAATAGTATGTGTCATTGGGTAATCCTAAATAGAAAAATCTCAGAGGGTCACCATCTGAGATAGTACCATTTCAATTGCACACACACAAACCAAGGCACGCATAAATGTTAGGTCACATAAGCCAATAACAGGACAAAGTACTGTCCTTTACTCCCACACTTCTTCCTGTTACAATTAGAGCTGCATTATTTCTGGTCAGGTGATGTCTGAGGCAGCACACAGACCATCACAAAATAGTGGCTCAAGCTTAAAAGGATACTGTCATGGGAAAACATGTTTTTTTCAAAATGCATCAGTTAATAGTGCAAAATTCTGCACTGAAATCCGTTTCTCAAAAGAGCAAAAAGATCTTTTTATATTTAAAAAATATTTATTTGAAATCTGACATGGGGCTAGACATATTGTCAGTTTCCCAGCTGCCCCCAGTAATGTGACTTGTGCTCTGATAAACTTCACTCTTTACTGCTGAACTGCAAGTTGGAGTGATATAACCCCCCCCCCAACAACAGAACAATACGAAGGTAACCAGATAGAAGCTCCCTAACACAACATAACAGCTCCCTGGTAGATCTGAGAACAGCACTCAATAGTAAAAGTCCCACTGTGACACATTCAGTTACATTGCATGGAGAGACAACAGCCTGCCAAAAAGCAGTTCTATCCTAAAGTGCTGGCTCTTTATGAAAGCACATGACCAGGCAAAATAACCTAAAATGGCTGCCTACACACCAATATTATAAATAAAAAAAATACACAGGAATACAGTTTTATATTGTAGAGTGAATTATTTTCAGTGTAAACAGTGTAATTTAGAAACAGAAAATACACCATAAAAATCATGACGGAATCAATGTAAAGATATTTATATTCGAATATGGTAATATTCTTTAATAGACAACTTAATATTAAATAAACTGTTGGTTAAGTATTCGTTCCGGGGGTATATTTTTCCTTTAAACCCCTCCATGTGAAGGACCTGGACAACATGGGTTTCAGTGTTAAAGGTCAGCCGTAGGGAGTTGGATTAAAAGAGGCAAGTAATACTTGAAAAATATTAGCCAGGTGACTCTCCAGCTGCTCTACAGCAAATTAATTTGAACATACATGGAGCCAGTGGAAAGAGATTGAGTAGAAGGGTAAGAACATAATGATAATGAAGTAATAGGGATGTTGCCATGTCCTTAGATTAAGCTTTCACAGCAGATAAAGCAATGGACATTGTTTTGCCGCTGATGGTTATTTTCTGAAAAAAGTAAAGTAATCTGTCATTTATTGTATATTATAAAGCTGATGTATGCCTATTTCTGCATCATAAATCTTTTTAGCTGTTCCAGGTATTTCCTCTTTCTATCAGTCAAGATAAAAGTGAGTTAATGCTATGTCGATTTTCCTCAGCACTCACCAGATTAATGCAGGTAAACTTTAGTTTGTAAATTAGAGAAAAATACTTACATAGGATAATCTACACACTTGGATTGGAAGCTAAAAGCTGACTGAACAAATCAGCGACTGATGCAATTTCTTGGGTAGAAAGAATGCACAATTTACAACGTAATTATTCTTACAATACTTTATTTCTTTAGAGTATTGCCAATCCTCATCTACACTACTATCCTTAAAGTGAAACTGACACTGCAGATTCAATTTTCTAACTACTGGAGAAATGCCATCCCCAGGACCTGATGTCCTTTTAATGTCCTTTGTTTGTTCATTGTTCAATATGTTTTGTAGAAAACATCATTTTTGGAGCTAAAGCAGTGCAATATACAGGGACCCTACCCTTACTGAGCATTGCCACTGAGCTTCTATTGTCTGTAGGGGTAAAATGAATGATATAACATTCCAAATAGTGAACTTTATAACCTCTTCTGATTTAGTGAAGTGCTCCCCATAGGTTGGCTCTTATGTATCCTGGGATCTAGTGGTCCATGTTTTCTGGTAGTCTTGAAGATGTCTACTTTTATGGCAGAAGCTCTGCCACAACCTCTCTACTTTTGCATATTTGCTCTCCCTCTCTTGTACTAACATCCCCTTCCATGCCTTTCTTTTTAATTTGTCACTTCTTTGGAATAGTTTGACATTGTTTCCTGACAATGTATGTACTTGCTTGCTTTTTAATGTGGACAATTTAATAATTACATTTTGAAATGACATTTACAGTTCAGTGTAAAAATAAAAACTGGGTAAATAGTTAGGTTGTGCAAAATACATTTTTTTTCTAATTTTTTCTTAATTTATAAAAATGTAAGCCATAAAGGCTGAAGTGTCTAATATAACAGTCAGAACTCAACTTCCTGCTTTGCAGCTCTTTAACTCTTAGTCAGTGACCTTAAAGGAAAACTATATCCCCTGAAGGTCTCTATAAATAGCTATTGCATAAAACAGCTCATATGTAAAATTCTGCTTCATGTAAATAAATCATTTTCATAATAATAATATACTTTTTTAGTAGTATGTGCCATTGGGTTATCATAAATAGAAAATTGCCATTTTAAAAAATAAAGGCTGCCCCTGAGATCCTAGGATTCACTGTGCACACAAACAAACCAAACAAACCATACATGTTAGGTCACTTGAGTCAATTTATAAACAGAGTTCTGTCTTTTATTACCACACTTCTTCCTGTTACAGTTGGAGTTGTAGTATTTCTGGTCAGGTGATCTCTGAGGCAGCACACAGACCATGAAATGGTGGTTCAAGGCAAGAGATGTTAAAAGGCAATATTTACTTAAATATATTTACCAGTTTGGTAAGATTCTTTAATATGCCACTTAAAGGAGAAAGAAAGGCATATTTACTTGGGGTTGCCAAAAGTTAAGCACCCCCAAGTGATTATATATACTTATCTGACACCCCGGACTGGGGCTCCTATCAGGAGAAACTGCACTGGCTCAGGGGTTCTTCCAGCGAGCACCATGGAGCGATTGCCTTCCTTCTTATTTTTTGTTTGAATTTCCCAGTGCAGTAGAACGAAATAGCCGCCTTCTTCATTAAAGTTTGGCTTTTTGCACTACTGAGCATGCGCACACGTGTGAAGAAAGAAGAAGAAGGAATCTGATCACTCCATGGTGCTTGCTGGAAGAACCCCTGGACCAATGCAGT
The DNA here is from genome assembly GCA_038501925.1 of Xenopus petersii. Taxonomy (NCBI): domain Eukaryota; kingdom Metazoa; phylum Chordata; class Amphibia; order Anura; family Pipidae; genus Xenopus; species Xenopus petersii. The sequence continues at coordinate 79,490,511 of CM076678.1, read as the reverse complement.
TTTCTCCTGACAGGAGCACCGACCCGGGGCCTCAGGTAAGAATATACAATCACTTGGGGTGCCTAAGTTTTGGCACCCCCAAGTAAATACTGCCTTTCCTTCTCCTTTAATTTGATGTAAACTATCTGTTGCTTAAGAATTGTTAGTTTTCCTTTAAAAATTAACATGGATAAAAATGGCATGATTTATATACTGAACTTATTGCACCAGCCTAAAGTTTCAGCTTCTCAATAGCGGCAATGATCCAGGACTTCATACTTGTCACAGCGGGTCACCATCTTGGAAAGTTTCTGCAACACTCACATGCTAAATGGACTCTGAGCAGCTGTTGAGAAGCTAAGCTTAGGGGTCATCACAAATTAACCAGCAGAAAATGAGGGTTGTCTTTAATATAAGCTGATGCTACAGGGCTGATTATTAAATTCTGGTTTCTAATTGCACTGGTTTCTGTGCTGCCGTGTAATAATTATCTGTATTATTTACTAATCAGCCTTATATTGTGACATTTATTTATCATTTAAAATGATATGCATTTTACAGTGACTAGGGTACCAATATGGGATCTGTTACCAGGATGCTCATTATCCAGAATGCTATGAATTACATGAAGGCCATCTCCAATAGAGTTAATTTTATGCAAAAAATTCTACTTTTAAAAATTATTTCCTTTTTCTCTGCAATTATAAAACCGTATGTAAACAGGCTTATGTGCTGAATGAAGACATTACGGAGAAGGGACACCCAGAGAGAGTGTGTGAAGAATAAAGGTCCCTAGAATGACAGTGACACTGGAGGCTTCAGGAGAGGAACGCTGAGGGAGAATTGTAGAGAACCTTGGAGAAGTGTTCAATGTGTAACTGATATCCTTGGCCACCAGTACCCTGGTCTGTTGCCTGCTTCCCTGTAAGAAGCTGCTTCCAATAAAAGTGTGCCTTTGTTCATCACACCAGTATGAACATGTCTACTTCTTACAGTAAAGGCCCTACATATACAATTGACTGTAAAAGTTGCCCACTAGCTACGAGTGGCAACTTTACAAGTACTTTACACTTGATCCTAACTAAGCTGCATGAATCCATATTGGCGGCAAAAAATATTACTGGTTAGCAGACTTAAGGTGATCCAAAATACAGAAAGAACTCAAACATTTTAGATAATAGATCCTGCACAGGTATGTTATTATTATTAGTTATGTTTTATTAATTCCTTAATTCTGTCAGTATAGTCATAGGAAGAGGATATCATTATTGGGTGCTGAAAAAAAGCAACTGTTCGTTGCACTGTATGAATAAGGAATTTACTCCAATTTACCACAAATATACTGTATATCAATGTTCAGTTGCACTAGCCCAAAGATTTGTAACCAATGTATTGGGGCTCAGAAATGGGTTCATGTAAAATTTAGGTAGCACTCCATAGTCTTCTATAATAACATCAAATGTATTCCTAGTATACAAAATAATACAAAATGCAAATGATTCAACGTGAATTTTAGGGTTTCAACCTACTTTGCGCCATCTGAGAATGAAGTGCTGAGTTACCCACAGAGAAATTCCATTATTAAGGTAAAGTGAAAAGCAAACTCAGGTATGCATGCAAATAAATAATGTCTAATCAAATTGAGAACTTCTATAAAATCTTGTGACTGTGGCAATGATCTTATTTGAATTTACTTAGAAAGTGTTTTCCATTACAATATAAAATCAAAGTAATGTAATTAAGCCCATTTCATTACTGAATAAAGATCACAAATCTTAAAGTTTTAAAATACATTAATCTGAATGTAAAGTGCCTTCAAGTGGGAGAGAATTGATTTGTTCTTTCCAGTCAATTAACTGTGTATTTTATTAATGGATTACTTTGCAAAAATTATGGATGGAGCAAACTTTATCTTAACACTCAGTTCAGATGCCATACCTTGGCCCACCATGTAACTCCATTGTAACAGCTCAGTATCACATTTTTTCCACTGAAATGAATGCTGGGTCATGTTGTGCTGTACTGCATCATGTGATTTCAAAATTAAATTTGCTCAGTATTTCAAGCTGTTCTATTCCTCTGTCTATTGTTTATGTATCTGTTGCATGCCATATAAGATGAATGTGAAAGGAGGCAGCCAGAGGCTGTAAACAAAGCTTTGCTTGCATGCAGTGAGATGCTAAAAACTTACATGAAGAAGTTTTGGACCTGACAGTTAACAAAATATACACAGCAATTCAAGTTCCTCTTTAACTGACTCTTTGTTTTACTCGTTTAAGTGATACAGCTGCTTGTACTGTGTTGGATTACTGCTCTTTGCTTTCTTGGCATTCCTTGCATAAATGATTTCTTCCTGTATTTCCAGTGAATCTGTAATTTTAAAAATAGGCGACTTGTGCCTTACAGAAAATATGTAACAAAAACAATCCGCCAATCTATTTAATTTATTTACTGGAAGTTTATAGCTGGCCAAAGAATTCTGGCAGTCTTACAGTAAGATTGTTACTCTCTCCAGAATGCACAAGTGTCTATGTGTAGCGCTCAGGAATAAAACTGCAGTTTACGTTTGGTAACTCACAAAGGGCATTGGATTGTACGGATATTAACTTTTCTCATGTAAAAATTGTTGTTAGATATTGAAAACCTCATAATCCTTTGTTGTGTGCTTAATATGAAAAAGTGTCATTGTTTGTTAAATTAAAGTTTTATTATGTATAAAGTTTTTATTATATTATTTATATTAAATAACCTATATTTAGGTATATTAATATCAGGTTTGGTTATTTTGAGGGCACTGTTTTATTGGATTATTATGATAATAACTTTACGCAGGGCAAACAGTATCATTTCCTTTCATAGGGGCATATTTACTACAGGGGAAAAGTTGAAATATGGCGTATTATCCCAAAAAAGGAAAGGCAATTTACTAAAGAGTACAAGTTTTAAGTGGTTATTTATTAAAGTCCAAAATGCCAAAAACTAGAAAAATTCGAGTTTTTTTTACTATAAAATCAGAATTTTTAGTGGAAAAAAACTCACATTTTTCGAGATTTATTATACCCCAAGGATGGAATAAGTCAGAATCTGAAAATCCTGCATTACAGACCTGCTGAAGTTATATATGTATCCTATTTGAAAGTTTCTGTGGTGTGCTTTGAAACTAGCCCTAAAATCTGACAATTTCTGAGTTTTCAGGCAAAAATCTGAAACATTCAGGCTTTTCTGAAAAAAGCCTGAAAAATTGAGTGATTCGGAAAAAAAGTCTGAAAAAATCCTACGATTCTGTGTTTCGCTCAGTTTTATTGAGTTTGTTACCGATCCAATTAAATCGTGCTTTCTTAATAATAAATAAGGTCTAATCATGGATTCTAGTTTGGTCAGACTTTTTCTTCTATAAATATGGCCCTTAATGATGACTTAACATCTCATTAGCACACATTTTGCATTGGCGACAATTCACATCTTTTCGTCAGTGAATCTGCACAAAGGATGTTTATTATTTTTCATATTTTAGTTATTTTAGTCTTTCTTATTTAGTTTTGGGATAAGAGAGTGATAAGGAGATGCCTCAGCTGACAAGGTAAAACTGACTCCTAAATGATAAACAACCAAAACATCTGAACATGTTTTGTCACAGACATTTTAGAGACTTACCACCAGCTTCAGGGGGAGAAAAGTTCTCTGGCTTAGAAAAATAGTCCAGGAATTTTTAACATGCTTTGCAAAAGTTGTTAATAATCTTTCCTGACAAACAGCCCCCTTAATCAGGTTTCCCCCTGTCCTTGGGGATCTACATACACACATAAAGTACAACATTCATAGCTGTGCATCAATAATAATAAGTAAAAGCCAGATACTCAAAATTGTTTTCACATTCTTCTCTGTATAAGTGACACAACCTCTTTTTCATAATGCTCTGATTGATATGTCCTTGGAGATTCTGTGGTCTTCTAATGTGGAACCTCTTGTACTGTGTTCCAATGAACTTCTGCCCCATCTGATTGATAACAACCTTATGCAGGCTTCTTCCATTCCTCAATACACAGTAAATGTATGCATAGTGAAGGAATTGTAGAAGGGGGAAGGTAAACTGTGCAGGTAAAGTAAACCTTTTGCCTTGCAGCAGTTCTTTGCTGTATATTCTCTGTGGCCTTCATCAATACATCTTCCATTTGATTTGTCTAGTTACAATTATATTTAAATACGTACTGTCTATTGTCTTCCAAATTTCTAAGATAATTTTTACTGCTGACTATAGCAAAAGTGTGTACTGGGGTACAGTTAAGTAATACAGTAAGTTACATATATAATTTATGTGAGGGTATGGAGGGTTGTGTGTATGGATGTTGGATTTTCATTTGGAGGGGTTGAACTTGGACTTTTTTTCAACCCTATTTAACTATATAACTATGTATGGACACTTATTTTCAATTATTTTTTTCTGAAGGGACTCCTTTTTTTCCTGATTTAATTGGTTATCTCAAAAACAGCGGGCAACTTCAATGGGGTATTCTGTCTATTCTGTTTTATAATAAATTGTTTGCTATAGGCACCCTGAAGCATAGTTCAGTCTATAACCGGAGACCAAACCAAAGCAAGTTTATTGCGTTTTTATTTATACAACGTGCACATTTACAAAACCTTCTGTAAATGAGAATTCCTGAGGAGTCAGTCCAGGCCCCTAACAGTGCCATTTTAGGGGTTTTATCAGTTTTTGAAACCATGGCTAAAATAACTTTCTCAAAAACATGAATGTCATGAAATGTATAAAAAGATCCAAACTGAAAGAGCACAAATGGCAAAAGTTTTAAAAAAAGTTGCAAAAACCGTGACTTTTTTTTTATTGATGGACAAAAGCCAGTGTCAATAACACCCGAAAACCTCAAAAACCACGAATCAAAGAAAGATCTTCCAGTTGTTAAAGGAACATCTGCCATTGACTTCTACATGATTTTGAAAGGTTTTAAGTGGAGTATTTTAGGATTCAGAATCTACTAAATCTGGGAAAAGTAGAGTTTCTTTTCCAGCAACTTTTCAGATTTTTGATGTTAAAAAACCTGAAAAAGTTGCAGTTTAATAAATTGACCCCATAATGTGACAAAAAACATATGTGGGAACTAAAATGCTGCATTAATTAATGTGAAACTTTAACACTTGAAAGTGTCCTGGTGTGAGTCACTTTGTGAAAGTTGGTGTCAATGTTCAAGCCAAATTGTGTTTTTATGAAAAATTCGCTGATAGTCCAACATTACAATCCAGCTTTAAACAGTATGTATAGTCTGTTCTCAGCAATAGACAAATGACAATCATATGATCTACAGCTCCCATAGGAATCATTCCTTAATATTAATTTAAAGTAACTTTTGGAAAGAAACCAGAGGGTTTATTTTTACACAGGAAATCAAGTAATTGGGCAACCATAAAACATTATGAAGTAAAAATGTTACTGGGCACTACTATAAAGCATAAAAAAAAGAGATTTATTTTCCTATTTTCTTGAAAACAGGAAATAGTTGTACCTATTCACATAATCAGTACATGAGACCAAGTGAACAAGGAGCAGATGTTTTCAATAAAGAGATCCCATCTAACATGTCATAATCAATTTACTTTAGGCTTTCCAACTAATGTAGGATCCACACAACTGCACAGAATCAGGGAAAACATGCACTGTACTTGAATGTCATTTTTTATTGTAAATAGAATCTTACAAAATAAATAGTAAAATCCAGGTGTCTGGTCTTCCTGTTTTATGACGCAATATATATTAAAAAGCCTTGCCAGACCACAGGTGGATGCATTCAATCGACATTCTCCTTACATAAAAATAAATACCATGTTCATACAATGGAACTATTGTGCAGTTTTTGTAGAATATAATGACTGAATGCACATAGAGAGAATAATAAGACATTGAGGACTTGTCTTCTTTAAAAGGTCGCGGAACGCTAATTCTGCAATATCCTGCAATATGCTTATATCAGCAGGATGAGTTCGAAGGTAGAAGATCAGTCCACAAAATCCTTCCAAATCCCACAGAATCCTTGTGTAAGGGCTCTTATACACAGACTTTTTTTCTTGCGCTCCCCTGCATTTTGCGCTGTCTTCCGTTCAGCCGCAGGGGGTGCAGGAGTAGACGCATTCAATTATTGTGAAGCGAGTTGTACTCACACAGACGTATGTATGTGCCGAACGCAGATGAAATGCAACATGCTATGTCCCAACCTGCGTTTGGCGCTTACATGCGTCTGTGTGAGTACAGCCCCCTTCACAATAATTGAGTGTGTCTACTCCTGCAATGAGAGCAATGCAGGGGAGCGCAGGAAAAAACGGCCGTGTGTAAGAGCCCTAAGAGATGTACTGGGCAGATAGTTGATGGGGTGTATATTAAATACTGTATAATGAAAGGTTACATGTACTAAGCTTCAGGGAAATGTGTGGCATTGTAGTTAAACGCTACATTCTTTTGCCGGTTTAAAAAAGCTATATAATGGATTCCTGGAGTGAATGGAGGAAGTAGGGTGCGTCCTCCATTCCAAATACCAACCAGAATTGGCAGTGGATTAGCCAAGTAGCTGCTTAACTGGCATGCAGTTGTGCAGGAGAGGTCTGATCTCTGGTAAATAGGGAATTAATTTGGCTGTCTATCTATGAGTCTGGCTGTCTGTGCCTGGGGAATAGGGATGTAGCGAACTGTTCGCGCGAACTTCGACTGTTCGCGTCCGCCGCAAGTTCGCGAACGTCGCGCGACGTTCGCCAATAGGCGTTCGCGTCAAAATCGTTCGACCATTCGACCATTCGATCGCTAAAATCGAACGATTTTCGTTCGAATCGAACGATCGAAGCCATTGGATTGAATGAAATCATTCGATCCAATGGCTTCGATCGTTCGATTCGAACGGAAATCGTCCGATCGAACGATTAAAATCCTTCGATCGTTCGAATCGAACGATTTTCGGATGTTCGAAGTGTTCGCGAGCACATCGCGAACGCGAACTGTTCGCATTTTTTGCCGGTGTTCGCGAACGGCGTTCGCGAACACATTGTCGGCGGTTCGCTACATCCCTACTGGGGAAGCAGGAGCTGCTGAAACTCCTGAGAGTTTTTTGTAACTAAACTGTGTTTTGTTTGTAGGGGCTGGTTACTAGGCCTCACCATTTATGGAGATGGTTGTTTCTTTCTGTATTACATAGAGCCAAGTTGGCCTAGGTTTTTTATTTTGTGCTTTTTCTTTTCTTTAATAAAACTGACCGCAGGTCAGTTGTACCCTATTTTCAGACTTGTGTTATTTTGTGGGTGTCTGAGCAAGAGTGAGCCTTGTCTGCCCAAGGAGACCAACATCTGCAATCCCTACACTTTATTATAGAGAAAAAGTGCAACTAATATGTTAATTTTGCGATAGCCTGACTAGAAGACATTTATTCATATGAGAGTTATTATAATTTTGTGAGTTATTATAATTTTGCACTAATAACACATGTGGTATGTCCACATTAGAAAATGTTAGTATTACAAACACAGAAAATAAAAAACAATATACAGTGCTATTATAATATTGCCACTTGGGCAGTTTTTTAAAAGCAATTTTATGAATAGGGAAGAAAGAAAAAGGTGACAATTCTACATGTAGGTAGTTAGCATTGCAAGAAAGACATATATGTATGCTTGGGCAAGTACAACATTTGAATGCCAGATTTCCTCTAAGTGCTAGAGCACAGCATCTGCAGCATTTCGTATGGCAGTGTGGGTTTTTATGTTGTGTTTCACTTAGTCCTGTTTATCACAGGTTGTTCCCTGGAAACAGTAAAGTAGGACATTATCAGATGGACAGAGCAGTTCTGACTACTATCCAAATTAACGAGTTATCGTTTTATTCCTTAGTGATTAAAAGTGTTAGGATGGTAACTATTTAATCTTGAGATTGCCACAAGAGATATTGCAGAAAAAGCTTTTTAACTTCCTCTGTTCAAAACATTTTCCTTATATTTAGCTCTCATATTAACCTTGCATTTGAAGGTTTGTGGTACAGACTTTTTTGGCAAAAAGAGGTACTTTAGTATATGGTGGAAACCATTGCCATTTAAAAAGAGGGCATTGTATACCCAGTGTCAAACTGGCCTAGGTTTTGTGTTTTTTCTTTACTTTTATTATTATTTTGGGACTTGTGTCCTGCTCTGGGCCCCCAACTCCTCCCCCACCAACTTCAGGGCCCCTTTAAGTCCCAGTCGGCCTTTGGTGTCCCAGTCTGACCCGACATATACCTAATCCACAAAGATATTTTAGGGATCGATTTTGCAAAAACCCCTAAAATTATCATTGAAAAATAGTTGAATAAAGTTCTTTTGTTTTTTATTTAAAATACTGTCTTTTGCTACATCAAGCTGCAGATGATATGGGAGCAGGGGGTACAGTGAAATAACAGTATGTGAACAGCTAATAAACCACAGCTGTGCACCTACCACCTGATAACCACAAGCACTGACACTAAACAAAATGCCTAGGATAAAATGATAATACCTTTGGGCTCAAAGCTAACAAAGTTAGAATGAAAAACCCAATATGAGGGGGTGGTTTTATCGGTTAAGATCCCATTACCAGTACCATACCATGCTTCCATGCACTCAAAATAAAAAAATAAAGCTTAATTAATCAAGTGCAGTTTTGGCACAGAGATCATCTGACAGTGAGACAGAAATGTAACACAACTTTCTTTTGGATAGCACCCGAAAGCTCTAATTTATAACTCTCTAATTTACTAGAATCAGTTTTCTTCTCAGAAGTAGTGATGGGCGAATTTATTTGTGGCGAATTTTGCGTGATTCGCCGCCAGCGAATAAATTCGCGAAACGCCCACGAAAATTCGCCTGAAAAAATTTGCCGGCGTCAAAAAAAATGTTGCCGGCGCCGTTTCACAAATTTTTCACCGTTTACCGAAATTCACAAATTTTCCGGTGAAGCGAAATGACGCAAATTCGCCCATCACTACTCAGAAGCAAATGTTCCTCCCAATATATATATATCTATTTTCCACTAATTGTATCATTTCATCTAAGAGACAATTGTATCAGTTTTGTGTTGTGAGAGCTGATGTCCTCATTGATGAATCTATAGATATTGTCTTGTCGTGCAGAACACAGAACGCAGGTGAAAGTGTCATGTCTATGAATTATTGTTAAAACGTGTCAATGACAGGTAAATATTTTTTATTACAGGTATGGGATCCCTTCTCCAGAAACCTATTACACTGAAAGCTCTCATTTACAGGAGGGCTATCTCCCATAGACTCCATTTTAAGCAAATGATTACAAATATTCAAAAGTATCTCCTTTTTCTCTGTAATGATGAAACAGTACCTTGGACTAGTGATGGGCGAATAAATTCACCTGGCACAAATTTGCGGATTGCCATTTTGCAAATTTTGCGAGAATTTCGCAATGGGAGAAATTCACCCATCACTACCTTGCACTTGACTATGTTGCACACAACCATCTTGGTTGCAAACAATTCCATTCAGTTTATTCAATGTTTAAATGATTTTTAGCAGACATAAAATATAGTTCAAAATTACAGAAAGATCTCTTATCCCCAGTTCCTAGGCATTGCAGATAACACATCTCATAACTGTTTTTTATATAGTGTTGACATATACAGAGATTGTTCATCATTTATGTCAGTCCCTGCCACAGTGGAGCTTCCAGTCGAAAGGCCAGATTTAATTTGACAAGAAAGACTTATCTCAAGCAGATCATATGAGAAAGTATGAATAGAAAAAAAAACAAGAAAAATGCTTAGACAAGATAAGGTGTATTTAGTCACACAATACTTAAATCTAGAGATCCAATAGGATTATACGATATACTTGTGTAGTCCTCAACTTAAAATATACATATTGTAAAACTGCAATACTGCATACTAGTATAGATGGCTGGGTTTCCCTCTCCTACCGATGGTCTTAAGGCGCCCAGAGATATCAAAGAAGCCATCATCGGTCTCCAGTAGTATCTAGCATTGGCTCTGCCCCGTTACCATGGCCAGTCCACCGTTCTCTGTGTGCTGGTGCAGACATACCGTATATACCCGAGTTTTTCAGCATCCAAAATGTGCTGAAAAAGTCTACCTCAGCTTATACTCGGGTCAGTGGTACAGGACCCGAGAAGCTGAGATTGCAGTCACTTTTAATCATTCCTATACCAACAGTACACTTGGGGAGAGACTGCAATATCCCACAATGCCCTCTGTTGGTTATATGAAAGAATAACAGTGCGCCCTCTGTTGGTTATATGAAAGAATAACAGTGACTGCAATATCACACAGCGCCATCTGTTGGTTATATGAAAGAATAACAGTGACTGCAATAACACACAGCGCCATCTGTTGGTTGTATGAAAGAATAACAGTGCACCCTCTGTTGGTTATATGAAAGATTAACAGTGACTGCAATATCACACAGCGCCATCTGTTGGTTGTATGAAAGAATAACAGTGCGTCCTCTGTTGGTTATATGAAAGAATAACAGTGACTGCAATATCACACAGCACCCTCTGTTGGTTATATGAAAGAATAACAGTGACTGCAATATCACACAGCGCCATCTGTTGGTTATATGGAAGAATAACAGTGACTGCAATATCACACAGTGCCCTCTGTTGGTTATATGAAAGATTAACAGTGACTGCAATATCACACAGCACCCTCTGTTGGTTATACGAAAGATTAACAGTGATGGCAATACCAAACAGCACCCTCTGCACATGGTAGTGGGACAGTGGGACAATGCACACAGTAATCCGTTTGGCAATTCTCTGTCACCATCAACTTTACAAAGAAGTCCGGTTGATCACTGGGGGGTCGCTTTGGCAGAATGTGCGCTGCTGGGAGACAGGGCTGTAGTTGTGTCTAGGCTTATATTAGAGTCAATACGTTTTCCCAGTTTTAGTAGGTAAAATTAGGTACCTCGGCTTATACTCGGGTTGGCTTATACTCGAGTATATATACGGAACTCATCGCTGCTCACGGTGAGCGTGCATTCAATCACCATGCATGCTCACCACGAGCAGCCATGAGAAAAGATCGGTGACTGGCTTCTTTGATATCTCTGGGTGCCGTATGACCACCGGTAGGAGATGGAAACCCGGCCATCTATACTGGTATGCGGTGAATGCAAAAGGAACTACAAGGGCAGCAACAGCCATATCCTTAGAGCCATAGGGGTAAGTGTTTTTAAACTCTGCATCTTGATTGCAGCCGAGTTGTCAGCGTCATAGAGAGACATGTCTGATATCTTTTTAACTCCACATGGGCACAAGTTACACGAGTAGATATGGACACAAATTCAAATACCGTATATAATCGCATATAAGCCGAGTTTTTCAGCATCCAAAATGTGCTGAAAAAGTCTACCTCGGCTTATACTCGGGTCAGCGGGCAGTAGCTGAGATTGCAGTCACTTTTAATCATTCCTATACCAACAGTTCACTTGGGGAGGGACTGCAATATCCCACAATGCCCTCTGTTGGTTATATGAAAGAATAACAGTGCACCCTCTTTTGGTTATATGAAAGAATAACAGTGACTGCAATATCACACAGCACCATCTGTTTTATATATGAAAGAATAACAGTGCGCCTTCTTTTGGTTATATGAAAGGATAACAGTGACTGCAAAATGACACAGTGCCATCTGTTGGTTATATGAAAGAATAACAGTGCGCCCTCTGTTGGTTATATGAAAGATTAACAGTGACTGCAATATCACACAGCACCCTCTGTTGGTTATATGAAAGAATAACAGTACGCCCTCTGTTGGTTATATCAAAGAATAACAGTGACTGCAATATCACACAGCGCCCTCTGTTGGTTATATTAAAGAATAACAGTGACTGCAATATCACACAGCACCCTCTGTTGGTTATATGAAAGAATAACAGTGCGCCCACTGTTGGTTATATGAAAGAATAACAGTGACTGCAATATCACACAACACCCTCTGTTGGTTATATGAAAGAATAACAGTGACTGCAATATCACACAGCGACATCTGTTGGTTATATGAAAGAATAACAGCGACTGCAATATCACACAGCACCCTCTGTTGGTTATATGAAAGAATAACTGTGACTGCAATATCACACAGCACCCTCTGTTGGTTATATGAAATAATAACAGTGTACCCTCTGTTGGTTATATGAAAGAATAACAGTGACTGCAATATCACACAGCGCCCTCTGTTGGTTATATTAAAGAATAACAGTGACTGCAATATCACACAGCGCCCTCTGTTGGTTATATGAAGGATTAACAGTGATGGCAATATCACACAGTGCCCTCTGTTGGTTATACGAAAGATTAACAGTGATGGCAATATCACACAGCACCCTCTGCACATGGTAGTGGGACAGTGGGACAATGCACACAGTAATCCGTTTGGCAATTCTCTGTCACCATCAAATTTGCAAAGAAGTCCGGTTGATCGCTGGGGGGGTCGCTTTGGCAGAATGTGCGCTGTTGGGAAACAGGGCTGTAGTTGTGTCTAGGCTTATACTAGAGTCAATACGTTTTCCCAGTTTTCGTAGGTAAAATTAGGTACCTCGGCTTATACTCGGGTCGGCTTATACTCGAGTATATATGGTAGTCTCTAGGGTAATAATTGCAGTTTCATTCATATGAATTTCAGATGTAATATGATGACTAATGAGTATACGGTTGTACTTGTGTTAACACCCACTTATGACGTCACACTTCCCTGTTTGGCGCCATTTTCACACTTTAAAATCACATCACTGTTGTGGATTTTTGCACTTCCTGAAGACGGCCCAAGTGTTGGATCCGAAACGTTTAAGCAATAAAAAAACTTTATTTTTCACTTATAAAGTCCTTGGAGTGCAGTTTTGTGACCAGTTTATGTGCATTTTTTAACCAGCACCCAGGCGGATGCTTACCAGTTTTGAGTGCACCTAATAGGATTCATTTTGGATGTGTTTATTTAATACTTCTGTTTAAAGTGATTATCATTACTATAGAGATTATCAAAAACATCAGTCCCTGACCCAGAGGAACTTACAGTCTAATGTCCTTATCACATTCACATAGAGAATGGACATTTAAAAAAAAAAAAAAAAGATAAGAATCACATAACCTGATTATTGAAGGAAACTGGAGTACCCAGAGGAAACCCACATAGACAAAGGTTAAAATACATGATGTCAGTGTAACTCACCAATATTGATAATATAAACATCTCATATTTCTATTAACAGGCAGTATCACTGTGCAAAGGTAAATATTTTTTTTTTCCTTTTCTATATAAATGCTGTGGCATTATAAATTCAGTTGCTACGTTAATAGTAAGGATCTCAGCTAAGTAAATACCAGTCAATTTCCCTTAGCATTCATTCAGTATGTCTGCATTTAGTCTGATTATGCTTTACCCATCGTTAAGTATTAGAAATGAAGATTTTATTTTCATTTTTTTTTGTCTAATTACTTTTGAGCCTCTGAAATGAAGTGATTGTGTGTAAAAAAAGGCTTTATAGTTCCTCACATTTTTATGCAATATTTTTGTTCAACCCACTGAATTAAAGCCGAAAGTCTGCAGTTCAACTGCATCTGAGTTGTTTCATTTAAAATTCATTGTGGTAATGTACAGAACCAAAATTAGAAAAAAGTTCTCTGTCCAAAGATTTATGGACCTAACTGTAAACTGTAAAAAGCTTAAGGAGAAAGTTGATAGGGGAAGAAAAAAAGAGAGAGAGAAAATAAATAATATTGCGTAATTATGTTCAAATGTTCTTCAATTATTCAAGCACTTTCTTTGTAATTTAAAGTGCAAATATGTTGTTTAAGTTATAGTTCCACAACAACCTTGTCGTGAACAAATTAAACAACCAACAAAAGTGCTAGTGCAAAAATCAATCAATTCATCTACAGACAGTCATATATAAAGTGCCAAATGCAGTGTGCAAATACACAATGGTTTCCAAAAGCTATAAGTATATACAGTGGAATCCACAGAGCAAAACCAGAAACTCTAATACAAGTGTTGTATACACTTTTCAAAGAAACTGATTGATAGCATGCAGGAAAGAAATCCCTTGTAGTGTGACATCCATAAATAATCTCCTTTTGTTTTTACAGATTGTCAAACATATGATAGAAAGGGCCTTTATCAAACACAAGGAGTGTTCCTAATATTCTTCCCAATCAACTTTCAATAAAGATTTGAGAAGGAGAGAGTGACAAAGAATATGTAAATATTTGTTAAATGTTTTTAAATTTTAACATAAAATTTAAAGTGCTTATTCAATATGAAGTCACTCGTTCAACTTAAAAACCATACACTATATATCCAGGACACAAATGCATCTCTGTAACCCTGCTGCATATTTTTCCAGCCACAGGAAGAAATGATCCCCACCCCCAATGACATTGATGCATTTTGCAAAGCGTCCTCACACTGCCACAGTCCCTCCTGCTTTTTTAGTTCAATGCGATTTGCAGGTTAGTATAGTGCATCTCATGCCATTTAATACTTGATGTAGTCCAAAAATATGTATAAAATAGTGATGCTTACCACTTAAACTTCACTTAACTAGTGTCCGCCATAACATGGAGGGGCCCATTAGGACCCCTCTACAAATTGCCCCAGAATAGGATTAAAGCAGAGGAAAATATATATTAACTTTAAAAAAAAAATCAAGCAAGGATTTGCATGGTTTTTATATATCCTTTAGCGGCAACTGTCTTTACCCCTTGAGAATGCTTGTAAATTAAGATCTACATTTAAAGATCTGAGTGTTTTTGGGTTAGGTTTAATCATCCGTACCCCCAATAGGTCACACTTTTAGAAGTACACTGTATTTACAATACACTGTATTAAGTTTTTCTTGAAAGTGCTTTGAACCATTGTGTTTAACTTTGCCTTTTTCTATATTATTTATCTGTTCCCTTATTCTGTCCTCTAGTTTTGTGTTACTTGATGACATGGACATTCGTAGGCATACAGTATATTACAATTCCTTTAGCAGATTTCATCATTTCCCCAGTAACATACCGGCAATCAGTCACATTAGTCCTAAAGTTACAAGGCCTTTGTAGCTATCTATCTTCCAATTACTCTCTTGTTCTATCTGTGCTTACAAAACTTGTCACTTTTTGGATGCCACTACATGGAATTTCTTTTCTGCATGCTATCCATTATTATACAACACCTGTATTAGAGTATCTGGTTTTATAAACTTATATTCCAAACCTAAACTTGGCCACAAACACACCCATCATCTAACATTATTTAGTCATCTCCAACCAATGTACATGATCGTCAGTCCATATGGCATCTTTAATTACCAGGCTCATGATATCTATTAACATGCTAGAGCGCAATGAGCCATTTGAAGTAGTCACACTCAGTGGCGTAACTAGACTGCTAAGGGCCCGGTACAGAAATTTACAACTGGGCCCCCCTAAAGTGTTTGTTCACCTTTGAGTTAAATTTAGTATGTTCTGAGACAATTTGCAATTTGTTTTCACTTTTTATTATTTGTGGTTTTTGAGTTATTTAGTTTTTTATTCAGCAGCTCTCCAGTTTGAGTTTCAGCAGTCTGGTTGTTAGGGTCCAAATTATCACAGCTACCATGCATTGATTTGAATAAGAGACTGGAATATGAATAGGAGAGGGTCTAAATACACAAATGATTCATTTTGCCTGCCTTGAAAAAATGGTTTAAGCACCCTCTGTACCTTCCTAGCTGTTTCCTAGCTGCTTCATTAACCTCCATGATTTTAATCATTGACAATCAACACATGACTGCAGACACCAGGTACATTTACAAATAATACTTCTAGCATGGCAGATAAGCTAATCTGTTGCCTTGTTGAGTATGAAGTCATGTAAACAGTTCTACTAGGCCTTTCCTTACTGAACAACTGGGAGTTTTGCTGTCTTGCATATGGTTTCAGGGCTGGGTGGGCAAAAAGTACCTTACCCTCTATCCCTGCTGCCAATCAGGGTTCGGGGCAGACTAGGAACGATGTCCTTCACTACAAAATATTTTGTGCAACTTTGGTGACCAGTATACAAATGTGTGCACAGAAATATGGATTATTATACATAATAAATAAATCCATTTCTCTCATTACTCAGTTTATTCTTATGGAGTTCAACTGTGTGTAGACAGAACATTTATTCAATTTCATAGTATATGTATTATTTTATGTATAGACTATGAGCAAACTTAGGGACTGTTCCTGCTGAATTGTGTTTAGTACAGGGGAATGCCTATGCTGCCATAGTTTTCAGAACATATAGAAGGATGGCACAGTGGCAATTTCAAATATAAATACCGAGAACCCATAGCAGATGTTTTTTGTACAATATTCTCAACACATACTGTATATTAAAATTAATACATATCAAATTTTCCTCTCCTACAGGCAAGTGCTTGCTTTTAACCCATGTAGCACCCAGCATGTTGGGTTTAGGTGGTAGCCTGTATAAAGGACTGGCAAGATGGGTGCCAGGGCAGACCTTGTTACTATCAGAAGGATCCAGTGCTAAACTGAGAAATTTCTTCCGAGGTCACATTCTGTACTGTCCACGGTTTCTTTCCCATAACTACTTCATGCGTTTTCCATGCCAGGAGTGCCACACACACAGATTTCTATCGGTCAGTCCGTGTAACGTTCTGTCTCCCCCTGACTGTATGTGTCAAGCGCTCAGCCCCACACTCGTTACTGCTTTATGGCAAGTATGGCTACATTTTGCATGGGATGTGCTATAATCAAACAATTTAATTGTTCCCCCTTCTATCTATCATCTATCTATCTATCTATCTATCTATCTATCTATCTATCTATCTATCTATCTATCTATCTATCTACCTATCTATACACGTATAGTCTATTATATGCTTATTAAATATAAAAACATTAATGGAGATGAACTGCCTGGGTGCTGAGTGGTAGTTCAGCAAGCACATCCACAGCAATAACTCAAAACTCACAGGACTTGCTTAAAAAATTGTGCAATAAAAAGGATCCCTCCCCCTTGCTGTGGATGTGATTGCTGAACTACCACTCAGTCTGTGATTTTTTTTTGTGTGTGCTCTCCACATTATATTTAATACACATATAATAGACTAGAAAGTGTAGCTAGATAGATAGATAGATAGATAGATAGATAGATAGATGATAGATAGATAGACAGATAGACAGACAGACAGACAGACAGACAGGCAGGCAGACAGAGACAGACAGATAGATAAAGACAAAAAGAGGGATAGAGAAGCTATTTTTGCCTGTATTATATAAACATTTCCAAAAATATAAGTCCCATTTATATTAGATTACATGTGGATCATGTATTTGTTTATTTATTTAGGTATTTTTTCCAATGCGTCTTGGTGGTCTATTTAATAAGGTGCAATTGTTTATTGCTTTATTTGATCCTGGGAATGAAACTCTGACAGCAAGTTTCATTTAGCTCATTATTTATATACTATCCCATTAGGGCAGCTGGGGAGAGACTGATCGCTGTCACAGAGAATGTGGTTCGGAAGTTGGAGTTGTTCATAAATGTTTTTGGGAAAGCATCTGGGGCCCCTGCCTGCCTTTACAAACAGATGATCGATCGGATTGTTTTGCGATTTCCTTTAAAATTGGGCGCACGGGGTCTCTCTCCAGAGGCAGAATTGTTATCTTGTCAGTGTCGCCGACATCCGACAACAATTACCCTCTCAAAGCCAGTTTGATCAACTCACCCAGTATTCCTCCTGTTATTTCTTATTATTCAGTCACTGCAGCTGATCAGTGCGCAAATAGAGATAACGGAAATCACGGACTCTGAGCTGGTTCTGAGACCCGGCACTACTACTGCCCCAGGGGTGCGGGGCCTGATTCGACACAACGCACCAGTAGCAATGTCAAGCAGTGCGTCACCAATGTCCCTGGTGCAGCCGCAACGACTGCACCGCTGGTAGTTCCGCCACTGGTCACGCTTGATCCAAATATGGCTATTGGCTATGTCCACATCAGTGCAATATGTCCATTCACAAATACAATTCTGATATGAGATACAACTTTTGACAGGGAACCTGTACTAATATACAGCTGTCTATGGGCTGACTTGAATGTTACATGCTTATATCACATATATGGCCGAACAGCACCTATCTTTCAATCAGCATAAACCAGCAGCTCTGGACAGAGATAAAAGGAAGTGGCATCCCTTATCATTTCAGCATCTCCAATGCACTAGGTGCTGAGAAATTGGAATACCAGAAGAGAGACAATGAAATTGAAGGATATCTATTGGAACAGCAACATGCTACTTGGATTACACAATTTATTACTGGGTTTGTAAGAACCCAGTTCTGTCTTTCTTAGAATTATTCAGTATCATATTCCCAGGAGAGATCAGACTTTTATTGCTTGTAAGAAACCATAACCTGCCTTCAGACATGTGGCACTGCTAGAATAAAACAATATTTTGTTTTTGTAGACAAGGAATGTATCTTCCTAACAAATGAATTCATCATGTAGAATTTCGTGGTAAGCTGGCACAGAAACTGGACTTCACTCCAAAATAGATGCAAATAAAAAGTTTTATTACGCAAAAAGGAACATCTCGGAGGGTGGCCTTACGCGTTTCGTGCCTCGCACTAAGCCATAGGCTAGGGAAATTCTGTACAACCAGTGATATTTAAATGAAAAAGCACCAATCAGAGAAGTGTTTTGGATAGCCAATCAGAGTGCTTAGTACATGAGGGATTGATTTATCCAAGGAAGAAAATTAATGAAAATTAGTTCATCAGTTTTACCTACATTATCACAAAGAAAACTAATATCAATAGATGACCGTATTAGGTATTGTGTCATGATGGATTGCAAACGGTTTCAATACATTATGTTACAGAAGTGAATGTTCCTCATTTGGTTTATGGATCTGGCATTTAGTGAGCTGCTGTTGATAAGGTGTCATCACTGGTGTTCCTAAGTGGTTAAAAGCCACTGAGATATATATATATATATATATATATATATATATATATATATATAGAGAGATATAGATATATATAGATATATATAGATATATATATATGTGTATATATATATAAAGAAATTAGGTTACTCAAGGGATTTGCAAAGATTAAAAAAATCAGGATATTGTTTGTGATTACTTTTTTTTGCTTACATTTTTATTTTTTTTATTTTTTTTGTTTATCGGTTGTGAGATTTTTAATTGTTGAAAAAATGCAGTTACAATCAGGATATTTTGCTGCAAGTCATGGCAAAACTCAAACCCAAAAATTAATAAACCAGCCCCAAAAAATTCCTGCCTTTTCTTAAAGGCCCCCTCAATAATTAGTTACTCCTTCACTCCTTCTAATGAAATTACCCAATTTAGCCCTGCAAAAGAGAACAGGAGAAACAGACACAGGCTGGAACAAATTCGACCCCTTAGATAAATTACCCCAAAAATCCCTACATAATAATATAAATTTCATGGTGTTGCTGATCATTAAAGGAACAGTTCAGTGTGAAAATAAAAACTGGGTAAATAGATAGGCTGTGCAAAATAAAAAATGTTTGTAATATAGTTAGTTAGCCAAAAATGTAATATATAAAGGCTGGAGTGAACAGATGTCTAATAAAATAGCCAGAATCCAACTTCCTGCTTTTCAGCTCTATAACTCTGAGCTAGTCAGCGACTTGAAGGGGGGCCACATGGTACATTTCTGTTCAGTGAGTTTGTAATTGACCCTCAGCATTCAGCTCAGATTCAAAAGCAATAGATATGATCCATGTGGCCCCCCCTCAAGTCTCTGATTGGTTACTGCCTGGTAACCATGGTAACCAGTCAGTGTAAACCAAGAGAGCTGAAAAGCAGGAAGTAGAGTCCTGACTGACTTGTTATACATCAAATCTCTCCAGCCTTTATACATTACATTTTTGGCTAACTAACTATATTAGAAACTTTTTTTATTTTGCACAGCCTATCTATTTACACAGTTTTTATTTTTATACTGAACAATTCCTTTAAACTTTAGAATTCCAGAAATCTCTCCCCATTGCCAGCCAACATGTGGAATCACAGCATAGCTGCTGAAAGACAAGCTAAAGATTAGCAGAAATGCAAATAGCCAGTAAGAAAATGGCTCACGGAGATTGGGAGGGGGCATTTTATATGCCCCAAGCAGACATGCAAGAGCCTTAAGGTGTCCAAGAGTGCATCCCTTAGTGCTTATGCATGGAGTACTTCCAGAGGAGGGCCAAGCCTACTAGTCACCCCAGTCAGTCATCTTGCCCCCTCTTTGAGCTTGCGAAGGTGCACACGTATGCACAGTGAGGTCACAGGGGAGCACACATAGGTGAGGAATGGTGAAGAGAGCCAATGGGGACAAGAAAGTCCAGACTAGGGGTAAGTGGAAGGCTCTTCAAGAGGTACCTGTCAGGACTACCCGTTGGGATCTCCTTCCTCTCCAGCGTTGCGGTGAAGATGGCAGCGCCCATTGCAGACACGTGGGAAACAGCAGTGCTGACGCGCCGACGCGCCAACGTCACGTGTCTGGTGCAAGATTTGAAAATAAAAGCTCTTCCAGGATTCAATGCCCGATTATAGGTTTTGTTTGGAACATTCCTGGGTGCTTGATAATTCTTGTTATATTGATTCCTGGACTTTTGACCCTGCCTGAACCTCGACCTTGCTTCTAATCTGCCTGTCTTTTTGGACTTCTGCCTGGATATTGACCACGATTACGCCTGATTCTATTTGTACCGCAAACTTGGACTTTAACCCCTTTAGCTTCGTCCTTGGTTGAAACTATTCCCCGCCGGGAACCGATAGGCCCCCTGACAGTACCTGCCCAGCACTCCTGGTCATTGCAGCCTCTGCAGGTGCCTCTTCTGCCTACCCCTTATAATTCTGACCTGGGAATGGCTGCAATCTGCACTTTGCTTCAGATAAAAAGGTGTGAGATGAGGATATCAGCAGTCATAAGAAATATTTATTTTTTAAAATGTTACCTTTTCTGTAAATCTGGTGCAAGTTATCATTTGCAGATTGGGGATGGCACCACACACAGAATGCCAATGCACATGGCAGTAAGAAAAGCATTGGTACATGATTCTTTTAGAGCGAGTGAGTTACAACTCTGAAAGTAATTCTGGTATTTCTGGGTTTTGTAGTGTCAGTGTGTACATGTGCACTATTCATCATAGTAGATCGAAAACAGTAATTATGTTTTCTTTATACAAATCTGGAACAGACTTTTCTATACTATCCCACAGATTTGAAACCTGTTTCTGTTTTGGTGGTTACTGTGCTCTGATCATCTTTATTGTATGTCCTTTTTATTAACGCTATATGGAAGACTGGAAGGGCAAGGCCTTTGTAGACCTTATTCTGTACAAAAATCTGTTATTTATTGCTTTTTTTTGACAATATTAAAGCTCTGGTATTATATTATGGTTTTTTTTTCATTTTTCTGTATTTTTAGCCCTTGCATCAGCTCTTTCTCTAAGTAAATTTACAGTTGGCAAGTGATACATTGTTGCCAGTTTTTTGCATTTTAATGCACCATGTTATGGATTCAGGATAATGCAATCCTTTTATCTTGTTGTTTTCCATATGCTTCATTTCCATACTGGAGTTTTGAAAAATGTTTATTGGAAAATACCAGAGGCAGCACACTGGATCAAGCTGCATACTCTGCAAAGATCTAACTCATTCTTATAAGTACATTTTTATTTATATGGCACTACTTATGTACACAGCACAGTTCCACAAAACAATACATTAATAGAACAAACATGGCATCATTACAATAATAAATACAAATAAAAATATTAAGATCTTAGTGTCAAAGAGACTATAGGATGGATGTCCAAGAACTGTAGAGCTTACAATCTCAACAAAAGTTTAACTTACATACACAAATAGGATATTAGGTGCTGCAGGTTACAGTGGGTGACTCTGCAATATAAGTGCCAGTTTGAATAAATGTGATGCTGCACATAGGTCTGACATGCAGTTGATATCCTGGCAGGGATGTATATTGCCTAGACCAGTGCTGTCCAACTGGCAGCCTAGGGCATTGTGTGGTCCCCACATGAAAGTCTTGCTGCTGTGACTGCTTACCTTTGTGTAACCTTTAAAATGCATCAGTACTGAGATTAATTGGCCTCTGCATTGTTTAAACCTCAAATGCAGAAAGTAATCTCCTGCATTGTTCACACTTGTAATCCCCCCTGCATTGTTCACACCCTAAATCCCTGTACTGTTCACACCTTAAACCCGGACTGAAAGGTTCACCTGTTCACACCTTATACAAACTGTTGGAGGGGCATTTTGTATGTAGCACAGTATGAACTGATCATCTTAGAGTGGTCCTGATAGGTTCCCCTGTCTCCTACTCTTTCTATGTACCATACTCTGACTGCCCTATGCTCCCTGTGTGTGCCATACTCTGCCTGTCCTATTCTCCCTATGTGTGCCATACTCTGCATGCCCTATTCTCCTTATGTTTGCCATACTCTGCCTGCCCTATGCTTCTTCTGTGTGTCATACTCTGCCTGCCCTATGCTCCTTGTGTGTGCCATGCTCTGCCTGTGGGAGGTGAAACTGGTGACATTTGGAAATACTTGTTAGGGCTGGGGGTTGCTGTGTTATCCACAGGGAAGGATGAGGCATATGGATTTATGGCATTATGATATAATAAACTTGTTTTATATATGAATGATGAGTGATATCCCTGCAGTGAGCACCAACCATTTGGTTTTTTGGTGTGCCACCACAATTTATGTGGACATGGTGTTAAAAGTTAATTTGGTAACATGGGTTTGGTTTAAAGCAGGTGTGGTTTTAAAATGGAATGGTCAACACTGACTTCCATTATCGGCCATCCACCACATAGGCCAGAAAAATTCTGGCCTTCGGTGTCACAGAAGTTTGATAACACTGGTCTAGACTGTAGTCATGCTGCTTAGGTCTCTGGTAAAAAGTAACTTTTCTACATTGTTATTAAACCACCTATTTTTTGTGTGCCTGTGCATCAGTATATAAAATAAACAGCAAAAAAGATCAAGTAGTTACTGATATATGATAGTAGATAGATAATATCAGATCAAGCAATTAGATTACATAGTTGGCATGCATTAGATGTTGAAGTTGCGGTAACAAGAAAACTTAATTTACCTTTTGTGCATTATTTGATATCTAGAGACGCATATAATATCATATAAAACCGTTCCAATAAAAATGTGACAGTAGTGCTGCTGTTAATCTTTCACTCAGGCCAATCCTCAGTGCTGCCATATTGTCAGTAAGAGAAACTAGAAACTTCTGTGTTTCAAATGGGACAAAGCAGTGTTACTGTGGGAATGCCTAGTCACTGTGCTTTTGAAATGATGTACTGTAGCTTGTGTGCACTAGATATCTGTCTTCTGCTAATAAAAAAGAAAAGATTGCTCAGCACTTTCATTTTCCTCTATTATTATTTTTTATCAGGAGGAATATAATGTCATATAAAACAGCCCAAATAAAAATGTCAAATGTTATATTCATCTGTCTATTTTGGCATTGGGAATGACCTCTGTGGCACAACTTTCAAAGCACAATTCTTTTGAATTTAGAAAGTGAAGGACTGGCAAATAAATATCATTTAGAGTAATGGCAACAAATCTGTACATGCAATTTTAAACCAAATCTATTTATGGATGTTAAAAAAAGAAACAAAACCTTGTTTACATCAAGGACAAGATAATAAATGGAATTATTAATCATTTTTTTCTCAAGGGTTTATAGAATATTTAAAGATGGAGATCCCTTATACCGTGTTACTATAGTCCTTATTGGTTTCTGGTAACATTTATTCTGCATAGAGAAGCAAATATAGAAGAATGCAATAAAAATTGATGATTGTTCACTGCTAGTGTTCCACCAAGCCTGAAACAAATGAAATAAAATCAAAAGCGAAGTAAAAGCAAGCACTTGACAAGAGCTATATAAAAAAAATATGTCATGATTTTTATGGTGTTGTTTTTATTTCTAAAGGACACTGTTTACATAACAAATAATATATTCTCCCATATAAATTGTTATTCCCGAACAAACAAGTGTATTTCTTTTAGCTGTTATCTTGTGTCAGCGAGCGGTTACCTGGTTACTGTCCCACTGTTCTGTTGATAGACTTCTGGGGAGGGTAAGGGAGTGGGGTGATATCACTCCTACTTGCATTGCTGAAGTAGCGAGTGACTGAAGTTTATCAGAGCACAAGTCACATGACTGAGGGCACCTGGAAAATGAACAACATGTCTAGCCCATGTCAGATTTCAAAATTATACACCATCTTGTTGCTATTTTGAAAAACAGATTTCAGCGCAGGATTCTACCCGAGGAGCACCTTGATGTATTTTGAAAAAAAAACATGTTTTCCCGTGACACAATGGAATATCTGACAATAAGCGTATAATGCCCAGGTGCATCACTAACACCTTTAATCCTGGGGTGTTTTTAAATTTGTTCACAAGGTTCCATGGTTGCGGGGTTGCCTAGCAGTTCCGATTGTTCAGACCAAAAACTTCTAACATATAAATTGCATCAGTGCCATGAAAATACAGTACCTCTTTAGATACTAAATGATGACATGCCTCCAGTAAGGATACATTATATCTCAGTTGGGATCATGTACTGTACAAGCTACTCTTTTATTTTAACAGAAAAGAAGGAAATCTGTGAGTCTATGGGAGATGGCCTTTCTGTAATTCGGAGCTTTCTAGATAACGGGTTTCTGGATAATGGATCCCATACCTGTAACTAAAAATTCATATATCATAAGTCATATATCTTGCAATTTACAGTACCTTATTCCCACAATACCAAGACAAAGACTTTGTCAATGTATATGCTGCATTTGATCGGCTCATTAACTGCTTTAATGAAATGAGGATTATTTTCTCTGTCCATTTCAGATCTTTGATAAAAACACCCCTAAATCTCTTTGAACGCAACCTGTTGAGGGTATTGCTGGTTACTAATATATATATATATAAATATGGGACCTGTTATCAAGAATGCTCAGAACCTGGAGCTTGCCGGATAATGGATCTTTCCGTAATTTGGATCTTCATACCGTACGTCTATTAGAAAATCATGTGAACATTAAATAAACACAATAGGCTGGTTCTGCTTCCAATAAGGATTAATTTGGGATACAGTCTATGGTCTATGAGAGACGGCCTTTCTGTCTTTATTATTATTAATATTTATTAGTATTAATTATTTATGAATAGCTTAGTTTTAATAATCCCCAGCATTTAAAACCACAATATCTTCTAGTTGCATCTTCACGATGAATCAGCTTTTCCCCTTCATTCATTCAGTTTTAGGTTTCATGCTTTCAGACTGACTGTTGGTTTCATGCTTTTAGCGTGACTGTTTTAGAAGCTAATTAAGTGGACATGGTATAATTCATTTTAGACATTTGACATAAATCCATTAATGTAATCACCATTCTCTAACAGGTGAGCTGTGCCGTTTTTTCTGCCTATGTGCAGTTATGATCTGCACTAATGCATTTAACCTTTCTGCTGCTGCAAGGATTTTACTGCAATTAACTGATAGCATCAAGAGAATTCTGTGCTGTGTAACAGATTGATTCCATAATATAAAAAATCAAATTAATACATGAGTCAGTGATTCTAGGCTTACTTCAGCCCTGTTCCTGGGAACACAATATTCAGTGTTGTTCCAGTTGTAATGATGTATCAAAGTTCTCATCTGTTTCCCAGAGCTAAATAACACAATATATAAATAGGCATACGTGGCATTCAAGAGAAGGATCTATGTAACACGCAGTACAATAATGGTAAGGCTGTCATATTGAAGCTGGTAGTGCTTAGTTTTGACTTGGATATCTGGGGCATTTGATATTAAAACTTTGTTAAGATAAAAATGTTAAAGCATATGAAACTAATTGTATTTACAATGTATCAGTTTCCTGGGCAAGCTAAGGAAAAGAAGCACCTAACTGACAGCCACTAACATAGTAGTTATGAAGAAGGGAAGGAAGGGTGAACATGATGGAGTTTTAGGGGCAGATCGAGGTAAATTTTCAATTACAAAAAAATCTAATTTCGAGCTATTATTAGTCACCTTGGAGTTCCATGACCTTTATAAAAGCTCATTGGTGACTTATAATATTCTTATATTTAACAGTAGGGGGTACATTTTACACTATATATATAGAGTTTTGGTTTTGCTGCCTTCTTTACTGTACCTGTGTCATTGGTCTAAAATTGTAATAATGGATTTCAGAGACATCAATAGTTAGAATGCCTTTAAAAAATATGATCATAGGTTATACTGTGGGTGAGAGCTATCTTTTTTATGGAATCACAAAAGTTGACAATTTTTTCTGAATTAAAGTAAATATTATTTCCCAACACCAACATTAAAAAACATTTCATTTTGTTCAATCCTTATATATATTTATATAATATCATTATTATATATTATCCATTAATATCCCTGTAGTTTGTTTGTTAATGGAACAAAAATAAGGTGTTGCATTAATACATTAAGAGGTCTGTTAAAGGAACAGTAACACCAAAAAATGTAAGTGTTTTAAAGTAATGAAAATATCATGTGCTGTTGCCCTGCACTGGTAAAACGGACGTGTTTGCTTAAAGGAGAAGGAAACAAAAAAAACGACACTACCTTCAATGTGTTTTCCATCAGGCCCCCTCCTGAAACGCCATGCTAAAAAATCTGAAATCATTCCTGCTTCTGTGCACCATGCTTCGGAAGTTTCACCCCTTTCCACAGTTTGGCGCCGCCATTTTCAAATAGGCGCATCACTTCCGTCCTGCGCTCTCTCTGTAATGCGCATGTGCCTCCTTTGTGACCCCCCCGCATAATCATACTCGCATTCATTCTTTTTTCTTTTAAGTTAATACAGACCTCAGACAGAAAGACCCGATCGCTGCCTGCCTTTTTTTTTTAAATCTCCCCCCTCCTCAGCTCCTGCGCTCGGCTCACTGACAGACTGTAAATTAAATCCTGAGCGGGCGCAGGAGCTTCAAAGCTTACCCTAATCTCTTAGCAATGGGAGAGCAGGAGTACGCGATTGGTGAATGACGAGGCAGTGGCAGAGAGGTCAGCGATAACAAACGGAGGTGTCACGTGACTGCTTCGTCATCACTGCACAAGGAAACAATTTATTCTTGTGCGCATGCGCAGGGCACGGATTGAAACGATTGCGCATGCGTGTGCCCTATTCAGAAGGATTTATGGACAACAGCAAAGGTATGCTATATCATACATGCTTACACTTTTTAAAAAATCGATTGTAGCTAAAAGATTAATGGAAAAACGAATTGGAGATTGCTTGCTGGTAATTATATATACTATTCCTTGGCAACACTTAGAGCTTAAGTAGTTTTTTGGCTTTCCTTCTCCTTTAAGAAACACTACTATAGTTCATATAAACAAGCTGCTGTGGAGCAATGGCGGAAATTGAAAAACGGCTATATGGCACAGGTTAACTAATGGATAACAGATAACACCATTAGACAGACAGAGCTTATCTGCTATCTGCTGTGTAACCTGAGCCTTTTCTCCTTTGAATGGCTGCCCTCATTGATACACAGCAGCTTATTTATATAAACAATAGTAGTGTTTCTTTAGCAAACACAGCAGTTTACCAGTGCAGGGTAACACTGCATTATAGTTTCATTACTTTAAAACACTTTTATTTATTGACGTTACTGTTCCTTTAAGTAAAAAGGATTTCTGACCATGAGTATTGCCACCAATGTGATTGTCATAATGAGTGTCACAGATCAGGTGTCCTACAAGAATAAATAATATGTTTATTGAAAAATTATGGACTAACGTTTGGCCCTCCCTAGAGCCTTTCTCAAAGTATCATACTAACAATACAATTGTCTTAAATACACTTACTGGCGGGAAAAGTGACGTACATACCTCGTCACTAAATCAGCGACCTATTCAAACAAATCCATATTAGTAGTTTTAGATAATCCATAAATTTAAAACCATCCCCATATGACTATATTAAAAAACTTCATGTCTTCTTGTAACATATTAACAAATAAAGTTAGAACCAAAGCAACATGTAACACTGTCTACTTTGTAGCAACCTTGTAACCTTGATAGTTAATGGTCTAGCCACCCCCACATATGATGTCCATCATTACTCCTCCCATCATGTGATACTAATAAATACTTAAATGTGTTAGACAAATCACTCCTTTGTATATATCACTAAACATATTAAGGGGCCGATTCACGAAATTCGGGTGAAGGGTTCGAATAAAAAAAAAATTCGAATTTCGAAGTATTTTTTGGGTACTTCGACCATCGAATTGGTTAAATTCGATCGAATTCGATCAAATTCGAACGATTCGAATGATTAGAAGTAAAAATCGTTCGACTATTCGACCATTCGATAGTCGAAGTACTGTCCCTTTAAGAAAAACTTCGACCCCCTACTTCGGCAGTTAAAAGCTACCGAAGTCAATGTTAGCCTATGGGGAAGGTCCCCATAGGCTTGCCTGTGATTTTTTGATCGAAGGATTTTTGTTCGTTCGAACGAAAAATCCTTCGATCGATCGATTGCAGGATTTGCGCAAAATCGTTCGACTTCGATATTCGAAGTCGAACGATTTTAGTTCCCAGTCGAATATCGAGGGTTAATTAACCCTCGATATTCGACCCTTTGTGAATCGGCCCCTTAGTGTAGTATAACTGCTCTGCATACATAATAGCACTTATTCAAATATATTAATAAATAAATTATCAAAAAACAAAGCGTTGGTGTGAAAATCATCAAAAAAATCCCCTCTATTATTGTATGTATAGTATAGTATTGTATAGTGCATAAGAAAAAAACTAAGATTAAAAAATAAAAAATATAAAAAATATAAAGTTCATTAGAAACACCACTGATATGTATGGAAATCTCCATATGTAACAGTTAATCACTTGCCACCTGCCCTGTCATTCGCAGGGCCTCCATAAATAAATCCATAAAAGTTATTGTTAGTTCATCATATGTGGAGCTACTGTTAAACTCGTTCATGCCGTAAGGGATCTCTCAGTGCCGTCTATTCCAATCTCCTCAGTAAGCAAAAGAGGCCGGGCCCGCTAAATAGCGCTGTGCAGGATCAGTCAATGAGTTCCCAGTCTATATCAAATAAAGTCTGTTTTAGAGGCCCCCAGTGTGCCTATATTTATATGGCACAGAGTCCCAGAGTGTATGTCAGATATCAGCCCCCATAGTAACATTTCACGGGCTGGAGTACACATACCTAGGTTTGGCGTCCTGCTATGCATGGTAATAGTATATTCACAGGGGTTCATAGGTCCGCGGATATTCACTGCACCTGCCATTGTGGATAGCGCTCACGGCTCCTTCCATTGTCAGGATGCCTCCACCTCAGCAATCATTGTATTCATCCAGGTTTAGTGTCCTGCTGTGCATGGTAGTAGTATATTCACA
The DNA here is from genome assembly GCA_038501925.1 of Xenopus petersii. NCBI lineage: Eukaryota > Metazoa > Chordata > Amphibia > Anura > Pipidae > Xenopus > Xenopus petersii. Next base: position 79,461,017 of record CM076678.1, on the reverse strand, counting down.
GGGGCTCACAGGTCCGCAGACTTTCACTGCATCTGCCATTATGGATAGCGCTCACAGCCCCTTCCATTGTCGGGACGCCTCCACCTCAGCAAACGCTGTGTTCATCTTTGCACTTGGTCGGCCTTTCATTGGGTAGGGTAGCCAATGGATTATCAAAGTCCAAGTAAAAGTCAAATGGTAAATGCATACATCATTAATCGGAGTGTCTGCAGCCTCCGCTGCCGTAGGTAATAGATCAGTCAAAGATGTATCAGCTGCTCAAGTATCCGTATTCGTTTCCATCTCCAGTAGTGATTCAAGCAATTTGTATAATAAATGTTTCAAAAAATGTATAAAGCACAGGTGCGCGCATTTATTATACAAATTGCTTGATTGTGTATGCAGAGCAGTTATACTAAACTTAATATGTTTACTGATATATACAAAGGAGTGATTTGTCTAACACATTTAAGTATTTATTAGTATCACATGATGGGAGGAGTAATGATGGACATCATATGTGGGGGTGGCTAGACCATTAACTATCGATATATAAATTTTGTAACAACATAAAAATATAAACACATAGTGGTAATAGACGGGGGTTCTCCTTATGAGTATCACTGGGGAACAATGGCACTTAAAATTACTTAGATCGGAAATTGGATATAATAGGGAATTATTATTTTAGCTGTTCAATAACGATTTTTTACATATATTGTCATTTATGGAGGAAGTATATTGACATGCAAGATCAGTAGATGTATCCCGAGGTCCAAATTTTAAACATCTTCTCAACTTCTAGCATTAACGTAACACTAGCAATTGAGCCATTTATGTAGGCCATACGATTACATGGGAATGTTACAAGGTTGCTACAAAGTAGACAGTGTTACATGTTGCTTTGGTTCTAACTTTATTTGTTAATATGTTACAAATATGACATGAAGTTTTTTAATATAGTCATATGGGGATGGTTTTAAATTTATGGATTATCTAAAACTACTAATGTGGGTTTGTTTGAATAGGTCGCTGATTTAGTGACTAGGTATGTACGTCACTTTAGCTGCTTTTCCCGCCAGTAAATGTATTTAAGACAATTGTACTGTTAGTATGATACTTTGAGATAGGCTCTAGGGAGGGCCGAAACGTTAGTCCATAATTTTTCAATAAACTTATTATTTTTTAAGTCCTGTGAGTGCTGATCCTCTTTTTCGTATCGTATGCAAATCTGTTGATTGTGCACCCAGGCATTTTAACAGTTTTTTTACGTGAGTGCTGGCATCTCTTCTATTATATATATATATATATATATATATATATATATATATATATATATATATATATATATATATATATATATATATATAGTCAAATACAAGAGTCCTCTGCATTCAACCCATTATCAATATATTTAAGACATTTTGTGAATACTGCTACTAAAAAATGTCTTACCCTTTAAACAAAAGAGGGATTGTTTGTCCATATATTGCAATATATTTAAGCTGGCCAACTACGTCAAAGTCATCCCATATCTGGCCTGTCCTATGCTCAATTTTATCTGATTCATTAAGAATTCTATTACTTCATTATACATTTTACAAAGGGACTACGTTTTACCTGCAACGTACTTGCTGCTTTCAAAGTAAACCTCCATACTTGTATTTTATATATATATATATATATATATATATATATATATATAAAATACAATATTTTAGTGAAAATGCCGGATGAAAATTACCAGCACTGATACTATTAGAGTGAGTAATGCAAACCTCATTAAGAAAGCAGTATCTGGAAGAAAGGGAAAAGCATTTTTGTTAGCAGAGATAAAAGAACAGTAACCAGAGAAACAACATGGTAGGGAATCTGTGATTGATCAGATACATTAAGTATACCAGATAGAGATGGCGCGAACTGTTCGCCGGCGAACTTGTTCGCGCGAACATCGGGTGTTCGCGCTCGCCGGAAGTTCGCGAACGTCGCGCGACGTTCGCCATTTTGGGTTCGCCATTGTTGGCGCTTTTTTTTGCCCTCTCACCCCAGACCAGCAGGTACATGGCAGCCAATCAGGAAGCTCTCCCCTGGACCACTCCCCTTCTCTATAAAAACCGAAGCCCTGCAGCGTTTTTTCACTCTGCCTGTGTGTGCTGAAGAGATAGTGTAGGGAGAGAGCTGCTGCCTGTTAGTGATTTCAGGGACAGTTGAAAGTTTGCTGGCTAGTAATCGTTTTGATACTGCTCTGTTATTGGAGGGACAGAAGTCTGCAGGGGTTTGAGGGACATTTAAGCTTAGGTAGCTTTGCTGGCTAGTAATCTACCTTCTACTGCAGTGCTCTGTATGTAGCTGCAGTGGGCAGCTGTCCTGCTTCTGATCTCATCTGCTGACTGCTGCAATAACAGTAGTCCTTGTAAGGACTGCTTTTATTTATTTTTTTGTTCCAATACAGAGCAGTATCAAGCAGATTACTAGCCAGCAAACTTACTATCATCTGTCCCTGAAATCACTAACAGCTCTCCCCCTACACTATCTCTTCCAAGCACACACAGGCAGATTTTTCAGATACATTTTTGCCCTTGATCCCCCTCTGGCATGCCACTGTCCAGGTCGTTGCACCCTTTAAACAACTTTAAAATCATTTTTCTGGCCAGAAATGTCTTTTTTAGATGTTAAAGTTCGCCTTCCCATTGAAGTCTATGGGGTTCGCGAACCGTTCGCAAACCGCTCGCATTTTTGCGCAAGTTCGCGAATATGTTCGCGAACTTTTTTTCCGACGTTCGCTACATCCCTAATACCAGATAATGGAAGATTGCTGAAGTTAATGTAAGGGAAGGAACAACTGAAACATCGAATGGTCATTTGCTGATAGAGGCATAAATAGGAGATTGTATAGAAGAATACAGTCATGAAAATGATAGTAATGCAGTACCTGGTAACCCCAGTATCAGTTCTCCTCCTGTACTAGAGTATAGCTGTAAAAAAAGAAGAAATATAAGTTTGGTGCATTGAACATAAGAGTCTTGAATAACCTGAATATAAGCAAAGAATAAAATGGCTTTTTATGATTAAAGCTTGGAAATATATAGCTGATGATATTAATTTATCTAGAGTATGTCCGTGTGGTGTTGTGCATCAGATTTGAAAAAATGGTCCTAACAAAGAAAATTGTCTTATGAAAATTTAGTAAATCAATATATTTAGGCCAATATTCTTTTTTTTATTAAAAGATGTTCCTTGTGCTTTTTTTTAACTTCCATTTTGATTCTGCCCCTAATTTAACATGATCGACACTTGCAAATGTGCAGAGATGTGTCTCAATATACCTTTGTACTGTAAAATTATCAGAATTCTTTATGGGTATGGTAAATAAACCACTGGAACACTATAAAAACAGATTATAAGTATTGCACCAATGCAAGAAAGAAACGAGTGAAACAAGTTGGTGAATTTTGCATTTATATCAAATTTCCTGGTTCATTTAGTGGCTTATTTATCAAGCAGTGTAAAACAAATTCCCCCGGAAAACCAATACCAACAGTAGAGTAAAACAACAAAGGTGGAATGTAATAAAAGTCGGTAATGGAAAAACTATTCCCAATGCAAATAGTTATGCCTTTGCACGAACAAATTTTGCTTTGCGCAAATTTAATATAACTTTTGCGAACTCTGAAACTGTTTAGCGACCACTTCTGAAAGTGAAAGAGCGTTTGCGAATTTTAAAGTTTGCGCCAGTGCGCAGTCTATGTAATAAAACCTCTTACTGAAAAAGTCGTTATGCTTGCTCCAAAAGATTACAACACCTTCAAGCACTTCTTAAGAGTGCGCAATTAAAATTCGCAATGTGCAATTATAATTCACAATGCAAGCAATAATAGTTTAAGGAACAATATTACATTGCGAGATGAAGATTTTTAGTTTTATTGGTGCAAATTGTTTTGCTCTTTGCGACTTTAATTACATTCCCACGCAAGTGTATTTCTAAAGCAGTGCATTTCTCCCTATTCTTTATTTTATACCACTCATCACATTAGCTGCAATCAAACATTAAAAATAGCTTGCTGTAGTATTTATAAAAGTGTGTATTTCCTTTGACATCATCTGATCACTATAATCTACACCATTTGACTCTGCCTAATGGTCCCTTTAGACACTAAGGGGCCGATTTACGAAGGGTCGAATATCGAGGGTTAATTAACCCTCGATATTCGACTGGGAACTAAAATCGTTCGACTTCGAATATCGAAGTCGAACGATTTTGCACAAATCCTGCGATCGATCGATCGAAGGATTTTTCGTTCGATCGAACGATTAAATCCTTCGAATCGAACGATTCGAAGGATTTTAATCCAACGATCGAAGGAAAATCCTTCGATCAAAAAATCACAGGCAAGCCTATGGGGACCTTCCCCATAGGCTAACATTGACTTCGGTAGCTTTTAGCTGCCGAAGTAGGGGGTCGAAGTTTTTCTTAAAGGGACAGTACTTCGACTATCGAATGGTCGAATAGTCGAACGATTTTTAGTTCGAATCGTTCGATTCGAAGTCGAAGGTCGTAGTCGAAGATCGAAGTAGCCCATTCGATGGTCGAAGTAGCCCAAAAAAACTTCGAAATTCGAATTTTTTTTTATTCGAACCCTTCACCCGAATTTCGTGAATCGGCCCCTTAGATTTTTAAGATTTTTCTTGCTGAACGACCGATTTTAGTGAAGTCCGACCAATCCTTTGAAATTATCGTGCGATTAGTGGGATTCGTACATCTTGCGATTTTTCGGCCGACATCTGTCAGGAAATTGATCGGCCAGGTTAAAAAATCTTTATCGGTCCCAGTGCAATCTATCTATGTTTGCAGGGACAAGCAGGCAGCTACCCTTTGTTTTCCTGGCAATATCGCCTGAAATGGTCTTTTTAGTTGATGGACAATTCGTACGATTGTACAATCGTTTCAAAATAATCGTGGTCTCACGATGATGATCGGATCTTTTAAAAATCTTTACATTTATCTATTATTATTTATCAAAATTATTTATCAAAATTCGATTTTATCTCAACATTTTCTGCTACAAACTTTGATGAAATTCGCTCAGGTTTTTTATGCTTATTTATTATTATAATTTCCCAAAAATTTGCTTTGCAGGAAAAAAATCAGATTTTCAAAATATTTTGGGACTTTTCAACCGAAAACTCAGATTTCTTATGTTTTTTTGCACGAAAACTTCAGGGTATTGCACGAAACCTATCGCACATCAAAAAATCATTGGGACTTCTCGGATTGACTTATATGCAACCTTGACAGGTCTGAGATTTTCTGATTCAGACTTTTCCATCCTTGGGGTTTAATAAATTCTGAAAAAATTGTGATTTTTATTTAAAAAAATCAAAACATTTTTGGGATTTTTGCATTCGAAGTTTAGTAAATAACCCCCGTAGTGTTACTCATTTACGTAAAGACAAAGTAAGAAGTGGTGTTAGAAATGGTGTAAGCATGGTTATAACTGTTTTTTATATTATCCATTTTAGAATTTACATGGGGTTACATGATCATCTACAGTTAATACAAAGCTTGCTAAATAGGCCCCTTAGAGAAACATGCTCAAAACCAATGAAATTACTGTGATAAACCCATCAGGGTACACAGGTGATTAATTAATCTTGGTGAGAAAGCAAGTCTTTGGAGAAAGACATTTGAATCAATGTGTTGGAGGCATGTGAACATGCAAGACATTCATGTACAGGGTCAGCCCTTATAGGTGTTTTTGCAATGCATCTCGTACCAACGTACTGCCGTGGGTGACTGCAGCAAGGAATAATAACATAATTAAAATAATTTATGTTGATAAAAAATGTCGATGGTACTCAAATATTAGGGCTAGAATGCTGTTGTCAGGGGATAAAAGAGGTTCAATATGCATCATTCTCGGTCTGGTGAAAGTATCCTATTCATGCTACCCTGCATTTAATAAGCTTTGCTTTACTTTACTTTAACACCCATATCCATCAGCTCTTGTTTTAAAATACCTGTGACAATGCCCCCCCCCCCAAAAAAAAGGTAATCCTTAAAAAGATTTTTTTAATTTTAAAGATCCTGTCATCACTGAAGCAGATTTTGGGCAGCAAAGTTAGATTCTGTAGTGATAACTGGGCAAATTAGTTTTTTTATTTATGATCTATTCAGATGGCCAAATAGCACTGATCCACTTGTTTGGCCACTTTTGGGTGTTTCTATGACCTCCAACCTAACTTAGGGAGAACAATGGCAGGCATGACACGGACCTTGAGACCATGGAATGATCCACCAAACCAGCTGCCCAAGGCTTACCCTCTTTTAGCACAGGCTGAGCAAAATAGCACAGGTTTAAGTGATATAGCAGAGTCCACTCTGGAATAGGAGGGATGGGAGTTTAAATCTGAAACAGGTTAACTATGGGACTAAGCTAAGGAATGGAAATCAATTCTTAATTCTTGCTGTATTTCAGTCCAACTGTGTAGCTGTAGTGGTTGTAACTGGGGGATTATATGTTGCTGGTCAACATGAAAAAGGTAAATTGCATTGCTAGGTACTTACAGATAAGACTGCTTGAGAGGAAGGCATTAACTTATCTATGTTGCAGGAGGTAGAAATAAATACAAAATGAAGCTCCAATGACGTTTCATGCAATTATTGTTGCATCTGTGGTGCCTGGGCTAGCCCAACCTACAGTATATTTAGGTACTATAGATATTGGTCAGCAGGTTTGGAAATTTCATCTGCCAATGCACCTTGTCAGCCAATTTATAGTGCATCAAAAGATGAGATAGATAAATATATACATTAGGAGGGTTCTGTGGATCTCAGTAGTGATTAGCTACTATATGCAAATATTAAACCTTTCTAATATCTGCTGTATAGATACAGAAGAGACAGATGGAGTTAATAGAGTTTGTTCTAGTAATCTGAACCCACTTGGGTGTTAGGAAAGCATGTACTATTGTATCTCCTGTGAATAGAGACACCCCACCATGAACTGGTTCGACCAGATCAATATAACAATGCAAGTTCCAGTATGTGAAACTCAGGAATCTGCTGATGAAAAATAGTACACTATGATTAAGTGAACTAAAGAATGTTTTAAAAACAGAAGGGCAACATGATTGCTTTAGATATGTATGATACATAGTGAACATATGGAAATATGTATAGCTATTATGTCTCAGATCAGGACATACAACATGAGATTATTCAGCTCTAGTTATTTCTATTGCACTATTGGTGATTTAGGTGTGTTGAAATCACAGAGAGGTAAAAATTATGTTATGACCCAATGTTCATGAATGTAAACTGTAAGATATCTTAGGAAATGTTGTAAGGTCTTACCCGGTGTGGCGGGTACGCCCGCTGCCCATAAGCTGGGATGCCCAACACATCGCGCCAAGTCTTCCTTCACACCGGCGCTGGACTCTTAAGGTGTGCGAGCACGCCTCAACGGTTCTTAAAGGCGCAGGCGTGCTGGCGTAACGACGCCAGCACACAATTGGAGCAAAATTCAAAAGTATAAAAAGCCTATTTTGATTACTGGACCTTGTCCGTGATAAGAGTTTGTTCCTGGTGCATTCTGAGCTTTTGCTATTCTGTTTTGAACCTGTTTGATTCCTGTTGTGACCCCCCTGCCTTACTTTTGACTATTCTGACCTCTGGATCCTGACCCTTGCCTGAATACCGACTACCTCTTCTGCTTAACCCCTCTGATTGACTTCCTGGTTTGACCCTTTCCTGCCTGACTACGTTTACTCTCTGAACAGAAAATAAGATCCAAAGGTTCTGCAGTTCACTCCCTTTGCCGGTAAAGGACCTGTTCTCCCTCAGATCGACCACAATGTAAAAAAAAACTTTCCTTCATACTAAGATATACCAGCGCTAGAAGCTTAGGAATAGACACCAACAGAAAAAAAAATACAATATAGTGTAGTATTTTCGAATAAATTAGAAAATGCACCCCTTTGTGCAGTTACTATATAGTGTGGTTTGAGGTCTTCCACCAAGGGATTCAAGTGCCCTTTATCCGTGACTTTTATAAATAACGTGGCCACCTCCTGTGTGGGGTAATGGGTACTTACAAACGTTTAAGCTTGCCACTAGCATATAGTAAGATTCTTTGTCCCAATCCTGGTAAGCTCCAGATTTCTAAAAACATATGCTAAAATCGTGTAAAAACTTCTTTAATATAATAAAAGAATAAAAATACAGGTTGCACTCACATATGTGTGCTTGTAATAAGCATAAAAAACAGTTCGTCTTGGGGTTCTCAAGTCCTGCGTTCCACTCTGGATGTTTTAATTTGCCTGGCGTTTGTTAGTAGGACACGCGCTCCTGGTCTCCCTCTGATGACGTCACCCTCTTGCTTACATGAGCAACCATGGTTCATCTAAGTTTAGATGAAAAAAAGATTTTTTAAAAACCAATTTTGGTCATTCTGGGAGGGTGTCTTTCAGGTCTGCATCACATTTCAATACATCCCAATACATCTCAATCTCAACATAAAACCAGATACAAAACAGAAGAGTTGGATTTTTCAAAAAGTGGTTTTGTGTTTGTGGAAAGTTAAGGTAGACGCAAAGATTTTTCTTTGATGAACGACCGATTTTAGTGAAATCCAACCAATCCGTCAAATTATCGTGAAGTTAGTGTGAATGGAACGATCTTACAACTTACGACTTTTCGTCCGACATCTGTCAGAAAATTGATTGGGCAGGTTAAAAAATTTTAATCGGTCACAGTGAAATCCATCTATGTTTGCAGGGCCAAGCAAGCAGCTACCCTAGGTTTTCCTGGCTTCAACTAGACAATATCGCTTGAAATGGTCTTTTTAGTTGATGGACAAATCGTACATTTAAACCATCGTTTGAAGATAATCTTGGTCTCAAGATATCGAAAAGATCTTTACAAAATGTTTACATCTATGGCCTGCTTTATTGTGTGCTTTAGTTTATTTGTTTGCATCAGCAGAAATAATAGCAGCTAGGAGAGAGGCCATGAAGCATGCCTCCTTATCCCATCATGTAATTACAAGGTACTACTTTTCAATACTCTTTAGACTAGTCTGTAACTGAAGCAGGACTTAGTACAGCAAATGTGTTGCACCAATTGAATATGTTCTAATTGGCTTCAGGGAAAAATAAAATCAATCTGTGTACCACACAAACATGTTTTGTAAACCAGTTCTGCCAATAATTGTATATTGATTGTAGGATAACCAGATATATGTTTGAAATTTTCTTTTCAGAAGACACAATGTGATAAAGTGCCGCAGGTTCAAAGGCATCTTTTAGTGCAGTGCAACCTTAAAGGAGAAGGAAAGTCTTTGTGCACTTGGGGTGCCAAATTTTAGGCACCCCCAAGTGATTGTATTGACTTACCTGAAACCCCGGCCCAGTGCTCCTATCAGCAGAAAATTGCAACCAGCCCGGGGTTTCAGGTAAGTCAATACAATCACTTGGGGGTGCCTAACATTTGGCACCCCAAGTGCAAGATGATTTCCCTTCTTTTTTAATAGGTGTTACAGTCTTCTGCCGCATGTACCTTTTTGTGTAGTTATCAGTGACAGCCTAAATCTGAATATCTTGGCGATGCATAGTCATTTCTAAAGCCAATGCCAGAATTTCTAATGGTATTATTCCAGTTTATTACAACAGTTTAATATAGGATTACCTCTTCTTATACACACATTTAAGACTTTAAGACTGTAAGGACATCGCCCTATTGTGAATGGTATGCAAGTTAGAGGACAAGAAAGGGTTGGGAGGGGGGGATGCCTGTGTGCCTACCTGCGCCTCATGAATACAGTGCTGTTGAACACAGACAGCACTGTATTCACAGGGCCAGGTGCAGATCTCTGTAAAGTGCAGAAAAATGGTGGATCACTACTTTAATGTACTTTAAGCCATGCCTTCCTGCTTGTAAACCCTTATACGTTACTGCTGCCCTTTTAGGCCAGAGGCACATGCTCAGGAGATTTAGTCCTAAAACGCCGGCGGGATGGCACTTGGAGCGCTTCGTTTTCCAAAGTCGTCCAAAGTTTCCTTGTGAGGCATTGCTATCCTGCGGCCGATTTACATTCTAGCATGGGGGAGGCAGTTCAGGGAGATTACCCGCCCCAAAGAAGAGGAGATTTGTCGATGGGCAACTAATCCCCCCAAATCTGAGCATGTGTCTCTGCTCCTAAGTGCAATACTCCAGACTGCATGCTGCATCTTTCGCACATTTTTTAGCACTTTGCACACTGCGTTTGGGTGTATGTGTGCAAATAGCCACAGGCCGATGTGCCCCCTTTCAAATACAGATACATTCAGCTTCCGATGCTAATTCTCTGCTGACTAAATTAGTCCGTGCTGTATAAGTGAAGGGCGGACAGGGGGAGGCACGTAGATGTCCCCCTACCTGCCCTGTACCTTGCGTGTCTTTTAGATGAGCAAGGTATAAAGCAGCAGGAGGCACAGCCAGCATTGGGACCCTGACCTTACTGCCTGTCTAAGGTAGCCAGTAAGAACAGGGCTACGGTGTACCTCTTGGTCTTGATCTTTACACCGAGTGACAGTACTAAAAGATTAGTGTAGCACACACAAATAAAATACATATGTATTTACATAAATGAACCAACAAGAGAATAATCAAACCCATAATAAATTACGTATATTATGGAACCAAATATATCACCTTTAAACCCCTTTTGTTTTTTTGACCTCAGCCCACTCAATAACTGACGACAAGTAGTCTAAATAATACAAGAATGGTTTATCAATGGGAGTGTGATTCCCTGCAATCTGTATTCACTCTGTCATTTGTGTTTATTCTATGAATGAAACAGAGAACATGTATATGAAGATGTTATAGGCACATTTATAAAAGGAAGACAGTGTTTGGCAACCGATTGTATAAAGAACGCTTCAAAATAAGCCATTGCACGCACTTAATTACATAGGCACGTTTGTTAGATACCCATGCAATATAAACAAAGACAAGAACCCAGAGTTCATAGTCTTAAATAAATGTATAAAAAGGCTATTTATGTAGATTACATTTACACCTCATTCCTCAACAATGATTTCATGTGTAGCGCGATGTCATGGAAAATCTTTTCAGTGGAATGATGGTACTATACATATTGACCAGCTAAAGACCAACTGCCTATGTGCCTCCCTATATAATTTTTTTTATTCTTTGCATTGATCTTTAAAATACTGTTTTGCCAATTAAGCATGGCATTAACTATATCTTTACCTATATGATCTTCTCTGAAACTTGTGACTGTAATAGTAATGCCAAATGGAATAAAATCTGGAAGCGATGCTACACACAAAGAAGCACATTACTTACTGCCTTTAAGCACCGGGCTCCCTTTGCCATGTCTGATCTGCACAATGTGTTTATGCTAGATGAAAAATCCTGTACAGGCAGAGAGCCTCCACCAGCCACTACCACTATAAGCAGGAAACTGCCCGGGTTCTTCTCAGCGAGCACCACAGAGCAATCATCCTCCTCTGCTTCTTATTTCTATGCTACTCCAGGACTGACATGCAATAAAGTGAAAAAAAAAAAATTTGTCCAACTATTCAACTGAAGTTCAACTATTCACTCTACTGTGCATGCACACCCATGAGATTACTATGTTGTGCTCACTGAGATGAACCCTGGCTTGGTGCAGTTTTCTTCTAACAGGAGCACCGGCCCAGGTATTAGGTTAGTGATTACAATCACTGTGGGGTGCCTAACTTGTTGTACTCCTCCAGTGGTTGTTGACTTATCTTCTCCTTTCAAAGAATTGTATCCAAATGAACTGAGGCCATATAAAAGACAAGAGTGCCTTGGGTTGCTGACAACCTGTGAAATTACGAAAATAAAAAATGTGCAAAAGTACTTACAGAAGCACTCCAAGTAAGATTACCATGCTGGTAGATATTTTGCAATTAAAATAAAGTTCTAATGCACTACCAGGGGAATGTAATAAAAGTCGCAAAGAGCAAAACAATTCGCACCAATAAGACTAAAAATCCACATCTCGCAATGTAATATTGTTCCTTAAACTGTTATTGTATTGCGAATTTTAATTGCGCATTGCGAATTTTAATTGCACACTCATAAGAAGTGCTTGAAGGTGTCGTAATCTTTTGGAGCAAACATAACGACTTTTTCAGTAAGAAGTTTTATTACATTGACTGCGCATTGGCGCAAACTAGAGATTCGCAAACGGTCTTTCACTGTCGGAAGTGGTCGCTAAACAGTTTCCGGGCTCGCAAAAGCTATATTAAATTCGCACAAAGCTAAATTTGTTCGCGCAAAGGCATAACTTTTCACATTGCGAATAGTTTTTCTGTTACCGATTTTTATTACATTCCCCTGTACATGTCTTGTTCTAATTGCAGTATTCAGACACGGTAAGTTAACCATATGTGAGTGGTGCAAAACTGAGTTCAGATCAATTATGTTTTCCATAATATTCCATCAATATCTTTATATTAATGTATCAAAGTCAGTGTATCTGCCATTCTTTTTAGCATGAAGAATTACTCTAAATTCTGCAGTCTGAACTATATAGTGAGTAAGTGAGCATGTGCTTCAGCATGTGCCAGTGGAGGCTTATGAGCAATTGTTGATAGCTTTGGTATAGTAGCAGAATGGAAGTAAAAATCAATGCTATTATGTATTACTAAACACCTCTATCAATTAAATACCAACAGGAAGAAAGAACCTCACTGCATATGTTGAAATAAAAAGAGATCAAATATCTGTGAAAGCCAACAAAAGAATATAATGTAACCAGACACACCTGCATTCAAGAGTTGATTGTGTTACTTGTCAATTTAGCCATGTCTGCAGACAGTGAGGTCAGCTTCCTAAAGCATGTAGTGACTTCTGGATTCTGTATAACCACTGATTGCTGCCATAGGAGCCGACAATATAATGGTGATAGATAACCATTAGCTTCTTACAAATACATCACAATCTCTGTTTGGCTAAGGCATGTTAGTCATCAATATTGACTGGAATATCTGATCAAAAGAACTTGATATATTTATAATGAAATTGTTGTTTTTAAGTTTTTTCTATACTATGATTTATATTTTGAAACTATGGTTAGAAATCCACTTGCTTTAAAGGAACAGTTCAGTGTACAAATAAAAACTGGGTAAATAGACAGGCTGTGCAAAATAAAAAATGTTTCTAATATAGTTAGTTAGCCAAAAATGTAATGTATAAAGGCTGGAGTGACTGGATGTCTAACATAACAGCCAGAACACTACTTCCTGTTTTTCAGCTCTCTAACTCTGAGCTAGTCACCGACTTGAAGGGGGGCAACATGGTACATAACTGTTCAGTGAGTTTGCAATTGATCCTCAGCATTTATCTTAGATTCAAAAGCAACAGTTACTCATGTGCCCCCCCTCAAGTCACTGATTGGTTGCTGCCTGGTAACCAATCAGTGGAAACCAAGAGAGCTGCAAAGCAGGAAGTAGTGTTCTGGTTATTATGATAATCATCCAGTCACTCCAGCCTTTATACATTACATTTTTGGCTAACTAACTATATTAGAAACATTTTTTATTTTGCAAAGTCTACCTATTTACCTAGTTGCTTAGTAAAATAAATTGTTGTTCTATGCAACTTTACAGTATGCACTGAATACATATTGTCAATGGTCTTAGAAGTTATTTGTTAATATAACCATATATACATCTAAATGCATTTTGAAACAATGTATCAGAAGGCATACTGGAACGTTCCTTACAATTTGCCAAGCACAAATCCGTCTTGCATTTGTAAATGAACTCCTATGTCCTATTACTTAAAAGTCTAAAATAAAATACATGGAATATTTAAAACAGATTATGACTTAAAAGAGTGAGACAAAACTGGAATATACTGGTGATGGAGCTGCTTAAATGATGTAATTGAATCAGAAATCAACTTCATACATTCTGTTTCATATGACAGCGTGTCTAATAATTATGTGTGTTCTTTTCTAAAGAGGATAGTAACTTCACCATAGATAATAAATATTGTAACTGTCTTTCAACTAGTTATAATAAAACCTGTGATTTATTAACCTTAGAACGCGGTAATAAAGATATACCTTGTTCGAATTCTAACACTACTGACTTCAAGTAAGGTTTAATTATAGCACTTACTGTTGTCATAGCTGAAATCAAATACATTGCTTATTATGTGGGATTATTGCTGTGGAAGGTAATATATGCTGTTATGTTTGCATTTGCACACACAATACACATATTGTTCTGAATGAAGTACCTAGAACAGGAGTGCCCATACTTTAGTAATGTGAGGTCTACTTTAAGTGATGTTGTCCCATTAGGATCTACATTCATAAAAGCATTGTTGGCTGTCTGTTTAATGGAAAATATTATTTAAATATTGATTTATGAGAAAATTAATATTGCTATATTTAACAAACAAATATTTCTTATGTAACGTTAACATAATAAATATCTAAAAAAAAGCATGAAATAGGAGGGTGATTTAGATAAGCAGATCACCAGCTAAAGGTCTACTGATAGATCCCGATCTACCTTTTGGACACCCCTGACCTAGAATGTACCTATAGTGTGTTTTTATGTATTGGCTGAATGTATTTTTATACAGGCTCACTTTATAATCTGGGTTGGGTGTTGGCGTTAATCTCATCGCTGTTCCAGTATACAAAATTTATCTTAAAGCCTGGGAATGAAATGGATGTTTAGTCTTATCTGTACTGCAGTATATTAAAGTCAGTTTAAATCAGATGTGTGAAATTGCTGTTCTGTGGTAGTTTTTGCCCTTTATAGTCTCTTTCTTTTTTTAAAAATAAGACTTTGCACACATACTGCTGCTATCATCTTAGATATATTTTTCCTACCTTCAATGCTTAACAGTGCTGGCTCCACCTGAGGAATAAATCACCCAGGCTTGGTTAATGGATTTTGGGACCTGTAAACCTAGCTTTATATAAATGCCAATACTAATGATCAATTAGTAATTTAAGGTTATAAAAAGAAACTACCATGGACTCTGCCTGTTTGCAACCTAGATATTATTCTCATCATTTGTATACTATCTCAGTTACAATAAAAGGTGATACTGACACTAAAAAAGTATTTTAAAAATATGAATGTATATTAAAAGTTACCTATAGGTCATGCTGAGAGGTTTGTTTTTGTAAGTAATTGTTAGTTTACGTTTCTAAAACTGACTGTTTTGCCAACCTGACTGTCCCATCTCAGCCTGTCAGTTAAAGTTTCTAGTGCTAATGGAGTCCTGCTGTACAAATATGGCAGTCCACTCATACAGGAACATGGGGCATCAGACAGGTAATGTAAAAGCATTGTGAAACTACTTTATGGCAAAGTTATAAGTAGCTTTCAAAGCCAATATTGTGATAGATGTAAAAAAAGAGTTTAATTTCTGGTTAGTATCTCTTTAAGTAAAACTGACAGTTTCTTGCCAGTGCCAAAATGTCCATATACAGTAATTAGTGTAATTTATTGCATAGGTGGAGCTGAATTTTTCCTAGACTGAAGTTTTTTAGAATACAAGTTACATTTCTGGGGGCACCTGGGAAACTGACAATATGTCTAGTCCCATGTCAAATTTCAAAATGAAATACAAAGAAACAAGGTTGCTCGTTTGAAAAATAGATTTCAGTGCAGACGTCTGCTGGAGCAGCACTATTAACTGATGCATTTTGAAAAAAACATGTTCTCCCATGACAGTATCCCTTTAAACATGCTGTCCAATTTTTCTATGCATGTAGTGGGCATATAAAATATCTGACATAAATACCTGACTGTATTTAAAATATACAAAAATGTACTTGAGCTGACTGGGGGGGGCATAAAAATCCAATTAGGGTCAGCACTAAAATGTTAAGGTCATTGGGTTAAATGGGCATTACCTGCTGTTGGAATTGGAATTGTTTTCTGTTCTTATTTGCTTTTTTTGCTCACATATTTTCTTCCATGGTGTATTTTCATGTACACTATACACCTTGTTAATGCATTTCTTACATAGGCTAGACTTGGTCCATAATTACTCTGAATGTTTTACTTCTTTTAACTAGCTTTTGAATTCTTGTAATCTCTTGTCTTTTTCATGCTAATGAGGTTGGCTATATAGATTGTTGTAATGCTATTACTAGCAAGATGCTCCTCACTTCAGGGTGGCTTTTAGTAGAGTATGTGTTACATTCAGACCTCTACCCAGAATGGGCTCTCATGGGTGTATCATACAATGGTATATTTGGATTTGTGATACACTCGAGCTAGCATAATACAAATGCTTTGGGTGTCAATGGTTCTTTACAATATATTAATGAACAGCGAATACAAATGTCTGTAGATCAATAAAAACACAACAGAGTTTTCAGTATCAAAACACAATGAGAATGCCTCTTGCATTGCAACTAAAGTAGGTGCAATTGGCACATTGGTGCAAGTTGGAGTAAGCCTATTGTGTATGGTATTTTAATTGGTGCAATTCTTATACTCTTATTGATGGACTAAAGATGTTTGATGCATGAAACATCTTTAGAGATGACAGAGGGTCAGGAATCAAAATCCCCATGTGAAATGAAGTATTAAAGGATCAATCATTTCTTTGAAAATCCACAAGTGTAACTAATCTCAAGAGAAATTAAAGGCAAAACAGGCTGCTTGGGTGTTTCGAGGAAAGGTAGTACAGCTGTAGCAAATGAGCCTTGGAATATGAGCAATCAATATAACATGCATGAGAATATCTTTTTATTAGGAGTGAATAATAATATTAGCAAGTTTACATTTAAATATCTAATAGCTATAGAATGTATACCTATTATACATTTTACAGTAATTTTAATGTATCATTTTAGGGGCACTGTCATCAAAAAATACTCACTTTTATATTTCCATTTCATTCTTTGAAATACATTTATAACAAGCATTAGGGCCTCACATTGACTGTTAGCTGTACCCTAAGTTGACGTAATTGCATCAGTGTCAAAATGATTGCATTTATGTTCAGGACTGTATTTATATATGGGTACTTGAGGGCCTGTGTTTAGTGTGATAGCCTTAAAGGGGCAGCCCTCAGGTGCCTATATAACAAATTACAAATTTTTCTTTTTGTAAAAATAAAAAGGTCTCCCCAGCCACCGGCGGAGACTTGTGGCTAAATCCGGCGTCTAAGATGGGGGGTAAGGAGTGAATTTTTTGGCGTGCATCAGCAGAAATGACATCATACTTCATGTGTGACATCACTTTCACTGCTGGGTTTGGTGCCTAGGGTGGCACTGAACCTAAATACAGCATTCAATGGGAGAGTAAAGTGTGCACCAGATTCTTTTAGTGCCTCTACCATGATGACTGAGGTGGACTGCTGTGGGATTGGGAACCCTGAAGCTGCTACCTGGTTCAGGGGTGATCGTAGCTCCAGAATTCCAACAGCAATCAATTCGCACAACTGCAGAATCGGAGGCAGGAGGAAAGCAGCAGTGACAAGTACAACTATATGGAAGTATAAGGCGGCATTTTGAAACAAATACAAGTAATGAATAGGATTTCTCATGCAACTGACTGCGGCCAATCACAACTGTGGTGGGCTAAGTAATTTACTTCTGGTATTAATAAGTCAATACATTTCCCTTTAACTCTGACTGGACCTATCTATGATCCTGTGAGTCCTTCATCTTGTCAATATTCTACTCTGTTTTGTACTAACAAGGCATCATTATTACAAGTACACAAAGCAGAATAAATCTATATTGAGAATCATTAGCAGATTAGCAGTTTACTCTGGCAATGCACACTTTTATTTCAGTAGAATAATAGAGCAATCCTTATTACATTGGATTGTTATACAAATAGAAACTAATCGTAAATTAAGAGCTCCCGAGTCTAACAGACAAACATATTCTGGATTTTTACCAGTTACTTGGTTTTATCAAACACCAAATATTTTAGCTGCACTGAACAATGAAGGTTTTTAGTACACTCCTTTTTAACAAATTCCCTTGAATTCATCATTCTCAGAGTCCCTATATAGCCCCTTGGGATGTCAGAAGCAGGCTGGGGAAAACCTAGTCCCACATCATATGGGAAACCCCATGCTGCAGTATATTTTATTATATATGAGCACTCTGGTTACAAATCACTTTGACAAATGTAGAGCCTGCTTTGCTGCTGTTTCTAAAATGAGCCTTGCTGAATTGATGTAGTAAATCCTATAAATTACCATTTTTAATGCAGTATGTGCCTTAATAATTGCAAGACTCAGTAGAAAGTGGGAATCATTTGTAAGTTGGAACCACAAATCAGACCTATTGATTACCAATTGAACAAACTATTGTGACCCAGGCCCACGGGAATATTGTACTGAACACCTGCCTTTAACCAACAGTGTTCCTGTTCTGCTCTCAGTTATTATATAAATGAAATGATTCCCAGCAGCAAAAGATGTAATGAGAAAAGTTTGTTTCAATATAATTATTAAACACTTGCCTAGGGATACCAGTCTCCGTATTGGGAAGGAAAGAAAATGCATTTATTAAAACGAGAAGTAGAAATCATTTGAGCCATTACCTGCTTAGTAGTCGATATTGTAGCACCTAGTGGACCAATAACCCATTTATAATTGCCTGAACTTTCATGCTCAGGCTATAAAAAGGAAACCCATTGTGAGTTTAATCACAATGGGTTTTGTGCGCTAAGAAAGCTCCGCAATCTTTGTTTGTCCAAATGCCGAAGCTGCCAAAGCTTTTCTTCATTTGTAAACTCATGTGGATTTCCTTTATGATTGCCTGAGCTTGAAATTTGGCCAACTATAAATGGGCCCCTGTGTGCAACCAGGTGCAATAGCCTTTGACAATATCCAAAGAAAATTCCTGGTTCAAGTAGATAATCTCACCAATATGCATGTGGGCCTGGGTGCTCATGCCCAGACCTACAGCTCAAAGTGGAGGTATTCAACCATAAAAGAAACAACAGGCACTCAGGTCAGTAGTTTGGGGCCACCCAGGACAAGAGCTACAACCTACAAACTTGCAAAGTCTGTGTGCATTGTGCGACAAGGCAAATACCATACTATGTATATTATGGGAATAGACAAATAATAATGTGGAAATATCTTTGGGCAAAAAAATGATTTTCGATGAGTTTTATTCAGATGGAAAGCATAAACTTAAAAACAAATACCTAAATAAAAATGTTTTTGCTCTTGAAATGTAGGATCCTGATTTTATTCTGTGAACAGTTTGTTTCTTTTGTGCATGTTTAGATTATAGTAACTTAAAGAAGAGCTACACATTCCTAGCAGAGACTTGTTTTTGGAGCAAATGTGTTGCTCTCAGTGCAATACGTAACAGTAAGTGGTCTGTACTAATAATAAGCATCATGGAACAGCACTGAGAAGTCTGTCAAGTTGGAGAGGTGAGTTATAGTATTTACTGTGTGTAGGTCTTTGTGTTATTTTCAAAGTTGGCAAAGTAAAGCAGCAATAATGTCACTGTTCCAGCAATAAACCATTTGTCTATGTAAGAGTCCATGATTACTCATTTTAAACCAGACATCATCCTATTAATCCATGACGACTAATGATCTATACAATATGTGGTATCTACTACAGTAATTACCTGGCTCTCCATTCACTCAGACGCCTTCACTATGGTCTAGGCTGACTTAATTTGCTAAATTGAATTTCATGTTCTTTCTCTGCAATTTTACAACAGTCCAATGTGTGCAGTGATAACATTACACTGTATGAGAACAGATATAAATAATGCATCTGCAATTACATAAACTGTTAGAACATGTCTGTTGATAGTATTTTCATTTACTAAATAACAATCTGCTTGTTAGACACCATTATAGAAACAACAAATCAGGTATGGGATCTATGTAATAGACAGCATGTTGGGGGGAAGGGGGGTTTGACATCACTCCAACTGGCAGTGCAGCAGTAAATAGAGATTGAAGCTTATTAGAGCACAAAGCTGAGGACACTTGGGAAAGTCAGAAAAGGTCTTGCCTCATGTCAAATTTCAAAAAAAATCTACTTGCTCTTTTGGAAAACAGAATTCATTATAGTATTGTGCCTGGGGGTCGATTAACATTTTGAAAAAAATATGTTACCTTTAAAGCTTTGACGCCTGTTTGTGCCTGCTAGATGTACACTGCTATCTAAGCATCTCTAGAATGCAATCCCACAATGTTTTTATGCGTTTTATGTTTAATAGTTTGCATTTAATTAACAAAGTATTTGCAAAAAAATACACTGTCATAAAATGTTGTGGCCTTTGTAACACTTAGGGGCCTCTTCACCAATGGTCGAATATTGAGGGTTAATTAACCCTCGATATTCGACTAGGAATTGAAATCCTTCGAATTCGAATATCGAATTCGAAGGATTTAGCGCAGGAAATTTGTTCGATCGATCGAAGGATTATTAATTCGATCGAACGATTAAATCCTTCGAATCGAACGATTCGAAGGATTTTAATTCAACGATCGAATGAATATCCTTCGATGAAAAAAACTTAGGCAAGCCTATGGGGACCTTCCCCATAGGCTAATATTGAGTTCGGTAGCTTTTATCTGCCGAACTAGGGGGTCGAATTTTTTTTAAAGAGACAGTACTTCGACTATCGAATGGTCGAATAGTCGAACGATTTTTAGTTCGAATCGTTCGATAGTCGTAGTCGAAGGTCGAAGTAGCACATTCGATGGTCGAAGTAGCCCAAAAAACACTTCGAAATTCAAAGTTTTTTAAATTCGAATCCTTCACTCGAATTCACTCGAATTTAGTGAATCGGCCCCCTACAGTAAGTACTTGATACTAAACTAATGGGAGAACAATATAATGCTTTAGTGTGCCAATATCTAGTCATTCAGGGACTTGTTATTTATTTGTAATTCTCATTGCTTGCCATGTCTCACCGTCTCTTTCTTTGCCCTTCCCCTTCTCTCCTTGTGCAGTTTTCCATGTCCCCCTCTTTCTTCCATTTAACTTTATTTCATACTTTCATCATTTCCAAACATTTGCTTTTTATTTCCTGAAAAGAATTATGAAAAAGCAATACAATAACAAAACAGAAGACACCACATTGTATACACTTCGACAAGACACGAGCAGCATAATTTACTACTTAATAATAATATGGGTTCTTACTTCCTTTTTTACTACAGCCTGTTCAAGTCCCAGTATGTAGCAGTACCATCACAGTTCTCTTAATAAATTGATCCAATACCCTAACACATCTCTATAAGCCTTTCAAAAGCTATTATATTTTTGTCTTTCTTTCAGAAACCACAACTTGCAGTTAGTTGCCTATATAGTGTTTAGTGGTGGGAACACATCCATTACAAGTGTTAAGGGTAATGGACTAGAACAGGGGTCCCCAACCTTTTTTACCAGTGAATCATATTCAAAAGTAAAAAGAGTTGGGGAGCAACACAAACATGAAAAAGTGTTGTGATTGGCCATTTGGTAGCCCCTATGTGGACAGGCAACCTACAGGAGACTCTTCTTGGCAGTATACTTAGTTTCTATGTAATTAAAACTTTCTTTCAAGCCTAGAAGGCCAGTGAGAGCAACATCCAAGGAGTTGGTGATCCAAGTAGCTCATGAGCTGAATGGTATTAGCAGGAAGTTATAGGAAAACTCTACATTAATTTCAGGGAATTAGTATAAGTCTTTTTCATCCCATAAAGCTTTTCAGGTAAGACATGAATCATAATGTTGTCTCTGGTGTTAATGGTTTTATTGGTTTCCTATAAGAACACTATGTTAGCATAAGAAAACTGCAGCAATACTGCCCTATTCTAATCTACCAGATGAAAGGAACAGCTGTTAACAATCTACTATACTGTCGCTGCCATTGTCTTTGTGCACTTAATACATTTATAAATGAAATCAATCACATTTTATGGTGTCTTTAGACAATAATGTTAGATTAGATATGGCTTATATTCATTTTTAATGCTTTGTGGAAAACAGGTAGAACGCACGTGTCCTTTTCCAATTCAAACTAGGTAGGTGGCTATTGCTGCTTGCAAAGCAGAAGGTAATTGAACCCAGTGGCTTGAAAGAAACCATTGTACAAATTGAAGTAGATATCAGAGCAACACAGATTACAGGGAAAATGTGGCAATAATGGTTTGGAGTGTGCCTGTGGGTCGACTGCAGATAAATAGCCTTGTAGAGCTACAGGCTATAAAGGTGCTTGTCAAAATATCTAGCAAGGCAAGGAAAGTATGTTTTGTTGAAAAAAACATTAATTATTTATTGTACAGATTGATTATCCACAATAGTCTTTGAAATCTGTTTTCCTCAACTGCTTTATTAGCTTTGTGCTTTACATACACTGAGCACTGAATACTGATGTTCTGCATAAGAGCCTGTTAGAGGGAGAGAGTGTTATAATGAACATCAGTACAAACTGGTGAGATACAAGCATTTTTCCCATCAAGGAGTGTAATACATAAAAAATATTCTTTACAAAATCATGCCCTGTTTTTATAATGCCAACTAATTTTACACAAGCTTTCACAGTGATATGGTTTTCTGCTATTTTCTGATACATTTAAGATTGACATTTCCCTTTTGCAGTTTGATAAAAAATTTTTGGACATTTTTAAGTTTCTTTTTCTCCACCTTTTCAATAGTAGCGGCTTTCTCCTTGTGACCCTGCCATACACCCCATTGTTGTGTGTCATGGTTGCTGACATTCACCAGTAAAATAAAGGCCTTTAGTTCCTATACATTTTTTTGGGGTTTTTTATGTTTTCCGAGAGTATTACCTTGCTCCTGGTGTGTTCTTGTTCGACCACTCGTGTGAAGGGTAACATTGGTGTTGACAGTGGATTCGTAAAGCCAATCTCCTTAGAAATAGATTTGTATAGGGATGGAGCTTTATGCTGGAATCAGATTTGGGTTGTCTGTGTTGCAGATTTTTTTTCTGTGCAGGGAAAAAAGTCAACCTGAATGCAGAGAGGAGAGTATGTTATTCTGGAGGCATAATTTCAGTAATTTCATAAAAAAAGGTTTACTTATTCTTGAAGATCAGATCTGGATCATATTTAAAGATCCTGATTACTGTTCTTTAAATAAGGCAGGGCCTCCCAAGCTGACCCCTAATAATGATCTCATGTATTGAAACCTTTAGAATAGTACAGTGTACATCTTAGTATTTAGTAGTCACCCAGTACCTATACATTCTTAAGTATTTACAATTTCATAACCCAGCCCATTGTTTTAACAGTTGTCGCAGACCAATGCACCCCCTCCCACAAGATGGTGCGGTCTGATGTTTCTGTCAATGATGTGACAGGTGCACAGTGCTAGCAGTAAAAGTACATCATAAAAGCACTAAATTGCCATATAAGTACAAGATTATGTAATGAGATACTATCTTCCTGGACTAAAGAATAAGGTGTTGCTTTTATGAGATATACAGTGGGACCAATTATACTTTATCTGATTTTACTATTCTACTGCCTGGAGAGATGTTTGTCTAATTTACCTACAAGAGGCTTAGAGATAAGAGCTCTGTCTTAAAAACAAACCATCGATTGTTTAAAATACATAAATGAAACGTGATCCTAATGCAACTTGAGGCACCAAAGCATTATTAAATATTATAGATAAAGATAAAAAGGCAGTAATTCCACCCCTCCACGAAGAGTCGTGCTAGATAATTAAAATACCATACATAAAAAAATACCATTGAAATGTAGCAGAAGATTCTGAACATGTTGCCACCAAATGTCAATGCAGTCATAGGTTAGAGTAGAAACAGTTCTTTGTTTGCTTGTGTCAAACCTGCAGGGCCGGATTTACATAGTGGGCGCCCCTAGGCCCACTGCCGTTTGTCGCCCCTGTCCCCTCCAGGGGGACAGGAGCAATGGGGATTGGCGCACGGGAAATTTAAAAAATGATTTTATCACCAGCGCATCCCCAGTGTTTTGAACCAATGTGGGTGTGGTTGGGCAGCATGCCGCCCCCCTAACATCCTGCCGCCCTAGGCCCGGGCCTAGGTGGCCTTTCCACAAATCCGGGCCTGGAAACCTGTGTATTATAAAACAAAACAAACCCTGGCATATTGCTATAGATGGCCTCATGTGGATTAAAATTGCAAAGTTAACCGCACAAATTTAGTTCTTCTATTTATGCTTCAAAAATGAATATAAATGTTTCAAAAAGCAAAATATCTGTGTTTTGACAAATAAAAAAACTAAATGTTTTACAGGCAGAATAGGCCATAATAACATAATCCTATACAAAATAATAGTACAATATGGCATGATCTTTAATAGGCTGTAGAATTTCACCCAGAATTGTTAAGCGGAAAATATATATATATTTTTTTTAACTTTGTATTTATTGAAGCTTGACAGAAAAAAAGACATACAATGGAATGTATTTCTCATATGTAAACATATGGTTATGAATAAAGGACATCCTGTTATACATTCCCATCCTGATTATTCTCGTTTCTTATTTTTAAAGCAGTGAAATGCCGTATGATCATAGTCATACATGCAAAGAACTATAATGTGGGGAGGGGAAGAGAAAACTTGGGGGGGGGGAGGGTAGGGAGTTTGGTGGTTGGAACGCTATACCTGTCTATGCAGTAGGTACTGGAAAATATTTTATATTAAAACATAAGATTTTCCTTAAGATTTGATGCAGGTTAACACATGCAGTGTCGGACTGGCCCACTGGGATACCAGGAAAACTCCCGGTGGGCTCAGGTGTCAGTGGGCCCTCATGCTGCTAAACATTTGGCCTATTTCATGGTTATTTTTTTTTTCTACGAGAACAAAGGGGCTAAATAGATGGAATAATAGATTATAGTATTATAGTATATAAAGAAAAGAGACTAGGAGAATAATGGTTGAGTGAGGAGAGGAAGAATAATAGTACTGAGAGTGGGCCCCTGGCCTAAGGTTTTTGGGTGGGCACCTGGTGTCTCAGTCCAACACTGAACACATGTCTCTTCACATTAAATTGTTTATGGCTACGAAAGTCTGACAATAAGGGGCTCATTTACTTAGCTTGAGTGAAGGAATAGAGGGAAAAAAAGTTTGAATTTCAAATTTTTTTTTGGCTACTTCGACCATCAAATGGGCTACTTCGACCTTCGACTACGACTTCGACTTCGAATCAAATGTTTCAAAGTTAAAATCGTTCGACTATTCGACCATTCGATAGTACTGTCTCTTTAAGAAAAAACTTTGACCCCCTAGTTCACCACCTAAAAGCTACCGAAGTCAATGTCCCCATAGGCTTTGCTATCTTTTTTAGCTCGAAAAAAAATCGTTCAATCGATGGATTAAAATCCTTTGAATCGAACAATCGATCGAATGAATAGCGCTAAATCCTTCGACTTCGATATACGAAGTCGAAGGAATTAACTTTGACAGTCGAATATCGAGGGTTAATTAACCCTCGATATTCGACCTTAAGTAAATTTGCACCTATCTGTTTTAGAATATCAAAGGCCAAGGCTGAAACAAGGGGTATGCAGCAGTGACACTTGCCTAGGGCGCAACCATTTTAGGGAAGGTGAAGTGGTCCACTACAGAAAATATGCTTATTGAAGAATGCACAGCATCAGCACTTTGACATGTTCATCATTAGATCATCTTCTTACCTCTCCTCACAATTCATGTGCTGACTGGTCTGTATCTGCCACTAATTCAGACAGGTAGTATTGATGTTGTGGGTCAATGGCTGGTCCATCCATTCTTGTCTTATTTGCCAAACTTCCTTAGCCCAGCTGTGTCAAAGGCATGTAAGAAAGGGAAGAAGGATGTAGAAGGAGGGGGATAGTCCATATATTCAATATGAATTTTTTAAATGGGGCATGCATTTTGGATTTAGACTTTTTGGGGGTTATTTATTAAGGTTAGCCATGGAAATTCGAGTATTTGGTCAATGGTCAAAATTCAGATTTTTTGAGATTTACTATAGTACAACCCTGGAAATAGTGCAAATCTGAAAATACACCATCTAAAACCTGTTAAGGTCATGTAGGAGTCAATGGCAGAGGTGTTTTGAACCATTTAAATATGTTAATAGTCTTCATGATGTTAAAGTTTTTTTAAGATCAATTAGAGCGATTTGAATTGATCAAGTTTTCGGGTTAACCCCGAACTTGCTGATTCCAGTTTTTTTCATTCGAGTTTTTTTTTTAAGTAGAAACCATTCAAGTTCATTTGAGGTATACAAAATTCCTTTGATAAATAACCACCATAATGTGCGTTTATAACTCTTAAGCTGGTCAACATTTTTTAGTATGCGTGTCGTAAGTATCTTAACCCATAGGCCATTAATAGCATATTACCATATATACAGTTTTTCAGCATCCAAAATGTGCTGAAAAAGTCTACCTCGGGTCAGCGGGCAGTAGCTGAGATTGCAGTCACTTTTAATCATTCCTATACCAACAGTTCACTTGGGGAGAAACTGCAATATCCCACAATGCCCTCTGTTGGTTATATGAAAGAATAACAGTGCGCCCTCTGTTGGTTACATGAAAGAATAACAGTGTCTGCAATATCACACAGCGCCATCTGTTGGTTATATGAAAGAATAACAGTGACTGCAATATCACACAGCAACCTCTGTTGGTTATATGAGGATTAACAGTGATGGCAATATAACACAGCGCCCTCTGTTGGTTATACGAAAGATTAACAGTGACTGCAATATCACACAGCGCCCTCTGTTGGTTATATGAAAGAATAACAGTGACTGCAATATCACACAGTGCCCTCTGTTGGTTATACTAAAGAATAACAGTGACTGCAATATCACACAGCACCCTCTGTTGGTTATATGAAAGAATAACAGTGCGCCCTCTGTTGGTTATAAGAAAGAATAACAGTGACTGCAATATCACACAGCACCCTCTGTTGGCTATATGAAAGAATAACAGTGACTGCAATATCACACAGCACCCTCTGTTGCTTATATGAAAGATTAACAGTGACTGCAATATCACACAGCGCCCTCTGTTGTTATATTAAAGAATAACAGTGACTGAAATATCACACAGCACCCTCTGTTGGTTATATGAAGGACTAACAGTGATGGCAATATCACACAGCACCCTCTGTTGGTTATACGAAAGATTAACAGTGATGGCAATATCACACAGCACCCTCTGCACATGGTAGTGGGACAGTGGGACAATGCACACAGTAATCCGTTTGGCAATTCTCTGTCACCATCAACTTTGCAAAGAAGTCTGGTTGATCGCTGGGGGGTCGCTTTGGCAGAACGTGCACTGCTGGGAGACAGGGCTGTAGTTGTGTCTAGGCTTATACTATATAAGTTTTCCCAGTTTTCGTAGGTAAAATTAGGTACCTCGGCTTATACTCGGGTCGGCTTATACTCGAGTATATACGGTAATCAGGCAATAGCACTTGTGATAAGCTGGTTTTGTCTAGAAAAATTTAGTGTTATAAGCTTCTGAAGTTTCATAAGGTTATACAAGAGTTTCTAATGTATTTTCTAGGTATAAATCTTAAATGCTATCATAGCAACTGACACTATTTGCAGTTTTCAATAACAGTTAATGTATTTGCTACAACTTCACATTTTCACTGTGAACTAATATGTTATATATCCTCTGTAGAGGGACTGATATATTCCTGGAATTAACTTCCTTTTACTTCCAAGCATCTTCTATAACCAAATTGCTACATAAATCTATATGTTGCAGATGAAAATCAGAGGGTTATGCTCATCCTTTAAATAGCTTTAGATACTATATAATCCTTGAATTTATCCAGATAAGGCAATACAGCCTTTTCAGCTGTATTCCCGTCTGCATTAATAGTAGCTTATGTAAAGCTATGTTTCAAAGTGTTGTCTTTCCATAATTTGGACCTCCATACCTTACTTCTACAAAAAATCATTTAAAGGAGAACTAAAGCCTAACTAAAGAAGTAGGGTAGAAATGTTGTACATTATGTTTTAAGCTTCTGTACCAGCCCAAGTCAACCACAGCACTTTATTAGTAAATATCTGTGTCTCCAAAGATGCCCCAGTAGCCCCCCAACTTCTTATCTGCTGATTTACTGCACATGCTCTGTGCTGCTGTCACTTACTGAGCTTAGGGACCCACTCACAATATACAGTATACATACAATATAAATGTCACAGTATAAAACAGATTAGTAATTAATACAGATAATTACTTCAGGACAGCATAGAAACCAGTGCAAATAGCATAAGATTTTAAAACCCTGTAGCATCAAAGAATATTACATACAAAACCTAATTTTCTGCTTGATATTTTGCGACAACCCCTAAGCTTAGCTTCTCAACAGATGCTCAGAGCCCACTGAGCATGTGAGTGTCGCAGACACTTTCCAAGATGGTGACCCCCTGTGACAAGTTTGAAGTCCTGGATCATTGCTGCTATTGAGAAGCTGAAACTTTAGGCTGGAGCAATAAGTTCAATATATATAATATGGCATTTTTAGAAATATTAATTTTTAGGGTTTAGTTTTCCTTTAAATATGAATTAAACCCAATAGAATTGTTTTGTCTTCAATAAGGATATCTTAGTTTGGATCAAGGTACTGTTTTATTACAGAGATAAATCATGTTAAAAAATGTTAATTATTTGATTATTATGGAATCCATAGGAGATGGCATTCCTGTAAGTCGGAACCTCTGGATAACAGATCCTGTACCTGTATTACTTTGCTCGCCATTTCAGTACTTAATTCAGATTTATAATAGTTTTTTTGTATTAGTTATTATACATTTCTTTTTCCATGTCAAGTATATTACTAGGAACCAGGAACATATATATCTGATCAGTAGAGAACATTAACCCATAGCAGCTAATCAGCAGGTAGCATTTACTAGGGCCTGTTTGAAAGTAAAGAGGTGTACTAGACTGTTGTAAACTTTCGGACTTTTATTATATTACCCAAGAAGCAAGAGGGTCATTTGCAAGCAGGAATACTGTGTTCAAATGCAAAAAAATGTCTTTTTCTTTGCACATTGCCTTCCATCTGTGAAAAGATTGCCACAGGTCTCAGCAATATGTTCCTGAGAGCAGATACCTGCAGCTGCCATGATGAATACATTGCTGCCTACGTTCAGCAGAGTAGTATTCAATCTCTACAGAACAGATTGAGGACAACACCTACCTTGACTTGTTTTCTGAATATTTCATAAAGCTGTAGGGACCTATAGGATATCCTATCCCTATAGAGTTAATCCCCTACCTTTCCTATGTAGTTCTCTTATCCTTTGTTATTGGGCACAAGCCCTTGCAACAGTTTAAGTGTAACCACCTCACCTATTGGACAAAGAATGTAATGACACTCCCCTGCCACACTGCTATATAGTGCTGTGTAGGGAGTGGCCTCTTCTTATTTGGCTCCTGGTGCTGCTGCTAGGTGAGTCCCATTGAGCCTGGGATCACCATAGGCCCCAGTAAAGCCATTTACACCAAAGTCCTGACACCTTTGGTGCTTAAGTCGGGGACCAGGTAACCCCGTGAACGAGGAACAGCTAGCATAGTAAGCTCCTGTAAGACAGAGTGGTGTAGCAGAAAGAGCAGTTGTCGCTCCAACAAGGATTGTAGAAGGAAGTAGCTTTCCCACAAGGCCTGTTAGCCTTTAGAGCAGGGAACTCAGATGATAGGCATTTAGGTTAGCAAAGGACTACCTGTACCCTACCTGATCGATCCCGATACCCTCACTGGCAACGTTGGTTAGCTGGAAATTAATGTACACCTGTCTGCTGATACCTCAAGAAGTCACATTGGTCTGACTCTGATATTTACTTTGTCCATTGTGATTCCATCTGCTGTATCCTACAAGTGCTTGTAAACCTGATGTCATTTGCCTCTGGCATAATAAACCTGTTCACCTGTTTTACTATCCAAGAACCTCCTGGCGTCCAATTTATCTACTTTTGCACTAATATGCCTGTGGGTTGTAGTTTTACAACATCTTAAAGGGGAAGCTTCCATTTGGTGAAGGCTTTGCCCTGGGTATAGATTTGCAGTGTAACCCATGCTCATACACTAGCTGGACACTTAACTATCTATGTGCTGAATAGCCCAAGATAGCTTTACAAAGCCTTGTTTGATTAGTCAATTTGATCTTTTCTACTGGTATTTCCAGGCTTAATGTTTTTATGGTGTGGTTCAAATACAGCTTTCTTGTTAATCTGACAACTCTGATTCCCTCCATTGCATACATTGACAAGTTTGAGGCCACGTCACATAAATATTTATTTATTCACTCTGTTGTTGGTTAATTTAGTAATATGTTCTTTTCAGTAATTCTCTTGTCTGTTGCTCAATGGATCAGCAGGTGTATCTGTTCAAAAGGAAGCCAATGTATTAGGTAAAAAAGTGAAATAACACTGCAGGTAAGTGCATATATAGAGAAAATAATGTCTCTGTTATCTTGCGGACCCTGAATGCTCCTAAAACTTCCTAGGAAAAGTACTGTATGCCAGTCTCCTGGCCTCTCATATTATTATATTAATGCACCTTTATTTGTATATCCCCATAAAAAAATCTCTAAAACTAAGGGACTGATTTATCAAAACTTAAATTCATTATTCAAATTAAAATTTTAAAAACTCAAATTTATTGATTAACCACCAAAAACTCAAAAATCTTGAATTTAAAGGGGAGCTGTCACCCTAAGAGATATTTCCAAATCATTTCCCTTTATCATGTTAATAAACTTTACTTTATAAAACTATGGAGGTTATTTATTGAAATCCAAAATTATCTCATTATTTTCTGAAATCTACTCTGACCAAATCCGCACTGGTTATTTCCCCTTATTTATCAATAAATTTTCCCAAAATATTCCAGTGTGGGAATAGATTTTTGGATTCTGACTTTTTCCATCCTCTGTGTATAATAAATCCTGAAAACTCTGAGTTCTTTTTCACTTAAAAATTCAAATTTGATAGTAAAAATTAGTATTTGACATTCAGACTTTAATAATTACCCCCCTATATATAACAATGTAGTGAATAACACTATAATATATACATTATTTAAATCTTGTTTCCTTCAGTCTTGGAATTCACAATCATATCAAGAAGGCAGGTCCATTTTGTGGACACTGTTAAGGCAAATTTTGTATCACCCCAAAATCTTGTGTATGTGCCAAAAAGGGGGATCAATGTCCATGCCCATACACAGGTTATATAAAGGGAAGGGAGAGGAAGTGTGAGGACTGCCATGATAAGAAATGCTAAATGGAAAATAAAAGTAATTTTCAAAATGTTTTGAGAGTTTGTAGACCCATTGAAATTGACGAGTAGAATTACTAATTCAATGTATTAATTTTTTTATGGTTTTATTCGATATTTTTTTTAATAAATAAGGAAACATTTGAGTTATTACTCTGTATAGCACAACCATCCAGCATATAGGCCTGGAGTAGGGATGTAGCGAACTGCCGTTAATGTGTTCGCGAACACCGTTCGTGAACACCGGCAAAAAAAGCGAACAGTTCGCGAACAGTTCGCGAACTTCGAACGCTCGATAAAATCGTTCGATCGAACGATCGAAGGATTTTATTCGTACGATCGAAGGATTTTCGTTCGAATCGAACGATCGAAGCTATTCGATCGAATGATTTTAATTCAATCGAATGCTTATAATCGTTCGAACTAATGGAAATCGTTCGATTTTAGCGATCGAATGGTCGAATGGTCGAATGGTCGAACGAAATTTTACTTCGAATCGAACGCGAACACCAATTGGCGAACGTCGCGCGACGTTCGCGAACATTCGGCGGACGCGAACAGTCGAAGTTCGCGCGAACTAGTTCGCCGGCGAACAGTTCGCTACATCCCTAGCCTGGAGACCATTTAAGGTTCATCTAATGCACAAAGTTGCTTTCACTAGCAGAATCTCCCAGTGACAGTCCCAATCAGTGAGTGCAAGAAGAAGGAAAGCCTATCCCAAACCATTATAGTAGATTTGAAAATACTTTTATCATAAGATTTTATGGGGTTCCAAAAACAAGACCCACGTCTTCCACGTCATGTGCCTCAGCCAACGACCACAGCCATTTAAAGAAAGGAGCAGCCACGCTAGGGGTTCATTCTGAAAGCTTTCTAAATAAGATTTTGCAACACTCAAGTAATCCAGAAGACTCTCAGTAGTTAGACAGATTTATAAAAAAAAAAAATTCTGACCAGTGTCGGACTGGGATACCAGGGGCCCACCAGAAAACCTTGGGCTGAGGGCCCACTTTCCAAACTATTCTCTCCTTCACGTATCCTCTTTATACTCACAGTCTCTATTCTCTACATACTATACTCTATTCTTCCATTATTAAGCATCTGTGTTCCCATAAAGAAATAGGGAATGACCATGAAATAGGCCAAATGGTTAGAAGCAAGAGGCCCACTGACACCTGGGCCCACCGGGAGTTTTCCTGGTATCCCTGTGGGCCAGTCCGACACTGATTCTGACAGTGAAAACCTTTTTAGCTAATTAATACATTAAAAAATTTGATAACTCTGTCTGCTTTATGGAGTGATTCTGCTTAAAACTGCATAGCAGAACCGTATTCCATTGATGCTTAAGTTTTTTGGGCTGAAAGGATTCCGACAATAAATTTTCAGTACTGGAAGGATTAATTTGTTGATTCTTATCATTAACTCTTTTACAAAAAGTGTGCATTAGTAGTACTCATAAAGAGTTAATGATAATTCAAGTTGCCTTACACTCCCTTTCAAGAGGAAAAATGGTTCCTTTTATATACAATATTATAATCTTCTTAAATGCACATTGCTAATCCAAGGGAACATAACCATCATACAGTTAGGGTTGAATTGTATTGAAGCATAAACCATAGATTTTTCCAGAAATCAATTAACCGATTGTGAATCACTCTTGCTTACACAAATTTCGACCCAGAAGAAATCGATTCACTCAACTCAACTCTAATTGCTGGATCTGAAATAAATAAAGAAGCCAACTACAAATGTGAAGGTATGTCTGCAGTCAGCAATTTACATCATGGTATGTTGCTGAGATTTTTTTTAGCAAATCCCCTCCATACATAAACTCATGCTGGCCTTTAGTAAAGAACTGTCATATGTATATTAACTCACACATAACTATCGATTAGATTAGTGTTTTTGTGACTGCACTGAAAACTCTTATTTCCCAGAAACATACAAATACAGTATATGCAAGATGGAGAGACGCTCAATAAAGGGAGTTTGGCAACTTCAGCTGAAATCACAGAATGTTGTTTGCAGTGTTGATTTTATGAACAAGCGTACTATCATAGGCTATTGTGATACTAAAATCTACAATTTGGGGGTTATTTACTAAAACTCAAATTTATCCAATTTTTTTAAAAACCTCATTCCCATCCACAAATTAATCTCATGTAACAAATTATCAGCTTGAAAAAGTCAGTACAACTTTTTTGAATTTGATGTCCGAATCGCTAGATATTTTCAAGTTGTTGCCTGAAAACTCTGAATTTATTTAATTATCCAGCACGGTGTAAAGAAGCAACTTAAAATTGTTAAAGGAACATCTGCCATTGACATGACCTCAAAAGGTTTCAGTATTTTTGGATTTGAATTTTTAGCAGCTTTGGGTTATAATAAATTTCTAAAAATTTAAGTTTTTCTTACTCTAAAGATTTGAGTTTTTTCCCTAAAAATACTGGGCAGAAAAAAAATTGAGGCTTCATAAATAGGCCATAAACTCACATTTTACTTATTAAAAGATCTGAATATAAAAAACACAAATGAATAAAAACATGGAACGAATTTGAATAAGAACACAAAAACCTTGAAAGCCTCTTGCTAAGGACAGCTCTTATTGATTGTGATGCCTGCTTTTACATGGCGTAGTTTTACATTCGATTTTTTTGTTGAAAAAAAATATTGAAATGTGAAAAAAAATAAGAACACTAGGGAGCAGATACTGTATATCAAGGGTCGAAGTGAATTTGAGGGAATTTTGAAGTAAAAAAATTCAAAATTCAAAGTAATTTTTTTGGATACTTCGACGATTGAATAGGATACTACGACTTCGACTTCGAATTCCATTTGAAGTAAAATCGTTCGAATATTTGACCATTCGATAATCAAAGTACTGGCTCTTTAAAAAAACTTTGACTTCAATACTTCGCCAAATTAAACCTGCCGAAGTGCTATGTTAGCCTATGGGGACCTTCTAGAGCATTTTTCTATGTCTTTTAAAGTCGAAGAAAAAACGATAGATCGATGGATTTGAATTTTCACTTCGACCTATAATAAATCTGCCCCTAATAAATCAACTCATAAATGTTCTTGCCTTACAACTACACAGAAGAAGCTAGAAGTAAATCAGAAAAGAGAGTAAAATTAAAAGTGACTGCCTCCTAGCTTCTTTCCTATGCAAGGCAAGGGTCTGAAAACTGTCCCTAAATCAAATTTTTTATGAAATGTAATAAATACATTTAATATATTTAATAAATAAGCTAACAAATTGGGTCAATATACATAGTTCTTCCAACCCCCTTTGAATTGGTATAATTTATTATCTTGCAGGAACAATATGAATTGGTGAGCAAGGATTTAGTATTCCTGCTAATTTGACACAGGTATAAGATTTACTAAGGAGGTTATATCCGAATTCTCATATTTAATTAGAAAAAACACAACCAAGCTCCCTTGCGGAAAAACACAATAAATTCGAGCGAAAAAAAAACATTTTTTTGGACTTTTTCCCCCTGATCACTCGATTTTTTTTAAAGTTTTTGCCCCCAAACACCCTGAAAAAGTCAGATTTTCAGGCTAAACCCAAAACAAATCACAATAACTTTATGAGATTGAAATTGAGATAGGTGCTTCTCCCATTGACTTATACCGGACCTCAACAGGTCTGAGATGGCGGATTTTCGGATTCATCTTTTTGTAGCTTTGGGGTATAATAAATCTAAATAATTTTTAGTTTTTGCCTCTAAAAGCTCGACCAGATAAATTTGAGGTTTTGTAAATAACCCCCTAAATGTATGACTTTATTTATAATGTTCGGCTGCACACTTTGCCATGCTGGGTGTGATGGCAAACTGGACACTGGAAAACTGCTGCATTGCATTATTGTGCATTGCATTATTGTGTATAATTTTGGATAAAAACCATGCACTGACAATATGGGGCAGATTTATCAAAGGTCGAGGTGAATTTTCAAATGAAAAAAAAATTAATTTCAAGCTATTTTTTGTGTACTTCGACTAGGGAATAGTCCAAATTCAATTTGAATTTGAAAAAAAAACAAAAATCCAAATATCGATATTTATCATGTACTTTAAAAACTTCAACCGACCATTCGCCATCTAAAACCTGCTGAATTGCTGCTTTAGTATATGGGGGACCTCCTAGAACCTACTTGGAGTCAATTGGTGGACTTTGAAAAATCTTAGTTATTTTTGGTGAAATTGAATCGTACGTGTCAAAAACAGACCTGTTTGATCGAAAACAGACCTATTCGGCAAAAAAAAACCCTTTGGTTTTAATTTCGATTGGTCTTTTTGAATTCGTATCCCTTTATAAATCTGCCACTTAATAAGATTAATACAAAAGCAAACTGTAATATAGATAATCTATTTATAATACACAAAAGCCATGAATATCCTGTAAATTATATCCTTATAAACGGTGAGTAGTGATGTCATCAGTTATAAACGGTGAGTAGTGATGTCATTTCTGTCACATGACTCACTAAAATTTGTGTATTATAATAAATAAAGTACCCCCAGTTGTAAAATATGAGGATATTAGAAGTTACCTCGGAGTTCCATGACCTGTATAAAAACACTCGGCCTTCGGCCTCGTGTTTTTATATGGTCATGAAACTCCTCGGTAACTAATAATATCCTTATATTTTACAAGAGGGGGTACTTTATTCACTATATAATGTTCATTTGGAAGTATAAGCAAATTCAGCAAACTGAAAACATAGACAGACAGATCCTTCATTAAGGTACTTTTTTGATTAAGGAAGTACTGTTACTAATTAATTTCCTAACTGGTAATGCTAAATTTTGATAGCAGTTAGCTGTTGAATTATAGACTATATGGTATAAATATGTACTGTATGTAATTATGGGGGAGTCAAACTGCATTGAATAAGAGTAATGAATGCTATTAGCTCATAATTTTTCATTAGACCAAATGGTTACAAAAGGGTGAAAGACCTTAATTCCACTCTTGCAGCCTTCCTCATTATGCAGGTTTGAAAAGATTAACTGCAGATTTATGCTAAAACAGATAATTAGCAAACTAAACATCATCTCCTAGGGGGCTTTAATAATCATCACTACATGATTAGAGAGTTCAAATGTATTGTGATTTATATAAGTACAACATTAGCAGATACCACCTTTTAAAGTACAGTGTACAAATAAATGAACAGCAGGGGCATGCTGATAGAGGAAGCAGGCCTTGTTGCTGCATGAGGTCCCTGAAGACCCTGAGCACCTAAAGACCAAGGAGCCGTTTTAATATATATATTTTTAAATCTAATCTTTATAAAGGATTTCTTCTATAAAGGATATAATAATTTTTGAGGTTCATTTACTTTTACATCTTAGCTACAAGGCTAAAAAAGCAAAATGCCACTTAGAGGGACCTGTCACCCACACTGTAACAGCTGTAACACCCTCTTGGCAACCCCCCTGGTGCTAAGGTTGTACATTATTAGCGACTTACAGGTCCTGAGTCCCCTTTGCAAGGTGAAAGGGCACTGGGAATTCTTCTCCGGCAGCGCCTCCACCCAATGGGAATACACCTCCGGGTGGCCCATTAGGAATAACATGCAACACACACTTTGCTTTTATAAAAAACAACAACTTTATATAAAGAAAGTGTAAATTAAAGGGTAAGTAAAAACGGCATTTACATCATTCAAATATAACCCATTCCCCTGGGAACTTGTGGCAGTCCATTTCCTGGCCCTCCATGCCAGGCAAAATCCCGCACTACTCATTTGCAGATTAAAGTCTCAGTCCCTTATACCAAATGAGCACACTTGGTCCCAGGCAGCACTAACAGACCAAAATACCTTTCCCTCCGGTTAGGCACTGGCTCCCTCATAACAGACATCTACAAACAGCCTATGTCATAAACTGAAACCATCCTGGAACCTATCTTTTTCTACCCTCCCAGAGAAACACCTTACCCTGGGGATTCACACAGATGGGTATCCAGAGCTGGAGCAAGCATCCACAGTGATGAATCCATTTCATGAAGCACATGCAGCTTGCTTGGTCCTCCAGACATAGCTCCCAGCACTGACTATATCGTGAGCACACTGTTCCTGAATCCGTAGCTGAACTGTAGCTCCCAGCACAGTATATAGAGTGAGCATTTCCACATTCAGACCCTCCTGATCGAGCTCCCAGGCATGGGGTCACCCACCCCAGCCTAAGAGGCCTCATGCCTCTACATAGTGGCAGCTGAACTCACTAACTGCTTAGTGAAGTACAATCAGCAGAAATCCTCCAGCAGTAATGGCTGTGAGCACATGACAATCTCCTTTTATAGTATGCAACAGCGACACCTTGCTGCACCAATCCAAGAGCTCTGCCCCTGGACACTCTAGGGAAACCCCACTCTCAGCCATAAGGCTCTGACTGAAGGGGAAATTAAACCTTGGAGTCCCTACAAAGCTGTATACGGCCAGTCATTTCAAATTGCAGCATTAAGCACCAATTCCTTTTTTACTGAAACACCCATACCTGTTATAAATGTATTTAAAAATCTGAGATGTCAATCATATGTTGCCTGCCCCACCTCTATGCCCGAGGCTTAGAGATAGGGCAGTCAATTATTTTCACTTTCCAATCAGCAATTCCTAGATGTTACTGCTGTCCTCACATTCTCCCTCCTTTTTACAACTAAAAAAATATACTTTTATGTATACATTTAGGAATAAAATTCTATATGGTAGAATAAATTATTTACAGTGTAAATAATATAATTCAGAAATTAAAATTACACCATGAAAATCATGACACTATCCCTTTAAATAAAATTTACAGTATGCATAAGGGTTTAATACCCATGTAAGGGGCTGGTTTATCTTAAAGGATACCCAAATGTCAGGATGTGGTTATAAAGGATTTGGACGATTCCAGCGCTGAAAATAAATTGTTAAATCAAGAATGGGTGACTCATGTACTATGTACCTAACTCATAAACAGGCATTTCACAACACAAGACACCACTATTTACTATTGAATAAAACCAACAGAATTAATGCAAACTAACATTTTCCCATGAGAATTATAAACTGCTTCAGTTATTTTTCAATAATTGTCTGCTCCAAATCCAAAAATGGCATTCAGCTCATTAAGGTTGAAATGTACAGTAAACTCTCTACTTAATTCTCTGGAATATTACCCGTGCTTATCCACACATGTTTTGGTCTCTTGAGTATTTATTGAGAATTTTATCAAGTATTTGGTTTAGACTCTTTTGCCCTTTCAAAACCATGTTCAAGACATTTTAAAGAATTTTTCAAGGACTATTTTACCTGTAGAACCAATAAGTTCATCATAAGGTCCACAAGTAATCATCCACAATGATTATATTTAAAAAGTGCAAAAGTAAATACTATGGGTTATCTAGTTACTATGAGCTGTAAAAATGTACACACTGTACAAATGTTGCATCACAGTCATAAATAATTCATTTTGCAAGAGTACTTGCAGCACAGGGAATTTTCTCTGTAAATAAATGCTGTAACTAAGGCTGTTCTATGAGCTAAGAATAAAGCACACAAAGATAAACTCTTCCGAGCAGAATATGTACAGCTCAACATTTTTATCATTTTATTTCTCTTGTATCATTAGTACAGACCGGGCTCTTATCTATTTAAGACAACAATTTTTTCACAATGCAATATTTCCATTCAAGGTTAAAGGTTTTTTTTCAATATATATCAAGGTTATTGCAACTCTCTCTGAAATACAAATTTACTAACGGTACTTTAAGGGGCAGATTTATCAAGGGTCGAATTTAGAGTTTATGGGAGCTTATAAAAACTCCTGTAAACTCCCATAAACTCGATTTTCGAGTTAAAAATGAAACTAATGAAAAACTATCTAAATTTTTTAGAAAAATCTATTTTTTTTAACTTTGGTGAATGGGATTGACACACAAACTCAAGTTGAATTCGAATCAAATTAGATTTGAGTTTTTTCTCTGAAAAACATTTGATTTTCAGGATGCCACCAAACAACTCCAAACTGATTCCAGGATGTCCCCCATAGGCTAAAACAGCAATTTGT
Source organism: Xenopus petersii (assembly GCA_038501925.1). NCBI lineage: Eukaryota > Metazoa > Chordata > Amphibia > Anura > Pipidae > Xenopus > Xenopus petersii. Next base: position 79,421,729 of record CM076678.1, on the reverse strand, counting down.
CAGGTTTAAAGTGACAAATAGTCGAATTTGAATTCTTAAAGGGCCAGTACATGATACATTTTGAAATTCAAATTCAAATTTTTTTAAAAACTCAAATCAACTTTTAAATATTCCCTAGTCATAATTGCAATGAAATACACTTAAAAATTTAATTTTTAAACTTAAAATTCGAATTTTCATTTCGACCCTTGATAAATCTGCTCCTAAATGGTGTACTATAAATTCAGTGTTAGTTGACTCTTTTAGTAGGCATTGCAATCAACAGCTGATTCTTTATGCTATCAATTGACTAAGCCACACATATATCAAGGGCCGAATTATAAACTCCCATAAACTTGCAATTCAAAAAAAATGATCAATTGAAATTTATCAAAAAATTTAAAATTTTGAAAGTCGAATGTAATTTGAATTCGATTTGAGTTTTTTCTCTGAAAAAAACTAGATTTTCAGGAAGGCTGCAAATAACTCCAAATTGATCCCAGGACGTCCCCATAGGCTAAAACAGCAAATCGGCAGGTTTAAGATAGTCAAATTTTAATTATTAAAGGGCCAGCACATGATAAAATTTGAAAATCAACGAAATTTTTTTAAAACTCGAATCAAATTTTAACTATTCCCTAGTCGAATTCCGCTAAAAAAACTCAAAGATTCGAATTCGAAAGTTTAAATTTTCACTTTGACCCTTGATAAATCTGCCCCTCAGAATTCTTAATTCAAAATAAAAAAAAGCCAGTGCATGTTTTGCATACATTATTTTTAAACCTTTTAAACTATTTAAAACCTTTACATTTTACTGAAATAATATATTATAAAAAAAGACTAAAGGAAAGGTCAGTTTAGAGACAATAACAATGTCAAGTTCTTCTAATACTTAAAGCTTTTACCCCTTGGGAGAAAATTGACAAAAAATGTCATAGTGAACTAGCAATCAAAACCCATACGCACACAAAACATCAGATATAGGATAAATCCTGTTGTTTCTGCATAATATATGTTTGTTAATAAATTGCATTATTGGAGATTCAAATAAAGTTATTTTTAAAGGCATGAAACATACAAACCACATGTAACATCATTGTTATATGAAGAGAACAGGTCATCAAGATTCTAAATAATTTGGGGGTGCATGCGTGCCATGACGTGAGGTGGACACACAAACAGAGAGCTCCGCATCTACAGGAGACAAATAGCCCGGTATTTAGCTTCTTCACCACTACTCAGAGCAAAAAGGGCAAAATGAGTACCAGGGGAAACAGGTGGAAATAGGGAGACGTTGGACGAAGGACCAAATTGGCTCAATGTCCCCATACCTGCAGACGACCGGATCGCAGAGGCAGCATCTCCAAGATGGTGCCCAGAAATCAGATAATGATGCATTTCCCGACTCCATGCCACCCAGCTCTCCGGGATTAGGAGACACAGCTGCAGCCTCTCTCCAACCACACTCCAGTGAGTCTTCAACTTCACCAGCACACAATTCTACCCAAATACAAATGGCGCAAGCACCAGATCTGGTCACCGTCCAAGTGTTGGTCCAACAGCTCCCAGAGCTACATGAGCAACTCACAAGCTCCATTACAGACAATATTCATATGGCCCTTAAAGACATACAGGCGGACATTACAAGCTTGGGGGACAGAACAGACCAGATTGAAAACAAGGTAGATGAGCTTATCGCTAGATATAACCAGCTGGAAGAGGAAAATATGTTGATGCGAGATGAGCGTCACACCCTACAGTCACACACTGAAGATCTGGAGAATAGATCTAGAAGGCAGAACATAAGGGTGAGAGGGATATCAGAAACCATTCTCCCTCAAGATTTTAGACCCTTTCTATGTTCTCTTTTCTCTGCTATCAACCCGGATATACCAGTAGAAGCATGGCGCTTTGATAGAGCTCACAAAGCCCTGGGTGCTAGGCCTCCTAATGCTACACTGCCTTGAGACATCATTGTCTGCCTGCATTACTTTGAAAGTAAAGAAAGCATCATAGCTAAAACCCGGAATAAATCACATGTGGAGCATCAAGAACAGAAAGTACAAATCTTCAATGATGTCTCCCCAATCACACTGAACAAGAGAAGAGAACTTTGCTCTATAACCCAAACACTGAGAGACCACAATATCCCGTACCGCTGAGGTTTTCCATTAAGGCTGATTGCGACCAAAGGGAACCGTCAGTATACCCTTCAAGACCACACTCAAGGGTCCAAGCTGCTATGGGACCTCGATCTACCAGCACCCGACCCAAAGACACCCACATCGGCCATGAAGAAACCACAGTCTAACCATCTCTCCCCAATCTGGGAAAAAGTGAAAACCAGCTCCACTAAACTGACGTCTCCACCTGATGAGACATGAATGTCTTCCTTCTGTAATGCCATGTTCTTCTATGTAAGTCTTCCTGAGATAGAGGCTTTCGAAGAATTCTCTGTTTAACCCTTCCTCATCTAGTGACACCTGCGACTCCCCCAACGCAGGCATGGTTTGTCTTTGGAAACCTTACCTCACTCATCCAGAGGTAGAGCAGCGAATTACTGACTCCACTACCTACTGGTCGTTTGCAGACCTGCTGCAATCTACAAAGAGTTTTTTGCATAAGTATAATTCACTTGCTATTGTTTATTTTTAAGTTTATCTTATGTTGTTTTTCCCTTATATTCTTACCCTTGGGAGGTCGCTCAATTGTTTTTTTCTGTCACCACATATATTCACAAAATGTCTCATGATGGCTTATTAATGTGTGGCCCTTGGGGGGCCGCTTAACTGTTTTTCTTTGCTACCACTCACTCTTGCAATATGCCCTACTGCAACCTAATATAGGTCCACAGCCACACAAATGGCCCATGGGAGGTCATAGGTGCCAAGCATATATGATTTAAGCCATCATGGATACTAACATTAAAGGAAAACTATACCCCCCAAACAAGGTCTCTATAAAAAGATATTGCATAAAAGAGCTCATATGTAAAACCCTGCTTCATGTAAATAAACCATTTTCATAATAATACACTTTTCTAGTAGTATGTGCCATTGGGTAATCATAAATAGAAAATTGCCATTTTAAAAAACAAGGGCCACCCCCTGGGATCGTAGGATTCACTGTACTCACAAACAAACCAAACAAACCATACATGTTAGGTCACATGAGCCAATTAACAGACAGAGCTTTGTCTTTTGCTTCCTCACTTCTTCCTGTTACAGTTGGAGTTTAAGTATTTCTGGTCAGGTGATCTCTGAGGCAGCACAGATAGAGTCACGAAATGGTGGCTCAAGGCAAGAGATGTAAAAGGGCAATATTTACTTAAATATATATTCCAGTTTGGTGAGATTCTTTAATACGCCACTTAATATGATATGAACTATCTGTTGCTTAAGTGTTCATTTTGGGGGTATAGTTTTCCTTTAAATGTAAACGGCTTAAACAGTGTTATGAAGCGTTACATGCTTAGTAGGGAACTACATAGACTACAGCCTGACATCACAATGATACAGGAGTCTCACTTTAAGACCTCAGAGAACAATTCATTTTCCGCCAAATTCTACCCTAAAGTTTACCAAGCTACTGGCAATACCAAAAAAGCAGTCCTCCTCACCTTAATCCACAGGGATTGCCCATTTGAGGTCCAAAATATACAATCAGACCCCAAAGGCTGATATCTGATCCTGGAAGGCTCATTAGAAGGCAAACCTCTTAGACTAGCAAATATTTATGCTCCCAAGAAAGACCAACTACGCTTCCTTAAGACCACCCTTCACAAGGCCAGAGATCACCACAGGCCCATTATTATTGGAGGGGATTATAATTTGGTCTACTCAGAAAACAGAGATCACTCTCATCGCTCTCGATCTAAGCATTATAGATCTCAAAGTCAGAGGTTTCGCCAATTAATACATAGGTTAGACCTGAGAGATCTATGGCGTATACACCACACAAATGAGAGAGCCTTCTCTTTTTACTCAGCCTGCCACCTCTTATACTCTAGATTGGATTTATTTTTTGGCTTCCAGAGACCTGCTTGCTTACCCAGCATCCTCAGACCTAAAGCCGGTTTCATGGTCAGACCATTGTGCTGTCACACTAGATATTGATTTATTCTCTCCAATACGGAAGCCTACGCACTGGAGGCTAAATGAAGATCTATTGAACAACCCCCATACATGCACAGATCTTTCTCAAACGATTAAGGACTACTTTAAAGAAAATGCTCAATCATCAGTGGAAAAGATCTCTGTTTTAGGTGAAGCCCATAAAGCGGTACTTAGGGGTAAATTAATAGCAATAGCAACAACTAGGAAGAAAGCAAAATTACTCACTAGGACTTCTTTAATACATAAATTAAACCATCTGGAACATAAAGCGCACCGTAATCCTTCAATTGCTTGCGGGTCCGGAGGGAACTCAACCTACTCTCCTCAGGTGACATAGCAAAAGCATTATAGCAAATATATTATGAAAGGGTCTGTCACTAATAACAAAGAAAGAGAAGCCGATGGCGGAGCTCACCCCACTCCTTGCGCTCTCCCACGTTCTCCGCAGCTATCGCGGTATCTCGGCAACACTCAGCCGAGCATTTACATTCAAACGACCAATTTTCCGCTAGCAGCGCTGGAAAACGTATCCACGGGAGACGGTAGGAATAATATCAATATCTGGCTTTATTTAAACATACAAAGTGGTATAATAGCAGTGGGAGTGCTAAAACTAACGCGTTTCGTGCCCCACACACTGGGCACTTCTTCAGAGTTCAACAGAAGTGACGTAAAAGTTCAAATAAATAGCTGTGTTCACACGTGTTGCATATTAATCAATTAATTAGTATACATGGTGCCTGTGCATATTGTTTCGCCTTTAAATTATGTAAAACAAAGTTATATGTTATACAATCACACCATATATGTGCTTCTTTTCATAAATATTGAATTATCTCACTTTTTATTCCTTAAATATTTATGAAAAGAAGCACATATATGGTGTGATTGTATAACATATAACTTTGTTTTACATAATTTAAAGGCGAAACAATATGCACAGGCACCATGTATACTAATTAATTGATTAATATGCAACACGTGTGAACACAGCTATTTATTTGAACTTTTACGTCACTTCTGTTGAACTCTGAAGAAGTGCCCAGTGTGTGGGGCACGAAACGCGTTAGTTTTAGCACTCCCACTGCTATTATACCACTTTGTATGTTTAAATAAAGCCAGATATTGATATTATTCCTACCGTCTCCCGTGGATACGTTTTCCAGCGCTGCTAGCGGAAAATTGGTCGTTTGAATATTATGAAAGGGGGAGACAAACCACACTCCCTATTAGCCAGAATACTTAGAGAAAAAATAGCCCACTCGACAATAGTCTTGATAAATAAATCTGATGGGGAAATAACTTTTTCACCTAAGGGTATTGCTTCAGCCTTTGAAGAATATTACTCCTCCTCCTGGGTTTATGTGGTAGCTACAGGCCAATAGCTCTCTTGAACTCTGACCTCAAGGTATTCACTAAACTACTGGCAAATGGGACCTCTTATGCCCAAGCTTATTAACACCGACCAAGTCGGCTTTATTTATGGAAGGCAGGCAGGGGATAATACGCACAGAACAATTGATCTGATAGATGTTGTTGACAAGACCAAAACACCAACTTTACTACATAGCCTAAACGCGGAAAAGGCTTTTGATCGCCTCAATTGGGATTTTATGTTTGATTTGCTGAAACAGTTTGGCATGGGAGTCTCCTTCTGTAAGGCTATCCAAAATCGTTATACCAATCCGACAGCTATACTCAAACTCCCAGAAGCATCTCACACCCAGATTCCCATATGCATCGGGACTTGACAGGGGTGCCCTCTGCCACCACTGCTCTATGCCATAAGCATTGAACCCCTAGCGACTGCGATTAGAAACCACCTCCTGTCGCTATATGGCAACATTTCGGGATATAAACTAAATGTGGATAAGACAGAAGCACTTCCCCTCAATATCCCCAAACCAGTCCAGGAAGCATTAGCAGCTAAATTCCCATATAAATGGAAAACTCACTCACTCAAATATGTAGGCATTCAATTAACCAAAACATATAGCCAATTATATCAAAGCAATTCCCCCCCCCCGATACAAAAAATCAAATCATCTCTACTTAAATGGAATTCATACACAATATCATGGCTAGGCTGCATAACAGTGGTCAAGATGGCAATCCTCCACAAAATGTTATATTTGTTCAAAACCCTTCCAGTGGCAGTTCCCAGACAGGTCCTCAAGGATCTCCAAACAACCTTATTCAAGTTCATATGGGGTAAGCGCAGACACAGATTAGCTTCTACAGTCATGATGGCCAACAAATTGCAAGGGGGACTTGCAGTCCCATCCCTGAGAGCATACTATGAAACAGCCCATCTACGACAAATCCCAGGATGGACCACATATGAGTATACCTCCAAATGGGAATATATTGAAGCACTCTGGGTTACTCCAATACACCTCAACTCTCTCCTATGGGGCACAAGGGAAAAGGGTCTACCGCCAGTTCTTTCCCCAATGTCTTTTACACTATGTATATGGAAATTATGTAAGGCGAAGTATAGATTAGCTAATTCCCCCTCCTTGGTAACCCCATTTTTGGCTAATCCCTCCTTCTCACCAGGCCTTTCGGAACATCTTAAGAGTCATTGGGGGTCACAAGGCCTATTTAGGATATACGATCTTTCAAATCCTTTAACTCTTAAGCCGTTAACCTTTGCAGAGATTCAAGATAAGTTTAAAATCTCTCACACCCGATTATATGAATATGTACAGATCCTCCACTTTGTTAAGATATTCCTCCCTAAGAACCTACCTATTACTCCATTTACATATTTTGAGAGACTCTGCTTAAAGGGACTTCCTTGAAAAGCTTTGATTTCTCTGATTTATAGCAACATTATGACAATATCTGAGGACCCTTTCCCTAAGCATCCTTACATGTTAAAATGGGAACAGATCACCTCATCAACCCTCTCCTTGGAGGATTGGTCGGAGATCTGTGAGAATGCTAACAAAAGTACAACTTGTGTTGGACAAAAAGAGAGTATTTACAAATCAATGTTTTTTCGGTATGATACCCCTGTAAAACTCAATCGTATTTTTCCAGGTACCTCTCCAATGTGTTGGAGAGAATGTGGTCACAGGGGAACTCAACAACACATAATGTGGGAGTGCCCTAAGATTTTAACATTATGTAGTAGTAGAGGAGCTGCTCTCAAAGATCTTACATAGGGAGATCCATCTGGAAATATACACAACCTTAATGGGTAAACTGCTGCCAGACAACACTTCCACAGAACAAAGACTCACAAATTTTATTCTAACAGCGTCTTGGCTGGCAATTACCTCTCTATGGAAAACTCCTGCCTCCCCAAAGCTAAGTGATATAGTTCGTAGGGTAAAGGACATGAGGGAGATGGAATTTATGACTGCAAGTGTTAGGGGCTGCCGAAATAGGTGGGAGAAAGTTTGGTCTAAATGGGATTTCTATATAACTGTAACCCATAATGTGAATGAAAATGTGCCTCAATTGGATGATGGAGCAGGTATGACCTAAGGTGATTTACAGCAGACTTACTGACCTTCCCCTCCCAAGGGCTTTCCCACCCCCCTTTTTCTCCCCCACCTCCATTTTGTTCTTTGGGTATATCTCTAGTTTGCATCAAAATAAACCTGAGATATGTTTCAACTTGTTTAATATATTGCAACATTATATAAAAATGCAGATATGAATACTGTATACTCATATATGATTGTCGTAATGTATGTACCATATGTTTTTTTTATTTTGCCTTTTCAATGTTTCTTGTCATTCTGACAATTGTGTGAACATGAGAAATGCAATAAAAAACTAAGTTACAAAAAAGAAAGATTCTAAATAATTTTAACCAATCTTGATGGAAAATCTGATTCAGCTCAAACAGAAACAGAAATAAGCCACAGCCAGAAGTGAGATCAAATGGCAATTTTTTAAAGGGGTTGATCACCTTTGAGATAACTTTTAGTATGATGTAGAGAGAGATATTCTGAGACAATTTGCAATTGGGTTTCATTTTTTATTATTGAAGGTCTTTGAGTTATTTCGCTTTTTCTCAGCAGCATTTTAAGCAATTTGGTAACTGGGGTCCAAATTACCCTAGCAACCATGCATTGATTTGAATAAAAGACTAGAACATGAATAGGAGAGGGCCTGAATAGAAGGATCAGAAATAAAAAGTAGCAATAACAATACATGTGCAGCCTTACAGAGAATTTGGTTTTTTTAGAAGGGAGTTAGCGACGCCCATTTGAAAGCTGCAGAGTCAGAAGAAAAAGGCAAATAACTATAAAACTGTAAAAAATCTATAATGCAAACCAATTGAAAAGTTGCTAAGAATTGGCCATTCTATAACATAATAAAAGTTACCTTAAAGGTGAACAACCCCCTTTTAAGACCCAAAATCTCTGGCTGCCAAAAGAAGTCTTAAGCTGGCCATAGACGCAAAGATCTGATCGTACGAATCGAGGATTCGTACGATTTTCGAACCGTGTGTGCAGAGTCCCGACATTTTTCGTCCGGCGGAGATTGGTCGTTTGGTCGATCAGACAGGTTAGAAAATTTCTGTTGGCTGCCAAAAAATCTCTGCGTGTATTGCCGATCGTACGATTTTCAGTGGGAGACTGTCACTAGCTTTGGTTGGACATAGATATCGTACGATTACTGTCAGGGGCAGAACATTGCTGATCTGTTCTTTAACTAATCTAACTGGTAAGACTTTGATCTGAATGGTTAGTGGCAGGTCGTGAGATGGGAAAGTCCGATCGTACGATGATTCCTACGATCGGATCTTTGCATCTATGGCCAGCTTTAGAGGGCATGTTCTTCTCTACTTCTTAATTTTCATTTTATTAAATGTTAATAAATGCACAGTAACGAGCAGGGCGTAACTACAGAGGGAGCAAATCCTTCAGATGCAGAGGGCCCCAGGACTGTAGAGGGCCCTGTGGGTCCCTAATTAATGAGCAATTTCAATGTACCATAATAGAATATCAAATCAAATCAAATAACAAATTTGCTAAAGTTTAATGTTATATAATTTGCATTGACCACGGTGTTTCTTTATTTTAGAGTTACATTTAAAAAAAAATTATTACCGTATATACTCAAGTATAAGCCGACCCGAGTATAAGTCGAGGTACCTAATTTTACCTACGAAAAATTGGGAAAACTTATTGACTCTAGTATAAGCCTAGACACAATTACAGCCCTGTCTCCCAGCAGCGCACATTCTGCCAAAGCGACCCCCCAGTGATCAACCGGACTTCTTTGCAAAGTTGATGGTGACAGAGAATTGCCAAACGGATTACTGTGTGCATTGTCCCACTGTCCCACTACCATGTGCAGAGGGTGCTGTGTGATATTGCCATCACTGTTAATCTTTCGTATAACCAACAGAGGGCGCTGTGTGATATTGCAGTCACTGTTATTCTTTAATATAACCAACAGAGGGCGCTGTGTGATATTGCAGTGAAAAGAGATGTTGTTATATAGTGAATAAAGTACCCCCTCTTGTAAAATATAAGGATATTATAAGTTACCGAGGAGTTTCATGACATATATGACATATAAAAACACGAGGCCGAAGGCCGAGTGTTTTTATACAGGTCATTGAACGCTGAGGTAACTTAGAATATCCTCATATTTTGCAACTGGGGGTACTTTATTTATTATAATACACAAGTTACAGTGAGTCATGTGACAGAAATGACATCAGAACTCACATTTATAACTGATGACATCAGAACTCACCGTTTATAATGATATCATTTACAAGATATTCATGGCTTTTGTGTATTATATATATATATATATATATATATATATATATATATATATATGTACAACGATTAATCATGAATAATTAATTTACCACGGCAGATAACAAAACAAGAACAACAGTTACACTTTGCATATATAAAATGGGAATCGCTCTGAGAGTGCTAAAGACAATAGAGAAATGTGCCAGGTGTATACATTGTATTGTAATAATACAATGGCTACAGTTAAAAAAACTTAAAGTAGCTAAACTTGCCAATGACCTGCCTGTTCAGCTGGCAACCCTGGCCAGTCATTAGCCCATATGGTATGTGTGTACTGCAATAATGGACGCACTGATCATTAAACTGTGTGTTTATCTAAATGAATTCATAAAATTATCAGGAACAAATCAAAATAATAAAGAAAATATCCATGTAAGAATAAAGCATGCTGTCTGATTCTCATGCCTCAGAATCTTGCTTTGATGCCAGATTTAGCAACAATGGCAAAGCATTTTTCATTGCACTGATACTGTGCATTCTACTCTTTTAAAATATCAATATTTATTTATGGGGGCTATTCAAACCATCATCTCATTGAGTTAATGTAGAAGTGAATCGAACAATAACACTCTACATTTCCCATACAAGAGCTTCGCTTGCTGATTCACAAACATTCAACAAACAGCTGAGCCCTACAGGAAACTAATAGAGCTTGATAATCTCCTGTACTGACAAGCATTATTTTGCATTGTGTGTTTTTATTTTCAGATTATTTAACAGCTTTAAACAATAATTGTGGAACTTGTAACAGCATGAAGCCAGTGGGAAGGAGGATGTGAAGCTTCAATAGATTTTTTTTTTTTTTTTACAAGCAAAGACCCAACATATGCACATACCTGTTCTATTATTCTCTTAGTTTACTTAATACAAAAGGTGGAAAGGTTGGAGTCAAAAGAAAGAAGTCCTTGTTGCTGTCATTTTTTTAATTGAATGTTATAGTATTTATGAATTAGCCATCAGAATTTCGGTAGACAGATGAAACTGCATAAGATTGGAATACTTAACTGTTTATTATAAAATAACGAATGGGATGCATTATTGGATATACATTGAAATATGCAATTACCTATTGATAGGGATGTAGCGAACGTCGGGAAAAAAGTTTGCGAACATATTCGCGAACCTGCGTCAAAAATGCGAACGGTTCGCGAACGTCGCAGCCACTGCAGCACAGAGGCCAGAAAAAATATGCCATATAAATGCAAACAATATTAATTTTTTTTGTCGCAGCCACTGCAGCATAGAGGCCAGAAAAAATATGCCATATAAATGCAAACAATATTAATTTTTTTTGGTCGCAGCCACTGCAGCACAGAGGCCAGGAAAAATCTGCCATATAAATGCTAACAATATAAATTTTTTTTGTCGCAGACACTGAAGCACAGAGGCCAGAAAAAATATGCCATATAAATGCTGAAAATATTCAATTTTTTTGGTCGCAGCCACTGAAGCACAGAGGCCAGAAAAAATATGCCATATAAATGCTGAAAATATTAATTTTTTTGTCACAGCCACTGAAGCACAGAGGCCATAAAAAATATGCCGTATAAATGCTGAAAATATTCTGTTTTTTTTGGTCGCAGCCACTGAAGCACAGAGGCCAGAAAAAATATGCCATATAAATGCTGAAAATATTCATTTTTTTGTCACAGCCACTGAAGCACAGAGGCCAGAAAAAATATGCCATATAAATGCTGAAAATATTCTGGTTTTTTTGGTCGCAGCCACTGAAGCACAGAGGCCAGAAAAAATATGCCATATAAATGCTGAAAATATTCTGTTTTTTTTGGTCGCAGCCACTGAAGCACAGCGGCCAGAAAAAATATGCCATATAAATGCTGAAAATATTCATTTTTTTGTCACAGCCACTGAAGCACAGAGGCCAGAAAAACTCAGGATTTACCTGGATTCAAATTAAACCAGTAGGGTTTGCACCCTAGTTTGTAACGGTGGTGGAGGGAGGAGGACGCTAAAGGACAGCTGTATGTGGAGTCATGAGGCGTGCAGAGAAGGACAGCTGCATGGGGAGTCAGAATCAGAAACTCAGCACAAGTCTTCCGGCGTGCAGTAACCCTCCGAGATCCACCCCTCATTCATTTTAATAAAGGTCAGGTAATCCACACATTTGTGACCTAGGCGAGTTCTCTTCTCAGTTACAATCCCTCCTGCTGCACTGAAGGTCCTTTCTGAGAGGACACTTGAGCAGCGGCGGAACTACCGGGGGAGCAGGGGGTGCGAGCGGGCCAGGGCCCGCACCCCCTCAGGGCCCCCCCGGCAGTCCGTTCGCCGCTGAAAATGCGGCCGTACGGAGGGGGGCGGGGCCCGGCTGCGCGTCACGCACCAGGGCCCGCCCCCCTCTAGGATCGCTACTGCACTTGAGGCGGGGCAAGACAAGAGGTTCATGGCAAATTGTGACAGCTCTGGCCACAGATCAAGCCTGCGCACCCAGTAGTCCAGGGGTTCATCGCTCCTCAGAGTGTCGATATCTGCAGTTAATGCCAGGTAGTCCGCTACCTGCCGGTCGAGGCGTTCTTTGAGGGTGGATCCCGAACGGTTCTGCCGCTGCCTTGGACTGAAAAACATTTGCATGTCTGACGTTACAGAGTGGCCAAAGTGCTTTGTCCTTGCAGGTGCGCTCGTGGCAGGATTACTGGCACCTCTGCCCCTGGAATGTTGATGAGTTCCTGAAGTGACATCACCCTTAAAAGCATTGTACAACATGTTTTGCAGGCTGGTTTCTAAATGCAGCATCCTTTCAGACTTGTGGTATGTTGGTAACATTTCTGCCACTTTATGCTTGTACCGAGGGTCTAGTAGAGTCGCGACCCGGTACAGGTCCTTCTCCTTAAGCCTCTTGATACGGGGGTCCTTCAACAGGCATGACAGCATGAAAGACCCCATTCTCACAAGGTTGGATGCAGAGGTATGCATCTCCGCTTCCTCGTTATCAAGGACTGCATCATCCACGGTCTCCTCCCCCCAGCCACGTACAAGACCAGGGGTCCCCAAAAGGTCACCACTAGCCCCCTGGGAAGCCTGCTCCTGTTGGTCCTCCTCCTCCACAAAGCCACCTTCCTCCTCTGACTCCACTTCTGACACCTCTCCCTGCGTTGCAGCAGGTGCCTGGGTTCGTTCTGGTGATTCCGACCAGAAATCGTGCGCTTCCTGCTCCTCGTCACGCTGGTCTACAGCCTCATCTGTCACTCGTCGCACGGCACGCTCCAGGAAGAAAGCAAAGGGTATTAGGTCGCTGATGGTGCCTTCGGTGCGACTGACCATATTTGTAACCTCTTCAAAAGGGCGCATGAGCCTGCAGGCATCGCGCATAAGCACCCAGTAACGGGGTAAAAAAATCCCCAGCTCTGCAGATCCAGTCCTACCACCCAGTTCAAACAGGTATTCGTTGACGGCTCTTTGTTGTTGCAGCAGACGTTCCAACATGAGGAGCGTTGAATTCCAGCGAGTCTGGCTGTCGCAAATCAAACGCCTGACTGGCATGTTGTACCGCTGCTGAATGTCAGCAAGGCGTGCCATGGCTGTGTAGGACCGTCTGAAATGGGCCGACACCTTCCTGGACTGCCTGAGAACGTCCTGGAATCCTGGGTACTTTGAGACAAAACGTTGTACTATTAAATTCAGAACATGTGCCATGCAGGGCACATGTGTTAAATTGCCCAGTCTCAGATTGCTTCCATTGTCACACACCACTTTTCCGATCTTCAGTTGGTGTGGGGTCAGCCAACGATCGGCCTGTGACTGCAGAGATGACAGGAGTACAGATCCGGTATGGTTTTTGCTTTCCAGGCACGTCATCCCCAAGACAGCATGACAACGGCGTACCTGGCACGTCGAATAGCCTAGGGGGAGCTGGGGGTGCACAGGTGTGGAGGAGGAGGACCCAGCAGCAGAGGACGAAGAAGAGGAAGAAGACGAGGTAGAGAGCGAAGGAGGAGTAGAGGTGGTGGCAGAACCGCGTGCAATCCGTGGCGGTGACACCAACTCCACTGTCGTTGTTGAGCTACACATTCCCTGCTTCCCAGCCATTACCAAGTTCACCCAGTGGGCAGTGTAGGTGACATACCTGCCCTGACCATGCTTGGAGAACCATGCGTCAGTAGTCATATGGACCTTTGGCCCAACACTAAGTGACAGAGATGCGGTGACTTGGCTCTGCACATGGTGGTACAGGTGTGGTATTCCCTTTTTTGAAAAAAAATTGCGGCTGGGTACCTTCCACTGCGGTGTCCCAATTGCTACAAATTTGCGGAAGGCCTCAGAGTCCACCAGCTGGTATGGTAAAAGCTGGCGGGCTAAGAGTGCGGACAAGCCAGCTGTCAGACGCCGGGCAAGGGGGTGCCTCGCAGACATTGGCTTCTTACGCTCAAACATGGCCCTCACAGAAACTTGGCTGGGGGCAGATGACTGGGAATGGGAACTGGTGGTCAAGGTGGAAGGCGGAGTGGAGGGTGGTTCAGACGGGTCAAGGACAGCAGAGGTAGAGCAGTAAGATGCTGGACCAGAAGGAGGGTGGCTTTTAGTTTGCCTGTTGCCTTTGAGGTGTTGCTCCCAAAGTGCTTTGTGCTTGCCGTTCATGTGCCTTCGCATAGAAGTTGTACCTATGTGGCTGTTGGGCTTCCCAAGACTCAGTTTCTGACTGCACTCATTGCAAATGACAACGCTTTTGTCAGAGGCACACACATTAAAAAAATCCCACACTGCTGACCTTTTTGAGGCTGGCAATCTGGCGGTAACAGTAGAAGTCGGCGGCGTTGGCGGCAATGGCGGGTGCGTTGGCCGGCTGACCACAGGTGCCGATACATGTTGTTGCCCTACTGTTCCCTGCGAGCTGTCCTCCCTGCTTCTTCTAAGTCTTATTCTCCTCCTGCCTCTCTGACTCTCCGTCTCTCCATCTGAACTATCCTCCTCTTGCTCTCTTCTACTGGGCACCCATAAAACATCAATCTCCTCATCCTCATTCTCCTCAGATGCATCAATTTCTTCTAACAGCTCACAGAAGGAAGCAGCAGCGGGGACCTCCTCGTCATCACTCATTATGTCCATCTCTGTTGTGTTCTCTGCCAGAATTAAATCTGGTGTAACATCCTCATCTCCTTCATCTTCTTCTGCCAATAATGGTTGCGCATCACTCAGTTCAAGAAACTCATGTGAAAATAACTCCTCTGACTCCAGTGAAGAAGGGGCGCCGGTGGTGGAGGAAGTGTTACGTGGGGTGCCCATAGCAGTGGAGGATGAGGATGTTGTGGTAAAGTTAGAAACGGTAGAGGATGGGGTGTGCTGTGTAAGCCAGTCAACTACCTCTTCAGCATTTTGGGAGTTCAGGGTCATTGCCTTTTTAAAACTGGGCAATTTCCTAGGGCCACAGGATAGCATAGCAGCACGGCCCCTAGTGCCTCTGCGTGGTGGCCTGCCTTTGCCTGGCATTATTTTTAAAACAACAACAACAACTCAGGTGGTGTTTCTAGAGACGGTATTATTATTGATATTTAGACAGAATGTGAACAAGCTCACACAGCTAGATGGGAGTTGTTTGAAAATGAAGAAGAAGAACACACTGGGCAAACAAGGCCTACAAGGTCAACGTAAACACTACTAGAGCAGTGGATACGGAATATATTATTGCTGCCTGAAAAACGTCACTCGGGTGGTGTTTCTAGAGAAGGTATTATTATTGATATTTAGACAGAATGTGAACAAGCTCACACAGCTAGATGGTTGTTGTTTGAAAATGAAGAACACACTGAGCAAATAATGCCTACAAGGTTAACGTATACACTACTACAGCAGTGGATACGGAATATATTATTGCTGCCTGAAAAACGTCACTCGGGTGGTGTTTCTAGAGACGGTATTATTATTGATATTTAGACAGAATGTGAACAAGCTCACACAGCTAAGTGGCAGTGGTTTGAAAATGAAGAACACACTGAGCAAATAATGCCTACAAGGTTAACGTATACACTACTACAGCAGTGGATACGGAATATATTATTGCTGCCTGAAAAACGTCACTCGGGTGGTGTTTCTAGAGACGGTATTATTATTGATATTTAGACAGAATGTGAACAAGCTCACACAGCTAAGTGGCAGTGGTTTGAAAATGAAGAACACACTGAGCAAATAATGCCTACAAGGTTAACGTATACACTACTACAGCAGTGGATACGGAATATATTATTGCTGCCTGAAAAACGTCACTCGGGTGGTGTTTCTAGAGACGGTATTATTATTGATATTTAGACAGAATGTGAACAAGCTCACACAGCTAAGTGGCAGTGGTTTGAAAATGAAGAACACACTGAGCAAATAATGCCTACAAGGTTAACGTATACACTACTACAGCAGTGGATACGGAATATATTATTGCTGCCTGAAAAACGTCACTCGGGTGGTGTTTCTAGAGACGGTATTAATATTGATATTTAGACAGAATGTGAACAAGCTCACACAGCTAGATGGTTGTTGTTTGAAAATGAAGAACACACTGAGCAAATAATGCCTACAAGGTTAACGTATACACTACTACAGCAGTGGATACGGAATATATTATTGCTGCCTGAAAAACGTCACTCGGGTGGTGTTTCTAGAGACGGTATTATTATTGATATTTAGACAGAATGTGAACAAGCTCACACAGCTAAGTGGCAGTGGTTTGAAAATGAAGAACACACTGAGCAAATAATGCCTACAAGGTTAACGTATACACTACTACAGCAGTGGATACGGAATATATTATTGCTGCATGAAAAACGTCACTCGGGTGGTGTTTCTAGAGACGGTATTATTATTGATATTTAGACAGAATGTGAACAAGCTCACACAGCTAGATGGTTGTTGTTTGAAAATGAAGAACACACTGAGCAAATAATGCCTACAAGGTTAACGTATACACTACTACAGCAGTGGATACGGAATATATTATTGCTGCCTGAAAAACGTCACTCGGGTGGTGTTTCTAGAGACGGTATTATTATTGATATTTAGACAGAATGTGAACAAGCTCACACAGCTAGATGGTTGTTGTTTGAAAATGAAGAACACACTGAGCAAATAATGCCTACAAGGTTAACGTATACACTACTACAGCAGTGGATACGGAATATATTATTGCTGCCTGAAAAACGTCACTCGGGTGGTGTTTCTAGAGACGGTATTATTATTGATATTTAGACAGAATGTGAACAAGCTCACACAGCTAAGTGGCAGTGGTTTGAAAATGAAGAACACGCTGAGCAAATAATGCCTACAAGGTTAACGTATACACTACTACAGCAGTGGATACGGAATATATTATTGCTGCCTGAAAAACGTCACTCGGGTGGTGTTTCTAGAGACGGTATTATTATTGATATTTAGACAGAATGTGAACAAGCTCACACAGCTAAGTGGCAGTGGTTTGAAAATGAAGAACACACTGAGCAAATAATGCCTACAAGGTTAACGTATACACTACTACAGCAGTGGATACGGAATATATTATTGCTGCCTGAAAAACGTCACTCGGGTGGTGTTTCTAGAGACGGTATTATTATTGATATTTAGACAGAATGTGAACAAGCTCACACAGCTAGATGGTTGTTGTTTGAAAATGAAGAACACACTGAGCAAATAATGCCTGCAAGTGCACTACTATTGGTGCACTACTATGAAGAACAGCAACAGCACTGTACACGTTAAAGAACAGTAAGATAAGTAAAAGAAAAAAAAAATATATGTATATTAAAAAAAATATTTTTCTCGGGTTGGTGCTGCTGAACTACTAGGAGCAGCACAGTAGCACACCAGTCCCACTCCCCAACACTGCTAGACTAATAGCACTGGGCTTATAGTAGCAACTAGCAAAGTAAAAAAACAAAAAAGAAAATAAAAGCAGTCCTTACAAGGACTATTGGGTTATTACAGCAGTCAGCAGATGAGATCAGAAGAGATCAGTGCCCACAGCAGACAGCTACATACAGAGCACTGCAGTAGAAGGTAGATTACTAGCCAGCAAAGCTACCCTAAAATGTCCCTCAAATCCCTGCAGACTTCTGTCCCTCCAATACAGAGCAGTATCAAGTAGATTACTAGCCAGCAAACTTACTATCAACTGTCCCTCAAAGAAATCAGTGAAATCAGTAACAGCTCTCTCCCTACACTAGCTCTTGCAAGCACACACAGGCAGAATGAAAAAACGCTGCAGGGCTTCAGTTTATATATGGAAGGGGAGTGGTCCAGGGGGTGTGGGGGTGGTCCAGGAGGGAGAGCTTCCTGATTGGCTGCCATGTATCTGCTGGTCTGGGGTGAGAGGTCAAAAAAAAGCACCAGGTAAGGCGAACCCAAAATGGCGAACGTCGCGCGACGTTCGCGAACATTCGGCGAGCGCGAACAGCCGATGTTCGCGCGAACAAGTTCGCCGGCGAACAGTCCGCGACATCCCTACCTATTGATAGAGGTACTTGCATCCTGTAATGTTCCCAGAGTTGTACCAACTGAATCAGACACCTGTTTAGGTTTGAAAGAGCCTGCAATGTCACTGGAATTCTTGGGTAAAACACTGCTTTACTGCTAAAAACGTGCATTGAAACTTGCCTTGTAAATAAGCCTTATAACTAAATGATTTGTCATATTATATTTAAAGTGAAATGTGCACTTTCAGTAGTCCAGGGAAATAGAATTTAGAATTAAGATCAACTTTTTTAATGATGCGCACATGGCACCTATTGATGCTACCTAACAAGTGTGTCTCAATGACGTGCAAGCAAAGAGTCATCCAGCAAGTCACACACATATCATCCCCATCCAGCCTTCCCCTCATGAATACAGAGCTGCCAAATGCAGATGCCTGCACCTCACTAATGATTAAAGACCTGTGTTAATAGACACAAAGAGGTCCATTTACTAACAATCGTATTTCTTATTTTTTTAAAGAGCTTCTAACACAAAACTATGCTTTTATTCAGATCTTTAAAAAAATTCCATGGCATTCATGGTTTAACAAAAGCAAGTTTATTCATTGTTTCAAAGCCGCTCAAACCACAAATATTAGACTGTTATATAAGTAGGCCTCTTAGCATTGGGCAGGGTGCAAAGTGCAAAAAGCATGGCAGTTTGCATCTTTTTTTTTTTTGCACTTTGCACCCTGAACTGTGCTATGTAAATTAGCTCTTTTGAAAACAATTTGTATATCCACTAGGTTTCCCTAAAGAAAATATTGATGCGTTCATATTACCGTATATACTCAAGTATAAGCCGACCCGAGTATAAGCCAAGGTACCTAATTTTACCTACGAAAAATTGGGAAAACTTATTGACTCTAGTATAAGCCTAGACACAACTACAGCCCTGTCTCCCAGCAGCGCACATTCTGCCAATGCAAACCCCCACCGATCAACCGGACTTCTTTGCAAAGTTGATGGTGACAGAGAATTGCCAAACGGATTACTGTGTGCATTGTCCCACTGTCCCACTACCATGTGCAGAGGGTGCTGTGTGATATTTCCATCACTGTTAATCTTTCGTATAACCAACAGAGGGCGCTGTGTGATATTGCCATCACTGTTAATCCTTCATATAACCAACAGAGGGCGCTGTGTGATATTGCAGTCACTGTTAATTTTTCATATAACCAACAGATGGCGCTGTGTGATATTGCAGTCACTGTTATTCTTTCATATAACCAACAGAGTGCACACTGTTATTCTTTCATATAACCAACAAAGGGTGATGTGTGATATTGCAGTCACTGTTATTCTTTCATATAACCAACAGAGGGTGCTGTGTGATATTGCAGTCACTGTTAATCTTTCATATAACCAACAGAGGGCGCTGTGTGATATTGCAGTCACTGTTATTCTTTCATATAACCAACAGAGGGCGCACTGTTATTCTTTCATATAACCAACAGAGGGTGCTGTGTGATATTGCAGTCACTGTTATTCTTTCATATAACCAACAGAGGGCGCTGTGTGATATTGCAGTCACTGTTATTCTTTCATATAACCAACAGAGGGCGCTGTGTGATATTGCAGTCACTGTTATTCTTTCATATAACCAACAGATGGCACTGTGTGATATTGCAGTCACTGTTATTCTTTCATATAACCAACAGAGGGCATTGTGGGATATTGCAGTCTCTCCCCAAGTGAACTGTTGGTATAGGAATGATTAAAAGTGACTACAATCTCAGCTACTGCCGCTGACCCCAGTATAAGCCGGGGTAGACTTTTTTAGCACATTTTGGATGCTGAAAAACTCGGCTTATACTCGAGTACGGTATTCAGTAAGTCTGCTGTGATTAAATACCTGCGAGCCTAGACCTGGTGGTAATTCCAGAGCTCCCTTATTGCTTTGCCTCTGCACAGGGCAGCATTTGCCATGAGGCATGTTACCAGGCGCAACACAAAGCCTCCATTGATAATAGTAAGACTCAAATTTCCATTTTCAAACAGAAAACAGAAATTCTTCTAGTGCAGAGAGAGCAAGAGCAACAGCTCTTGACCTTATAAGTACAGAGCAGGTAAGGGGACAGCATTGAGACTACTGCCTCAGGCAACAACAGCCCCAAAAACTGCCCTGCCTCAGTAGCCACAACTGATTTGCTTCAAGAAAATCTGAAGTTAATGTTGTTATTAACAATAAAGCACAGAGTCAAAATATAGGAAATGTTGGACAGCAGTTGCAGTGTTTATAAAAATAATCTTTGGGTAGGATGAAAATCTACATACATACCAGACATACTTCTTTATCAACTCTATTTGGGTATGGGTCACTGCTATCATATGTTCCTGAGTATATTTTTTCCAGCACTGTCTAGGAAAATAGAGACTTGGATATGACTGGAATGTATAAATAATGAGAAATCACCCTTGTCTCTCTATCATCTGCACTATTCACTTTATTAAAAACGTCAAATATTCAGGTTAAAAGACAATTTCATACAGAATGTCCTTTTCACACAGTAACATCTAACTTATTTTTTTTCCAGACAGTATTTTTATCAACATAACAGTCTATGCCAAGAAAACAGATAGTCATATGATACTTATGAGATTTAAAATGAACATTTGATTAACTAGGTCAAACAAAATGCTCTAATGATAAGGTAGCGCCAATATTTACTCATTCAGGAAATAAAAAACAAAACCCTCTCTGCTTTATTTTCCTGTTTGTGCTCTTATGGGAAGCAATGTTTTCTCTCTCTTTCAGTTAAAAAAAATTAATTGCATTTATGTGACATCGAACAGATATAATTTTACTGCCTTAAAATTCTGCACGCAGTTTCTTGATTGACATGTGTCCTATGTGTAACTGCAATAGAGTATGTGTGCATTTGTGGTTGCGTTTATATATCAATCTGTGTGGGTTATAAGAACTGCAAGGATGTGACTAAAGTGGTTAAACAGAAAATGTGTTTTAGTTCCTCTTTTTAAAAGTGTAAATTGTCAATGATATATAAAAATCGCCAAGGTTTAGCAGAGACTCTGGAATCAGTTATGTCTTGATTTACTTTTTCCCTCTTCATATTTTCTGTGGTTATTGTGTGTGCCATAACAAAGACAAAGCTCTGTGAAAGACTGGAAAAAAAGGGATAGTAGACCTTTGTGCAGAAACAGGGTCTAAAAGTCATTGTTTATTTCATCATATTGGAAAGATTTTGAGGCCCTAACCGGAAAAGACAATGACCTGTGCACACAATGCTCCAAGCACAGTTAAAGAGATTATATCACATAGGGATTCGTATTCATTTATTTGTATAGCAATGTTTCTGGCTATTTTAGCTGCTATTGTGAGCTACTTATGGCAGATCTATGTTTTCTTATATGGCATTTAAAAACCTTAAAGCAATAGTATTTCTTTCCTGTTATTTAGTTCGCATGGCAACAAATTTTTTATGCCTGATTTCATTATAGGGTTAAACAACTCCTTTCATCTACCAATCAACCCTTTTGGAGTGTTTCTGATTCTATGCTTTCTGACTGTGAGGTTTCTGCTACTCACAATAACACAGGAAAAATTCTTGCTGTAAGGCAGGGGTCCCCAACCTTTTTTACCTGTGAGCCACATTCAAATGTAAAAAGAGTTGGGGAGCAACACAAGCATGAAAAAGTCCCTTGGGGTGGCAAATAAGGGCTGTGCTTGGCCGTTTGGTAGCCCTATCTGGACTGGCAGCCTACAGGAAGCTCTACTTGGCAGTATACACTTAGTTTTTATGCAATTAAAACTTGCCTCCAAGCCTGGATTTCAAAATAAGCAACTGCTTTAAAGGAAAACTATACCCCCAAACAATGTAGGTCTCTATTAAAAGATACTGAGTAAAACAGCTCATGTGTAAAATCCTGCTTCATGTAAATGAACCATTATCATAATAATATACTATTTTCAGTAGTATGTGCCATTGGGTAATCATAAATAGAAAATTGCCATTTTAAAAAATAAGGGCCGCCCCCTGAGATCGTAAGATTCACTGTGCACACATACAAACCACATGTAAGGTCACATGAGCCAATTAACAGACAGAGTTCTGCCTTTTGCTTCCTCACTTCTTCCTGTTACAGTTAGGGGCCGATTCACGAAGGGTCGAATATCGAGGGTTAATTGACACTCGATATTCGACTAGGAACTAAAATCGTTCGACTTCGAATATCGAAGTCGAACGATTTTGCGCAAATCCTGCGATCGATCGATCGAAAGATTTTTCATTCGATCGAACGATTAAATCCTTTGAATCGAACGATTCGAAGGATTTAAATCCAACGATCGAAGGAAAATCCTTCGATCAAAAAATTCCAGGCAAGCCTATGGGGACCTTCCCCATAGGCTAACATTGACTTCGGTAGCTTTTAGCTGCCGAAGTAGGGGGTCGAAGTTTTTCTTAAAGAGACAGTACTTCGACTATCGAATGGTCGAATAGTCGAACGATTTTTAGTTCGAATCGTTCGATTTTCGTAGTCGAAGGTCGAAGTAGCCCATTCGATGGTCGAAGTAGCCCAAAAAAACTTCGAAATTCGAATTTTTTTAAATTCGAACCCTTCACTCGAATTCAGTGAATCGCCCCCTTAGTGTTGTAATATTTCTGGTCAGGTGATCGCTGAGGCAGCACAGATAGAGTCACGAAATGGTGGTTCAAGGCAAGAGATGTAAAAGGGCAATATTTATGTAAATATATATTCCAGTTTGGTAAGATTCTTTAATATGTCATTCAATTTGATATAAACTATCTGTTGCTTAAGTATTCATTTTGGGGGTATAGTTTTCCTTTAAAGGACCCTGAGAGCAACATATTGGTTGTGAGCAACATATTGCTCACGAGCTACTGGTTGGGGATCACTGCTGTAAGGGATCTATATATAGTCAGTATAGCATACTCTAAGATGGCTGCTGAACCAAAGTTTCACTTTTCATGTGCGAAGCATTAATTTGTATTAGCCTGTTGTAGTGACACCAAGGGGATTATTTATCAAAGGTTGAATTTTAGAGTATTTTATACCTCAAACAAACTCGGATGAACTCACAACTCGAGTGGTTTCTTATTTAAGAAAAAACTCAAATGTAAAAACTCTAATCAGCAAGTTTGGGATTAACAACTTGAAAACTCAAATTGATCAAGTTTTTGGCAAAAAAAAAACTTGAAATGCTCAAATTGATTGAGTTTTCAGACAAAACCCTACGAAAAATCATGAAAGCTATTAACATTTTCAAATGGTTCAAGGGACTTCTGCTATTGACTTCTACATGACTTCAACAGGTTTTAGAGTGTATTTTTGAATTCAAGCTATTTCCAGGGTCAGGGGATAATAAATCTTGAAAAATTCAAGTTTTTTAAAAAAAATTTTTTGAAAAACTCAAGATTTTTTTTAAAAACATTTGATGAATTCCAAAAAAATTTTAACCAAAGAAAATAAATTTTTGAACAAAAAAACTCTTGAAAACTTTTGATGTTGCTGTTCAAAGTCACCAGCTAAACTGTTTGTAGATGGTACTGTGCATTTTTTGATCAAATGTCTATGGTTCCGCCTGTATATACCACCATCATCCATTTGTACCAAGCTTGTAACTTTGAAGTGACATGGCCTGGTTGCCATTTTCCTCCAGGTCTTTGCATCATGACCTGATCTCCCTCCTGCAAATTAGATAATGGTCTGGCAACTCTGTTGTAGTGTCTGTATTGTCTTTTCTGTTTAATTTGTAATTTCCTGCTCACTAGAGCTGATGGAATGATCTTCAGTAGTAATTGGCTTATGAATAGTTGAGCTGGTGACCCAATGCCATTAATTGGTGTGTTTCTGTATTTCCGCATGGCAATGTAGGAATACCCACTACTTTGTTTTGGCATTGAGAACAGTCTAAACTGTTTTTAGGAAGTGGGAGTTTTGTTCACATTATGTACTTTATTTGAGGTTGCCATTACTTTTAGTTGTGCCTGAGCTGCTTCATAAGATCTTGCAATGTCAATTGCTTTGTTTAGATCAAGTTAGGGAGAGACAGAAAACTCCATTTGCAGACTCAAAAAAAACCCACAGATGTCAGGCAGATTTAAGAAAAGGAAAATAATACTGTGGCTTAATGAGTAAACATGCATGAGCAGTACATAAACATCAAAGGTTTATTGGGTGCTTTTAAATCTGCTTTTTATGTAGCCACAGAACTTGGCACCAAAGCACCAAAAGCTCCTCCTATTGACTTGAAAGGCATCATAAATCACTTGAGCATCAACAAAACTAAATATGATTTTTACATCTTCTTTTACACCATTATTAGTTAAACTGTAGTTACATCAAGATTCAGGGGCAGATTTACTATGGGTCGAAAATCGAGGGTTAATTAACGATTCGAAGGATTTTAATCCAACGATCGAATGAATATCCTTCGATCAAAAAAACTTAGGCAAGCCTATGGGGACCTTCGGTAGCTTTTATCTGCCGAACTAGGGGGTCGAAGTTTTTTTTAAAGAGACAGTATTTCGACTATCGAATGGTCGAATAGTCGAACGATTTTTAGTTCGAATCCTTCGATAGTCGTAGTCGAAGGACGAAATAGCCCATTCGATGGTCGAAGTAGCCCAAAAAAAACTTTGAAATTCGAAGTTTTTTAACTTCGAATCCTTCACTCGAAGTTAGTGAATCGGCCCCTCAATGTGCAAGTATAAAGTGGTATTTTTTGCCTGCAATGCTGCATAGAAGAGAAGGGCATTGAGGTTTCCCTTGCAGCCCCTTCCTTGTACTTCATGAATGGCAGGTAAAAAATGAAGCAACATTTGAAGTAAGGCATTTTAAGGGTTTAAAGCATGCTAAGACACAATTCTCCAAGCAGCAGGGTTCAGCCTTATCCAATCCAAGGAAGACCTACACTTAGGGGCACATTTATCAAGGGATGCATTTCGAATTCACATGAGTTTTTAAAAACTCACATAAACTCCCATGAACTCAAATTCGACCAATTGTAATTTATTAAAAAAAAATCGAATTTCCTAAACTCGTGTGAATAGGATCGACCCAAAAACTGGAATTGAATTTGAAATTTGATTCATGTTTTAAAAACCAGTAGATGGCACTTTGTGATAGTATAAAAGGGGTTGTGACAAAGTGCTCAGGGTCCATTTTAGCTTGAGCCCTTCCCTGTTCATTGAAAAAGGGAAGGCGCAGTGGAACCCAAGATTTGCCCTTAGTAAAGTGGGTAGTTATACACTTTCATAGATCACTCTAGAAGTGAGATAGATTATATAGTTGAGTAGCTCAAAGCTCTGATGAGGAGTCAGAGGGATTAAGATCCCGGGTACTAATAAACCAGACATAGGGACTAAGTGCATAGACTTAGGGCTGTAGGTATTTCCCTGGGTTCCACTTAGGAAAAGCCTGAACGCTGGGCATAAGTCTTAGTTGCTATTTTACTGTGTGTTCCCTTTGCCTTCAGGGACAACTGTTTCTAACACTGTGAGTATACACTATTTCTTTGTTGGTCTATGTTCTGTCCATGGTTATAACTCCTATGTGGATTGTTCAGTTAAATGAACTCAGTTGTTTGGTTAATCATAAAGAACCAATGGCGCCCAATCCTTGTGCATTAGCACAATGTTACAGTTGGACTACACCCTGCCTCCACACCGTTGCGAGGGTTTACACCTGAGAGAAAGATCTCATCCGTGGCACAAATATATTTGGAAGTAAGCTCATAATAGAGACGGCGCCACTAAATTTATTATAGCGCTACAGTGGTATGGTGTATATATATATATATATATATATATATATATATATATATATATATATATATATATATATATATATATATATATATATATATAGTCATATGGTACACCGGCACTCACCCTCACTGGATCAAATCCCGGGTGCTCCTCAGAGGGAAATAGATAAATGCAGTCAGGAGCACTCACAGGTGTAGTGATTAAGACGTATCTTTTATTGGAGTATTACAAACTCTCCCACATCAACGCGTTTCGGTTCTCTCTGAACCGTCATCAGGATGCACCCAGTGGTCATCACATGATACATAAATACAAACATCCACCAATCAGTGTAAAGTGTCAATTAAATATGCATAGCAGTGAACATGTTTAACATTAAAGTGTCAGCAATAGCTATCATATTAATAAAACAATTCAGATGTATATTGCAAAAAATCCCAATGTATGTTAAAAAGGTGTATAAAAAATGTGTAAAACATTTGAACACTAATATAAAGTGCATAGTTATAAGTCATCAGGCCATTATAAACATACAAAGATGTGCAAATAGCAAAACTGACAAACTGGGTTATCGTAGATGCCAATGTAAGACCACTACGAGCAGGGGGTATTTTAAAGATTGAAGAGTAAAACATCGCAAAACTTGGTTGCAATTAATTCCTTATTTAAAACACTGTCTCCCCAGTGGTGTACAATTCATAGGGATGTAGGTCTGTCCAGGTCAAGCAAAATTCAAAACACGTCATGTGTTGAAGTACATGGATATTTCCAACCCCTTGTTGCGTCTATATATCACAATAAATCTATCAAATAGTGCCATTCACATGTATTGGTACTGCTTATATGGTACCGAAAAACTTTATTATCTAGGGGCAATGTTGATCAAATGTTATAACAAATACTTATTGAACATGCTTGCTCAACGAATCCTATTACTGTGGTCATCCTCGAAACCCAGTTTGTAGTTAAAAAACAGAGTATAATCTATGTGAATATTAAAAAACTTTCAGGCTAGTGTGTCCATGTGTCTCCATTACACTGCACACTTGTCCTGTGAACCAATCACATATCTCTAACCCATAAAAAATAAAAAAGAATCAAAAAAGGGAAGATGTGCTGACAATTTTCTCAGGTGTGTACAGCACTGATCGAATCTGTAAAAAGGATGGACAAATCTATCATTTAGGTGAAGCAAGCCAATGAATACATGTCATTGAGGCCCCTAGGAGCCACCGTGTCAAGAGTTCGGATCCACTTTGCCTCTTTCTGAAGTAGTATTTTCCCCCTGTCCCCACCACGTTTGAGTGGGGGGACATGATCAATTAGAACACATCGAATAGAGGGGAGCGAGTGTCCAAAATTTACACAATGTCTGGCAAGTGGGGTATCCGCTTTACCCGTGGACAGAGCTGTGCGTATGGTAGATCTATGGTTGTTCATGCGGATTCGAAATGTTGTAGTACATTTCCCAACATAGTGTAAACCGCATGGGCAGACAATACAGTACACCACATATTCAGACAGGCAGGTTAGCCTATGTCTAATTTCGTATCTCTTACCACTATGCGGATGGGAAAAATGAGAACCCGTTAGTAGAAACCCACATGTGATACATCCACTACACCTAAAACACCCCATCTTGTTAAATTTCAGCCATGACTGTGGCACACTATTTCCTCGTTCTGTTTGTAAATCCGTGACCATCAGTATATCACGCAAGGCCCGACCCTTACGGTAAGCACACCTCGGCGGTTTTGCTTTAATAAATGGTAAGTTGTTATCCATTTGCAGTATGGGCCAATTTTTCTTGATGGCTGCACCTATCTGCTTGCTTACCGGCGAAAAGTTGGAAACAAACGTTAAAGGGTCATCCCTGTCTGGTTCTCCTGGAATCTTTATGGGTGTGCCTATATTCTCTTTAGTTAATGCTTTCTCCAGTTCCCCATCTAGAAATTCTCTTTGGTAGCCACGTTGCAAAAATCTCTCACGCATCTCATACGCCTGTCGCTTTGCCAACCCTATATCAGAATTGTTCCGAAAAACTCTTAGGAACTGTGTGTATGGTATTGATCTCAAAATAGAGGGTGGATGAAAACTGTGCGCGTGCAAAACCGTATTTCTATCAGTGTCTTTACGGTATAGAGTAGTGCCCACACCATTGGACGTACGAAAAATCTGAATATCTAGAAAGTCCACAGTATCACGGTCAAAAGTTAACGTAAATTTGACCGGAGTGGTTAGGGCATTCAGTTCGGCAACAAATGTTTGGAGTCCAATGTGGCCCCCCCGCCAAATCAGAAACACATCGTCGATATATCTCTTATATAGAAATAACTGGTCAGAGTATCTAGAGAAGATGTGTTTCTTTTCAAAAAAATCCATAAACAAATTTGCATAGGAGGGGGCCACGTTGGACCCCATTGCCGTGCCCGTCAATTGTAGATAGAATTTATTTTCAAAACGAAAATAGTTCCGAGTGAGTACCATTTCCAGTAATGAGCAAAGAAATTCAACTGGTGGATCCCCAGTATGTCCGTTTATCAGAGCCGTCCTACATGCTGAGACCCCCTGATCAAGTGGTATGATGGTATATAGGCTAGACACATCCAGTGTGGCAAAAATAGTGTCATCTGGAAGTGGGCCCAATGTGGTAAGAATTTGAAGGATGGCCGGAGTATCAGCTATGTAGGAGGGCATCTCTAGACAAAGTGGCTGTAGAAATGTATCTAAGTAACAAGCAATGTTGGATAGAAGAGACCCACGTGCAGAAATAATTGGTCGGCCCGGGGGTGTAGTGGTAGATTTGTGAGTATAACTTCCAAACAGGATAAGTTTTATTCGAATTTAAGTAAAATTGAGAGAGACGCTATACAGACCCTAAAGAATGATCATGAGTTGATCATTCGGCCTGCCGATAAAGGCGGTTCTATAGTTCTATTGGACCGCTCATTTTATAGAAATGAACTGCTTGGACAACTCTCTGAGAGGCACACCTATATGCAACTACATGGGGATCCAACTGCGAAGTTTAAAAAAGAAATAGACTCTCAACTTAATACAGCGGTAGTGACAGGGTGGATTAGTGAAAAATGTTGTCAATATCTTTCTGTGGAATTTCCCAGGTGCCCAATCATATATACGTTGCCGAAGATTCACAAATCTACCACTACACCCCCGGGCCGACCAATTATTTCTGCACGTGGGTCTCTTCTATCCAACATTGCTTGTTACTTAGATACATTTCTACAGCCACTTTGTCTAGTGATGCCCTCCTACATAGCTGATACTCCGGCCATCCTTCAAATTCTTACCACATTGGGCCCACTTCCAGATGACACTATTTTTGCCACACTGGATGTGTCTAGCCTATATACCATCATACCACTTGATCAGGGGGTCTCAGCATGTAGGACGGCTCTGATAAACGGACATACTGGGGATCCACCAGTTGAATTTCTTTGCTCATTACTGGAAATGGTACTCACTCGGAACTATTTTCGTTTTGAAAATAAATTCTATCTACAATTGACGGGCACGGCAATGGGGTCCAACGTGGCCCCCTCCTATGCAAATTTGTTTATGGATTTTTTTGAAAAGAAACACATCTTCTCTAGATACTCTGACCAGTTATTTCTATATAAGAGATATATCGACGATGTGTTTCTGATTTGGCGGGGGGCCACATTGGACTCCAAACATTTGTTGCCGAACTGAATGCCCTAACCACTCCGGTCAAATTTACGTTAACTTTTGACCGTGATACTGTGGACTTTCTAGATATTCGGATTTTTCGTACGTCCAATGGTGTGGGCACTACTCTATACCGTAAAGACACTGATAGAAATACGGTTTTGCACGCGCACAGTTTTCATCCACCCTCTATTTTGAGATCAATACCATACACACAGTTCCTAAGAGTTTTTCGGAACAATTCTGATATAGGGTTGGCAAAGCGACAGGCGTATGAGATGCGTGAGAGATTTTTGCAACGTGGCTACCAAAGAGAATTTCTAGATGGGGAACTGGAGAAAGCATTAACTAAAGAGAATATAGGCACACCCATAAAGATTCCAGGAGAACCAGACAGGGATGACCCTTTAACGTTTGTTTCCAACTTTTTGCCGGTAAGCAAGCAGATAGGTGCAGCCATCAAGAAAAATTGGCCCATACTGCAAATGGATAACAACTTACCATTTATTAAAGCAAAACCGCCGAGGTGTGCTTACCGTAAGGGTCGGGCCTTGCGTGATATACTGATGGTCACGGATTTACAAACAGAACGAGGAAATAGTGTGCCACAGTCATGGCTGAAATTTAACAAGATGGGGTGTTTTAGGTGTAGTGGATGTATCACATGTGGGTTTCTACTAACGGGTTCTCATTTTTCCCATCCGCATAGTGGTAAGAGATACGAAATTAGACATAGGCTAACCTGCCTGTCTGAATATGTGGTGTACTGTATTGTCTGCCCATGCGGTTTACACTATGTTGGGAAATGTACTACAACATTTCGAATCCGCATGAACAACCATAGATCTACCATACGCACAGCTCTGTCCACGGGTAAAGCGGATACCCCACTTGCCAGACATTGTGTAAATTTTGGACACTCGCTCCCCTCTATTCGATGTGTTCTAATTGATCATGTCCCCCCACTCAAACGTGGAGGGGACAGGGGGAAAATACTACTTCAGAAAGAGGCAAAGTGGATAACAGATCCTATACCTGTACAGTACATGATACAGAACACAGAGTCATTGCAAGATGCCTAATCATGTACAGCTTCTATTAATTTCCATTAAACCATGGAAAGACTCCCAAACCTTTTCAACATATTCTGGCTACTGTTAACCAAGGAGGTGAGGCCCAGCAGGACTGGACTGGAGTGGAAAGCTCATGGAATATCTAACTTTCACATGGATTTCAATGATTGGTTGCTTATAGTTCAACTGATATATAGTAAAAAGTAAGCATACAAGTGAATCCAGGGGCTTATCTGACCAATTGAAATATACACCAGGTGAAGTGGTGTTTGATACAGGCTTGGGTGCCTCACTCCTTCAGTTATCAAATTCTTGGCAGCTTTCCTGTATTGACACAACACTTTGGATCTATTGCACGTTACTGTATCTGTTTTTAAATTATATGTTTGCAATGTTTATTCAACATCCTATTTATTCTAGTTAACTGAAATCAATATACAGCATACTGTATGTTCTGTACCATTATGAGTTATTGAAATCTTATCACAGGATTTCCTGTTTTCCTATTCCTGGAACTAGTCTTTTTTAACTAAATACACTGGCTGCATCATTTGCCTGAGTCCACTGAAAATGAGAACATTTTAATTGTGATTTTTAATAATGGATTACATCTAGGTCAGAGGTGTAACTACAGAGGAAGCAGACCCTGCGGCTGCAGGGGGGCCCAAGAAGTATAGGGGCCCCAAGAGGTCCTAATTCATATACAGTTTCATTAAATATTGGTAAAACAGGTCAACGTCTAGACATTTTGGGGGCCCAGTAATATCTAGTTACTCCACTGATCTAGGTCTATGTAAATATGAAAATATGGTCATATGCATTGGACTCATTGTAGATTATGTATGGATATCTTTAACCAATAGGAACGTGACTGCTTTGACTTTGATTTATAAACCTGTAGCTATGCTATATGCTACAGGAGGATGTGGTGTGATTGAATGTTTAGCCAGAAAAAAAAAGAGATCTACGACAAAAATAGTATGGAAAATGCTGAAACACACATAGTCTAAAAAGTTGTTGTTGCTGTTAATCATGCAGTTGAAAGTAAACTACTGGCTTATGTATTTACATTTTTTCTATACATATTATTGGCCATGTTGAAACAATGCAAACACGCTAAAGCTATAAATGGCAACAGCACTTTTAAGATGTTAGTTACACCTGCACACCAAAAGAAAAAACAAAAACAAGACTTTACAATAGAAACACACCTCAGTGAAATATGTATAAAATAAGACTTGACAACAAAGTAAGTTTATAAAGAACAAACCCCTATTTTGTACATAGGAATACATCTTTGGTTAGGCATTAAATTGCTGCCTAATGGCAGTGTTCTTTATATTGTGTTTTATTTAGCCTTTATTCTCTATATATTCTCATTAAACCTTGCAAATTAAGGCAATTGAATAGATGAGAAAAGAATATACTCTAAAAGAGTCATTTATGAGCACAAATGCAGTGTGCAAAGTGAAATTTTGTGTGCAATTTGCAATGTTTTTTTTACTAGGAATACATTGTATTTTCCTGTAATTGAGGATGTGAGGGGGAGTTTTGTCTGACGCAATTGCACTTGTGTTTTGAATCTGTTACTCTGATGCAACTTTACTGAAAAATGTTAGGAGTTGGAATGCTGTTGGCATGCCATCATTTGCCCAGGTAGATGTCAAGATGATGTATTAGTGTGATTCTTTAGGCATAAGTCTGCTATGCCTGTTGACACAGCTCACTGTGGTAACCCTGGAATTTATACCAGCTTGAAGGTGTGACTGCTACAGCGTTCTCCTGCATCAATAGGAGACTTAAACATGAGGTGGTATGCATGCACTGGTGCCAAGTTAACTGTAGGGAAAACCAAAAATACAAGTAACTTTTATGATTGGCACCAATGCATGCAATGTGTCCATGAAACTATACCTTCAGAATCAATACTTAACCAACTGATAATTTATATCATAATTAAAGGAACTGTTCAGTGTAAAAATAAAAACGGGACAAATAGCCTTTGCAAAGAAGATTTTTTTCGAATATAGTTAGCTAGTCAAAAATGTAATGTATAAAGGCTGGATTCAGCGGATGTCTAACATAACACAACAGAACTTCCTTCTTTACAGCTCTCTGAGTTAGTCAGTGACTTGAAGGGGGCCACATGAAACATAACTGTTCTGCAAGTTTGCTTTGATCC
Source organism: Xenopus petersii (assembly GCA_038501925.1). NCBI lineage: Eukaryota > Metazoa > Chordata > Amphibia > Anura > Pipidae > Xenopus > Xenopus petersii. The sequence goes on along the minus strand of CM076678.1, from coordinate 79,388,691 downwards.
TTAGCATGCAGGTTTGATTCAAATGCAACCGTTATGACCCATGTGGCCCCCCTCAAGTCGCTGATTGGCTACTGAATAGTAACCAATCATAGAGCTGCAAAGCAGGATGTTGGGTTCTAGATATTATGTTAGACATCCATTCATGCCAGTCTCTATAGATGACACTAACTATATTGAAAACATGTTTTATTTTGAACAATACTTTAAGGCAGGGGTCCCCAACCAGCGGGCCACGGAACAGTTGTGGGCCTACCTCTGGTCCCAGCTGCAGTCTATAATAGCTGCAAAAACAATGAAAAAGACCCTAAGTACCTGCAATCCCAGTTCCCTGGTGCGCCATTGCCATGACAACAGCTGTGCGAAGCCCAGGAAGCTTTCTACTGGTCACGAGAAGGACCAAAATACTGTTTGGACAGTTTTTTTGGTAAGCCTGAAATGCATACATGCATCTATATCCCCCCAAGACCACCCCCCCCAGTCCTTGTAAAAATTGTCTTGTTTGAAACTGGTCCATGGTGCAAAAAAGGTTAAGGACCGTTGCTTCGATGAATTTTACCAAATTTTCAGATAAATTGGTAAATATTGCCCTCTCACATCTTTTACTTTGAGCTGCCATTTTGTGATAGCCTTTGTGCTCCCTCAGAGATCACCTGACATGAATAATGGCTGATGCTAACTGTAACTGAAAGAATTGTGGAAGCAAAGGGCAGAGCTCTGTGCATCCATTGGCTGATGTAACCTAGTATGTAAATGTTCCCTTAGTTTGTGCATGAGCACGGTGAATCATAAAAGCCAGGGGGCATCCCTAGTGCTTAAATGACTCTTTTCTATTTGAGATTATCCCATAGCACACACTACTGAAAAAAAATACATCTTTATGAAAATGGTTCATTTACATGAAGCAGCATTTTACATATGGGCTGTTTTACGACATGTATTTTTATAGACCTGCGCTGCTCAGGACTATAGTTTCCCAGCATCCCATCAACCACTGTGAAGGAAGGCACAAGGATGTATAGTTGGGCAGCTCCTAATAGGACAAATACTATTGGTTCTGGAAATTGTACTACCATCACTTCACTAGGTGTTTGTGTTTTAATAGAAATGCTTATTTACTGATTGGCAGTGAAGAAAATATTTTACAGCTGTATGATTTCACTTTTCTTTAATGCATAGTTAATGAAGCATACAACAAACAGAGGTCTTGCTGCCTGTTTCCTTTTATTTAGCTGCACTCCAGACACTCACCAATACTTTATGATGTTTGCTTTGCTATGATTTCCTTCTCTAACTGCTATTTAGAAGTTAGATCATAGTCTCAGTATAAACACAGGGATTGCTGGGAAATACAATGCCTGAGTCCACTGTTGCAGGTCACTAACAAAGCAGTGAGTGCAATGAATATCATATCTGTGCTTAAGGTGCATGTTTACTAACATTGGAGATAAATATCTGGAGAGATTTCTGGCGATGTTGCCCATGGCAACCAATCAGCAATTAGATTTAAACAGCCACAGCCAAGTTAGAAAACAAAAGCAAAGATCTGATTGGTTGCTATGGGCAACATCTCCAGAAATCTCTCCAGATATTTATCTCCAATGTTAGTAAACAACGTTTTGTGGACTAGGGTCTGGGATGGGGAATGCCTATGTATCACCTTAATTGTAAATGGGCCCTCAGTATGGTTGTAACCATATTACTGAATTATCTTGTTGTCTTGTTTTCCTATTTCTTGCTATGTAATGTATATGATTGTTTTGAAATATTGCTGCTCCCAACAGATAATATAAAGAGTGGTTAAATAAAGAATGATATATGAGCATTCACAGCTGAACAAATATATTCAGTCAAAGTGTCCATAGGCTTGCAAGATGTTTCTTCTAAAAATGTGTTTTAAAGTATTGATCTAACTAGTATTTTTCCATAATTCATCAGCGCTGTGCTTCTGTTCCATTATGCTATGATTTATCTGTGAAGACTGCAGTGCATTTCATTTTGAAAAATACTTTTTAGTAATTATGAATAGTTTTTGTCCTAGAACATATTTCAGGTTTTGCATCAATGAGTCGCAAAGCACCTAATTTTTAGCTTGGAAGCAAAAATGCATTATATACAACTGCTGGTAAAAGATTTTACAGATTTTATATTTTTTTCTTTTTACATTTTTCTACTTTCAGCTCTTAATACTTCCATTAGGCATATCTATTCAGGAATAAGAAAATACAACAATGATTTCTTCCTTTTGATTGGCACTATTTTTCCTTTTGTTTTCAATAAACTTTTTTCAACTTGTGTTTGTTATTCTCATTTATTGGAGTTTTTTTTTACTTTGAATTGTGGAAATACTGAGATGAACAATGTCTACATTTTGAATAATGTATCAGAATGTTTATGAAAAAGTAACAACTTTGATCAAAGATGTTGCCGCTTCCGCATAAAAGCAAAATAATTAATATGACATAAATTGCTCTTTAAAAAGGCATGCTGCATTTATTGTCATTATTATACCTCAGTGTGTTCGTAATTTACACCCTGTAGATTGCAGACTTATTGGGCTTATTAGCTCAGGTTTTGATCCCTTTTGATACAACTTCAGGCCTTTATTTCTATTTGCAGAGCTTCAGCTTTTATCCAGTCCTTAGGCACTATTGTAGATCTATTGCAGATTATGATCTCTATCCCTGATACATTTACTGCCTCAAATTTGAGTTAATGGTTCAATACCTTATCCCAAAGTAATGATTTAGTAGATTGAAAGTACTAAAGGTTTAAGGTCCTATGGAAACTCAAATGCAGTATAGATGAAATGGGTCATGCAAATTTCCCTGTAGTTTTTGTGGGCAAAATTCCTATTCAATAAAAGTACTTTAACGAAAGATCAACATGCACTGGCTGCACTTCCACATATTTACGCTTCGGACCAATTGGTCCATCCTGCCTCCTGTTCTGAATTTTGCACAGGTGAATCCTGGAGCTACTGCCATGTCCAAGCCACAGTTCCCACAGCAACACAATAGGATGCACACGGCAAAAATGCTGCAGTTAAAAACGTGGCAATTGCATCTAAAAGGGCAAATGGTGGCGTGGTAAGTAAATGACCCCGCATTCTCCTATTTGGTAGTTTTACCCATTTGTAATAAAAGTTGTGATATTTCCCGTAGTTTGAGATTTGCAATACTCCTATTTTTGACACACCTTTCTAATCATGATATGGCAGAAATACCAAACAACTAAAGAAAACATACCTTTAGTTATATTTCTTCTATTTTAATTACTGGTCCCATTGTAACTGCAATTATAAATGTAATAAAACGCAAGCAATCACTTTTACATAAACACTATTGCCTAAAAAACTTCTTATTACTTGACTTACAACCACCTGCTTCTCCCCCAGTGACTCCCCAGTCATAGACATGCTCTTCCTCAACCCCACAAACACAAAGGGTTAAAATCTCTTCCAGCTTCACAACCATCTTTTCCTTCAGTAGTTAAATGCAGTCCACCTCTAGAGAAACTTTGGCCAACTCTCCAGAAGGTCAACAATAACTCTAATTTTCTATCCTGTTCATTGGTACAAATTGGTACAAAAACTACCAGGTCATCCAAGGCCCTTCTTATCAACGAATTCACCTGTTCTGTGCAAATCCCCTATTAATACTACCTTACCAGACTTGCTAACTCACAGATATCATCTACAATGGAACAGATAATTCATGTTGGTCACCTTTCTTTGGACCAAATGCAACCTCTCCTGTTGCAGATTCCAGTTCTGATTGTTACTTCAGGGTCCTGTAAGAGAGCAATGCTCTAATCTTTTTGAATTTCATTACCATAACTTTTGGTGCAGGTGGGGTTGCTTCCCATTGAGAAAGGAACGCAGGGAAATACACAGGAACTTTTCTGGAACCAATGATCTTAGACCTAATTACTGAATATTAATTTATTAATTTATTGATGATTTTGGTTGTGAAATAACATCCATTGTTACGTCTAGTTATGTTTCCTTTTTAATAAATGAGCCCTATAATGCTTTCTTATAGCTCACCTATGAAATTCGGATTCTTCAAGAAATATTATTTTGAAATAACATGACATATTTTAAAATGCACAGCCTTTACATTCAGCCTAATACAGTGTGTAATACTGTTCAATATAATAAAAAACATAGGATAAACTGCATTAATGTTTATTATCTAAATGTTCACATATGCATAAAGCAGAACAATGCCATTGAATCGAGCCACCAAGCAGTTAATTACAGAAAAAAACAAGTGATGTATTACTCAATTAATGTATCTACGCACTGTGATTGCTGATTCTAGTCACATCAATGGTTTGTTTTATAGAAAATCAGATAGCAGGCTTTAAATTTAATTTTGTTAAATAAAAAAAAATAACTGTCATGTATAATTTCACATTAATTAAGACCATTTATTTGGCATTACAGAAAATTTCTTGCATGAGAAGTTATAACCTTAAACCTATTTATAACTGTCTTTATACAACTAAAATAGAAATGTTTCCATACCCCTTCTGGCTGGGCAGCAAGGGAATCTGCTGCCAATAACAGAAAATGGTTTGAGCTATATTGGGTTTGTACGAGCTGTAGCATTCGTTTTACATATACATAGAGGGAACACTGCCTTAACAGTATCCCCTGGGAAGCATAATGCTGGATTATCTGTGCATTTTCAATCTGTTGCTGCAATCTTGAACAGACATATTCAAGGAAGGTAATTTCGGTTTCAGGAACCTGTCTAATATCCTGTACGTTTTGTTAATATGTTGTCCTACTGTTTACGAGAGCCACTCTTCTTTTGTTTAGAAGGATTGACAATTCATATACTGTAAATGGTAAACAGTATTGACATCTAAGGCCTTGACCAGGAAACAATTTGAAGAACTCCTATCTATTTTGTGTCATACTGAAAAGCATGGAATTCCAGATGGTGGAGCAGGACCTCTGGGGAGCAGCCACTAAGCATGAAGGTTAGTGTAGGTATGGGAACGGAATGCTTGGGACCTAGGGTTTTTTGGATAAGGGTATTTCCATAATTTGGATCTCCATACTTTGTCTGCTAAAAAATAATTCAAACATACAATAAACTCAATAGATTTTTTTGCCTCTAGTAAGGATTCATTATAACTTATTTTGGATCAAGTACAGTAGTACAAGGTACTTTTTTATTATTACAGAGAAAAAAGTAATCATTTTGAAAATGTGAATTATTTAATTAAAATGAAGTCTATGGGAGATGGTCATTCCATAATTCGAAGCATTCTGGATAATGGGAATCCGGATAACAGATCCCATACCTGTATGAAGAGAGTTTGCAATAATTTTCTGGCATGGATACTTCTCTATAACAACTCTTAAATTCTACCATGATTCAAGTTCTAAACTTCACAAGTTTTGGAAACTTCAATTTTAGAGATTTACTATGGACAAGGGACAAAAAAAAATCATATTTAAAAATTTGGCTGGTGAGTTCAAGTAGAAGTCAATGGAAGTTGTTCTAAGCAAAATTTAAGCTATTTTCTTAATTTTGTTTTTTCTAGTTTTTAAACTTTTTTTGTGAGGTTATTTTCCATGATTTTATCCAATTGCATTTTTTATATAGATTTTTAATATATAAGCAAACATTCAAGTTTTTTATCAAAATGTGAGTTTATTTGAAGCAGAAAATGTTAAAATTACAGAAATTAAAATTTTGATAAATATGCCTCTTACTGTCACAGATGCAGAAGTTTCTCAAAAACATTTACTGAGGAAGCCCATGATATTCACATCTAACAGGACTATTTAGTAAAGATATACAGTATTCCACAATCATCATAAGAATAGCAAATGTGCTGATTGCTGTTGAATAGTAATTGTGTAGCAGATATTTCTAGTAAATCCTTCATTGAATTTGTATTTGCCAAATTGCATAATAAAATATTTTACTGTTTAGAAGGTGTTCCATAAATTTGTTTTTGTAGACATAAATGTATTATATTGCATATCTGCTTGCCTCTCTGAAACAGGTGTATGATTTATTGCAGTTTTAATGATTTACTTTTGAATGTAATTCCAGTACCTGCTCTGATGAAGTGCATACGGACCTGCCTTGAGTGGATGCAAAATCCATGGTTACCATGGTATAACTGTGCTTATTCACACAACTGACCTGCGTCAGTTTAATCACATACTTATTGATGGAATGCACGTTGGTGCACTTGTTGCACTAATAAAACATGCACTACAACTTTAAGTACAATGTAAAAGTGAAATTCTAGTAAAAATGCTGTATTGTGATTAAAACAACATGAACTTTGCACATTGCACCTGCATTCGTAAATGTACCCTTTTCTATTTTGTTTCAGTCTTGGCATCATTCACTGTAGTAGCTTCTCTTTCAGAAGGAGATTTAGCAGCCTATACTTTTAAAGAAACATTAGCAAGTTTCTTGTGGTTTGATTCTGAAAAATGTTAGTCGCCATGACTAAAGGTTTGATGCAATGTAACAACATTACTTTTTAGGTTCATTATATGGATTACATTCGGACTACAAACAAATATTGTGATTTGTTCCACCTAGACCCCGCAATATAGGGTATACCAAAATTTTAGCTGCAGCCATTTAAAAATAATAGCGTTTTCTCGTGCTGAAGAGTATTTTGAGTATTAATGACTGAATAAAAAGTTAAGGGATATGCTTTTGAATGAATATGTGTAGATAGAGCAAGCTAACTATAACAATCTGTTTACCTCGGATTCCGGAGGAAGGTAGCTGATCCAGGTGAACTGATGGTAACAGGAACCTCTCTACGGCTCCGGTATTCACCGATGCCCTTTTGGGGCCCCGGGCTTTCTGCTGCGGAGGTGGTAGAGAAGCCAGGCGAGTTACCAGGAGCGAAGTAACAAGGGATCAGGCAAGGCGTAGTCAAGTGCAGGCAAAGGTCGTTTCCAGAAGACGGGTTTCAAAGAAGCGAAGTACCAAGGGGTCAGGCTAAGGCGTAGTTAAATGCAGGCAGACTGATGGAACTCGCACTTGTCGATCTTGGTGAACAAATGATTCTCTCTGAGACGTTGAAGGACTTGCCTCACATGAGAAGCATGGAGAGACTCACAAGAAGAAAAAATCAAAATGTCATCCAGATATACAACAACAGAAGAATAGAGGAGATCTCGAAAAATATCATTCATAAAATCCTGGAAGACAGCGGGCGCGTTGCAGAGGCCAAATGGCATAACTAGATATTCATAATGGCCATCACGTGTGTTAAACGCTGTCTTCCATTCATCCCCTTGACGAACCCGAATCAGATTATAGGCTCCCCTCAGGTCCAGCTTCGAAAAAATGTTGGCGTCCTTGAGTTTATCGAACAGCTCAGGGATAAGGGGAAGAGGATACCTGTTCTTAACGGTAATCTTGTTTAGACTCCGGTAATCGATGCACGGCCGAAGACCCCCATCCTTCTTCTGGATGAAGAAAAATCCAGGACCAGCAGGCGAGTTGGACTTCCGAATAAACCCCCTAGTCAAATTTTCCTGGATGTACTCCTTCATGACTTGAGTTTCAGGCACAGACAGAGGGTAGGTTCTTCCCCTAGGAGGGACAGTTCCAGGGATCAGGTCAATAGGACAGTCAAAGGGCCGGTGGGGGGGAAGAACCTCGGCACTCTTCTTCTCAAAGACGTCAGAAAAGTCTCTATAACAGGAAGGAAGAGACTCAAGCGTGGAGATGGAGCAAATGGAGACTGGAGAAGAGGATGAGGAGGATAAACAATTAGAGGAACAGCAGGAACTCCAGGAGGACAGCTTTCCAGAAGACCAATCAATCATAGGGTTATGTAACTGGAGACAGGGTAACCCTAAAATGATAGGGGTCGAAGGACAGGAGATGGCCAGAAACAAGATCTCTTCTTTATGGAGGTCACCAACTTGCAAATACAGAGGAGAAGTGGAGTGGGTGATAAGACCAGGAGAGACGGGATGTCCATCAATCGCATGAGCCACCAGAGGCACAAGAGGCAGGGAAGAAGCTCGGGCAAAAGAGAGATCAATGAAGTTCCCAGCAGCACCTGAGTCAATAAAGGCTTGACAAGGGATGGTCCTGGAGAGATGTTTAATACAGCAGGGAACCAACAGACGAGAGAAATTTCTTGATGGAGAAGAAGTGGCAGTGCCCAGGACGGTCTCCACCCGCCGACCTAGGCTTTGGAGTTTCCCTGCGGCCGAGTTTGAGGCTTATTAGGACAGGTCTTAACAAAGTGACCCTTCAGGCCACAATAAAGACACAGACTTGCTGTACGGCGACGGGACCTTTCCTCAGGTGTAAGTCTGGTAGCCCCCAGCTGCATGGGTTCCTCCGGCACAGGAAGAGAATTAGCCGGAGCAGCTGGAATGTTGGAGTCGAGGAGCAATCTATGGGCTTGTGACTTGGCCGAAAGCCTCTCCTTCAGGCGCACATCAATGCGGATCACCAGAGAGACCAGGTCTTCAAATAGCGGAGGAAGATCTCGAGCAGCCAATTCATCTTTAAGGGACTCATTGAGACCATTCCAGAAGGCAGCTACAAGGGCCTCGTTGTTCCAGGATACCTCCGCGGCAATGGTACGGAAATCTATGGCGTACTCAGCTGCGGAGAGTGCCCCTTGGGAAATTTTCAGGAGGCAGGTAGAGGCATTCTCCTTCCTGCCGGGAGCATCAAAAATCTCACGAAAAGTGGAAAGAAATGCCGTGGAGTTGTGAACCAACAGATCATCCCGTTCCCAAAGAGGAGAAGCCCAGGCCAAGGCTTTCCCATGAAGCAAGGTCATGACGTAGGCCACTTTGGACTTCTCATTCGGGAAGTGTGAGAGTTCAAAATGAATCTTGCATTGATTCAAAAAACCCAGACAGGTCTCTGGATCACCAGAATAGCGAAGAGGAGCTGAGATCTTGGGTCTCCAGAAAAAACTCTCCCCGCTGGACAATGGAGCCGGAACCAAAACTGGGGTTGGTGGTGCAACAGAGACAGGAGGCAGCGGAGTCTGGGAAGCCTGCAAGGCATCAAGGCGATTTGAGAGGTGCTGCAAGCTCTGGGCAAGGTGCAACTGAGAAGCCTCGGAGTCCTCGAGACGCTTCATAAGGGCCTCCAAGATTGTCTCCAACAAGGAAGAATGACCAGCGGCTTGGGAGGGATCCATCCTTTTGGCCCAAGCTAACTATAACAATCTGTTTACCTCGGATCCCGGAGGAAGGTAGCTGATCCAGGAGAACTGACGGTAACAGGAACCTCTCTACGGCTCCGGTATTCACCGACGCCCTTTTGGGGCCCCCGGGCTTTCTGCTGCGGAGGTGGTAGAGAAGCCAGGCGAGTTACCAGGAGCGAAGTAACAAGGGATCAGGCAAGGCGTAGTCAAGTGCAGGCAAAGGTCGTTTCCAGAAGACGGGTTTCAAAGAAGCGAAGTACCAAGGGGTCAGGCTAAGGCATAGTTAAATGCAGGCAGAGGTCGAATTCAGGCAGCGAAGGTTCGGAGGTCAGGAAAACAAGCAGAGGGTCAAAACCAGGAAACTCGAACAACCAGGGCTTTAGCAGGAACAGTAGGAACTGAAGCCAGCTTGGGCAATGTGAGGAGGAAGAGGAAGGTATTTAAGGGAACAGGAAACAATCAGGAGCAGGCTGAGGAAGACAGACACATCAGGGACCAATAGGTATTTAAGGGAACAGGAACCAATCAGGAGCAGGCTGAGGAAGACAGACACATCAGGGACCAATAGGAAGCCAGGCGCCTAAATTAGAGGTCATTGCTCCTAAGTATGTGAGCGTCCATTCCTGCGCAGGCATCCGATTTGACGTGCGTGGGCGCCTCGATTTGACGTGCGTGGGCACCTCGATGCCAAGTTGACGCGTGCCTGCGCCGGCGCTCAAAACCAGCGGCGGGTGTTACACTAACAAGTATCTAGTCATTTTCCAACCATAAATGTGTTTTGACGTTGATGCTATAAAGCTGTTAAACATTAACTGAGTAAATAGGTATTCATGTAAAGATGATGGAAAGGTATGTATACTTTATAAATCCTTGGGTGGTAATGATTCACAGCTGCATAAGATACACGGACGGCCAATAATTAAGCCCAAAGCACATTATATTTCTACTTCACAGCTGGAATTTCTATACCAAGTAACTTGCTACTCTCTTCTAGAATTTAAAAAAAAATATGATCACGCTCAACAAATATATAAAATATGTTGTGAATTATAAAAAATTAATTTGGTCAAGATTTGCTTTGGGAAATACTTGACAAGGTGTTTGCAATAAATGACTGGATTGATCAATAAAAGCAAACCATCTGGCAATCTATTTACATAAAAAGTACCTTGCTGCTTCAGTGATATATGTGACTCATTAAAATAGAATTGTTCAATGTGGTTCACTAAGTTATTTAAAAACAAAGTGTGGAAGAGGAAAATGTATACATATTCTTCTCTCTTTAATATCCAAATTATAGTTTCCAGCTGTCATTATATTATGGCTCTGTTTTTCAGATTAACGAAAAATTGTGACCCACAGGAGAACCTCATTGACCTCAGTACATTTCCACTTATTTTGGTTAAGTAATGATGAAGCATCCCTTTCCGAAGACAAGGAAGAACTTAGTAATAACACTTCTGCTCACTAATAACAGATCTACTTTGATGTTAAGATATCCATCCTTCCCTCAATATTTTACAAATTGAACCATTCTGCTTCAAATCAGCACATAGCCTGTGCCCTTGTGTAGAATACTGTAGATTAGAGATAATTGATATGAGAGATCTAGTAACCAATAGCAACCAGGTAGCATTTGTCAACTGTTTTAAAGAAAACAACAGATTGTTTGCTATGGAATACTAGACCTGGACTCATTTTGCATTACTGTATATATGGTCATTTAGACCTTTATATGACATTTCTATATAATGTACAGACATTAATCATACTCATACAGATACATACCGACTACATTTGCTTTGTGTTCTAGCCTTGCCGTTGCTTTACTTTCAATCAATCAATCAATGTCCACTAAATAACCTCTGACACACTGGTATGTTTCAAATGGCATTTTTCTATTTCATTGCTTTAATTCATCAAATAATTTGTGCTTGCTAGAAAAAAACTGTGCCCTTTTGTTTATTTTCAGATAATTATGTTGTTGTTTTTTTGTTTCATATATTCAGACTGCATTTTTGCACTTTTAGTTGTACCTTTTTATTTGTATCTATTGTAGCATGGTTGGGAAAATCATGGATGGAAAGTATATCCTTCCCAGAATCCTCTATGAAGCAGTGCAGAGGGCTGTGAAAATGAGGCTCTGAGTAGCAGGGAGATGATTAGCCTCACCTGGAGTAAAAAGGTGGGGGCTCAATTAAGGCTGTTCTCTGCCCTGGCTGAGAGAGAGAGGAGAGCTACTGGGGCGGTGTTACAAGTTTTCAGTGTAACTGTATGTGACCTGTGTTGTTGAGCATAAGGACTGTATTGCTGGACACAAGTTTTGTCAAGGAGACAAATTCTCCGGTAGCAAGGACTGGCTACCAGCTACTTCCCTAAAGTGCTTGGGAGTGAGAAGCTTCCAGGAGGAAAGCACAGGGAATCTCCAAAGGACTGTGAGTTAACAGTTTATTTTGTTTGCTGGACTTATATTGCCCCAGTGGGGCTGGGGATCCTTTGGGAAAAGGACATTTTTCTTTACCAGCACAGCTGGAACTATTTTGTTTTCTGCCTCCTAAAAGATTATGAACTTTTATGTTGGTGTGTAAACGGGTGTGTGGAATAAAAAATCACATACAAAGATCAACTGGAAACCTGTGTACTGTCTACTATCTGTGTGAAAGGAGTTGCTGCTGCTACTACCTAAAGAGTGATTCCCCACACTATAGATATTTCATCACTAGACCACTTTCCTGTGCTCTGGGAAGTTCAATATTTTATGGCCCTCTCATAAATTTTTAAAAGAAAAATGTCTATCTTGTTGACTTGTCTTCACTATTATACTATTGCAGAGGGGAATGTTACGGGAAAGGAATGTTCCAAAGTGAATGGAGGTTTAAAAAGGAGTATAACTAGGAGAGCAACAAGAAGAGCTAGAACGGAGGATGCTGAAACCGGCCTAAATGGCTAAATGAACAAATAAACTCATATGAAGATATACTTCACTGAAAGACGCTGCCTGCCTCAACACTGCTACAAATGTATACATTGCTCTTATTTACCCTGTTTGTCTACTTGCTTTCTTAAGTACTTCCTTTATACACACCATTTGTCTCTTTGTTCTGTAGAAATATGTTCATCCCTGCTTTTATCTACACATTCCTGCTTCTATACCCTATATAATTATCTACAAAACCAAACAGCTCCAACTACTGCTTCACTGAACCACACAACCATTTCAGATTATGTTCCTACATCCTCTCCTCTCTCTTTTGATTTTATTTGAATGCTGTTTCTTTTGATATTTCTTATTTTCTCTGGATAGATAGCCCTGTTATTATAATTATCACCCATATCAGTCTTCGAAAACTTGCTTTTTCATTTAACCTTCTACTTTGCTCTCCAGCAGTGAGCAGAATGGTCCCATATAATCATGGACACTTCCTTGATATGGTTTCACCCAAAACTTAAAGGCATCCACAAAGTGTCACACATTCTGTTTACTCTGCTGGTACATTTAAATCAGTGGATAAAAAAAATGATCCATTCATGCTTGCTCTGTCTTGAGTATGGGATGGGGCAGGTTTTTGTGGAAAAATGCATACTTCATCAAGTTTCTGTGCTTAAATCCACTATGCATGTGTGTATACATGTAGGTGAGATCATAATTTTCTGTCCTACATTTCCACATTTAACAGTAAAGCATTCCCTCTTTCATTTCACCTTTTCTGTCTCAACTATCCTCCTTCATTTAATCCTCCAGAAAAAGTATTTTGCACACAGTTGACCTCTCTGCTCCAACTAACACTCCGAGATCCAGCCTCTCATGTTTTCCTCTGATGCTGATTACCTGGTCAATACAATAACTGCATTCTATACTCACATGCTCTTATTTACTCTCATGCTCCCTTACCACCCCTGACTAAACATGATTTTATATTCTTGTACACAATCTGAAGAATGTATGTGGCGAAAAAAGTTGACTTTTGCCACAATAAGTTTATATTGTTGAGCAAAAGTAGATTTCATCCACAATCAGACTGACATCCATACAGATGTCAACTATCCCAGCCTTCTAATAATACTTCCTCTCTAGAAACTGAGTCTTAAACATCTTAGTGTCTCTTGACATTTCCACTTATAATACTCTTTGTCTTTATTTCTTACACATATATTTAAATTCTCTAGCAAATGCCTTGCTTCATTCTCTTCACTTGTTACATAGTTAGTTATATAGTTACATAGTTAAAAAAGACAAAGTCCATCAAGTTCAAACCCTACAAATAAAAACCCAGCATCCATACACACACCCCTCCCTTCTTTTACATAAATTATATATACCCATATCTATACTAACTATAGAATTTAGTATCACAATACGATAATATGTCTGTCCAAGTAATTACCCAAGCCATTCTTAAAGGCCTTAACTGAATCAGCCATCACAAACAGATATGTTTTTTTATACTGCAACACATGACCAGTTGCCATGGCTTTCTGGTATTGCAGCCAGGTTAAAAAAAATAACAAAGCATTGTCTTTTGGTTTAATTTGTATTTATCAATTCTATGGGGCAGATTTATCAAGGGTTGAATTTTGAAGTAGAAAAAGCTTCGAAATTCGACCATCGAACGGAAGTTTTTTTACATCGAACTTGCACATTTGCGGTCGAAGTCGTTCGATCAAACGATGAAATCCTTTGAATCAAATGATTCGAAGGATTTCATCCATCGGTTGAAGGATTTTTCTTCGACTTCAAAAAACTTTTTCACAGTTGGATAATATGTAGGATTGGCAATGAACTTTCACTTCAGTGGTTTCTGAACATGTGCCTTGACTGCTACAGGTACAATCATGACATGCGCTGAGAGCAATCATTAAATGACAAATGGCTGTCCTTCACTCCAACTGGTAGATCTTATAGTAGAACAATAATATTGAACTGTGCATGGCCCCCTTGACTACTTGTTGCTGTGCAGTGGATTTGCATTATTTTATATTCTTTTGAATAAACAACACATTTGTCTTTATTTTCTCAATAAGAAGAAGGCTGTTGTACCATTTAAGGACAAACAAAATGCTATTACTTATTAGTCATGTTAATGACACTTTTTTTGCAGACAAATATATCTGCAATCTAAACCTGCAAATGCTCATTATTTCTGAAAGTTAAGCTTTATTCGCTAAAGGTTACTATTTACTCACATAGATGTGTTCTATACTCTAGCTACTGGATTTACTTATCTCAGAAAAAGGAACATATTCAACTCATTGCAGCAATATGTACAGAAACTGCATTGTTCCTGAAATTGAAAAATCAATGAGTGGGAATGCAAAGTCATTTACTTTTTGCGTATAGATTACTTTGGCCTAAATTAATCCATACTTTTGTTATTAATATGTGTAAATTACCACATTTAAGCAAGGCAGGTGCAAATGAACAGTTCTATTTAACTGGCTGTTTACGGCATTTTCTGGGAATACAAAATATTAAAATGACCAATTGATTGAAGTTTATGTGTTAAATTCATTAGTTAAAATAATAAACTAAATTAACTAATAATAAAGTAGAGTCTAGATAGATGAAAGATGAAAGATCTGCAGATATACTGTAATGATGATCAAGCATTTATTAAAGTAACAGGAGGGCTTGTGAATGTGATCAGTTGTCATTTTAGATTATAAGCTTTTTTGAGAAGGACCCTCTTTACCTCTTGTATCAGTTATTGATTGTATATTTGTATAGAATATGTATACACCCTTACTGTTGTACAATAAGGTTGGATTTTTGTTATTAGCACTTTTGTTTACTAGAATACATTTCTCTATCTGTTTCTGTTCTATCTTATTTATGTCATGCCTTAAACTACTTATACTGTTCCCTTTGCTTTACTCCCAACTTCTTCCATTTTTTCTTTCTTCAGATTGGGTTTTAAATTCAGTTTTTGCACCTAAAGCTAAAGAGTTAATTTTTTGACTGCCTGGACTCTATAATGACGCAATCAGCCAAAAATGAGTAGGCTGAAAAAAAGTTACACTGTTTGAAGGTATCCAGGCACCAATAATTGGAAGAGTCATTTTAAAAGAACACACTGAACTATATTCATATTCCTGGCACAAGTAATTCAGGAAGTGACTGTACTGAAAACTCTAAAGAAAGCTAAACTACTCTCATATGCAAAACTCCCTTGAATGCCAAATATATATACCATTAAGTACAGAAGGGAGGGGATATGAGAAAATAAACAAAGCAGAACAAGCTGCAGAAAAGTGCAAATTTATTATGAACATATATATTTTGAGACACAAGGTCATTGATACTTTGCAAATGCTTATATATGGATTTTTTTATGGATCTTTCTCTAGATAATATTTGCATGTGGCATTAATAGACTGTATGCTTGCTCTGTGAACTGTTCATACTGGGGAATATGTAGGTGGTTATAGTTCTGCCATTCAGAACCTTTATACCTCAGTTCTATGGGAGAAAAAACAAGATACTTGCATGACAAATCTCACAATCTCACAAAATGATTTATTTTATAATTGATTATTTGTCACTGCAAAAATATTTCTGCTTGTGAGTGTACAGTATATTACTGGTAGTGACAAGAAATATTAGGTAGGGACAGCAGTCATTCTTTCCCTTGCCAATATACAGTATTACTTCATTGTTTGGAACAACAATTATTTTTTGAGTAGCCATATAACCACACATAGGTTTTTTTTTTTACTGTGATTGATTGTTATTGATAACTGTGATTGTTATTCTAAGGAAAGGGTGTTGCTAATCCATGCTGCACCATTTACAATATACTTTACAGTTACAGTGGAACTAGGAGACAATATATTTTAGAAAAGCTTTGTTGTATGGCCACATACACATCAATGTGTTCAGTAAAATGACTAATATAAATAATAATTTGCATGCCTCTACCTGTCATGAGCTCACATTATCAAGACTATACCAAAATGAGAGCTACTGACAGCCTAGAGAAGCCAAGTGGCCTCAAAACAGGTGCATATGTTTGTATTCCAGGCTTGGAAACAAGTTTTGGTTGCATAAAACCAGCATATTGCCAAACCAAGCCACATGTAGTCTGCCAGTTCACATAGGGGCAAACAAATTGTCAATCATAGCCTTTAATGGACATCCCCAGGATGTCCATTTCATCCTTGTGTTGCTCCCCAAATGTCTTTAAACTTGAATCTGGCTCATGGGTAAAAAATGTTGGAGACCCCTAGCCTAGAGAATAGCATTTGATGATAATGGTTATATTTAAGTTGAAGGATCTCCAGTTCCTAGCATGGGGTTATATTCCCTATTCAATTGAATGGTGAATAACAGAATATAGGCAGGTGCTTCTAAACTTCTATAGGATAAGGCAATTAAATGCATCCCAGCAGTGGCACAAAATTGCACCAACTGCAAAACGGACCAAACATGTTCAGAAATAGTGAACCATGATGCAAAAAACAGGAACTTTGGCATTTCCATTTCAGTGTCCCCTCCTATAAAAGAAGTTCATATATGAAGATGAATTATGGCTTGCTACACAAATAAAATACAATTAACAGAATTATTTAAAACACCACAGTGTCCTATTGTTAACCATTATTTAAACTACCAACCACAGTGTCCTATTGTTAAAACACTTGGTTATTTTTTTGCCAAAATAGCTTTGTTCAGGCATTACAATACATAGATACATGCATTCATTCATAGAATAACTGGAATGTTTAAGGGCACAAATCACACATCTGAATGCATCCTTAAAATAACTATAAAGTTCATAAATTAAATCACTATGACTAGAATAAAAATGCTGTTAAATATAACTTCCTAGAGGGTACAGACATGAAGTAGAAAAGTCAATCCTTATGTTATGTCTCTTGTTTGTGCTGTGTGTGTGTTATTGGTTTACATTAAAAAGAACCGGCCAACGGTTCGGTCTAATCCTAAAACCTTTATCAAGACCATGTTCACAGTAAAATGTCCATGTTTAAATAGCTAAAAACATGGCACTCACCCATCCGTGCATGCCCACACTATTATGTGACTACAAAGTAACCCAGCACCATAGGAACAGGAAAAGTATACGTTGTAAACCAATAAGTATGGAATTTTAACTTTTTGCAAAATCCCGGTGTGCATCTTCATTTATTCTATGTGGATAATTCTCGCCATTAAAGGTAGCAACTGGGTAATACACCATTATTTGCATATTGAACGGTGTGCATTATGACTTTGAACTGTGTGTGTGTGTGTGTATATATATATATATATATATATACACACATACATATACTGTATATACACATACATATAAATGTGCACAAATTCACACACACATAAATATATTCCCATACATACCCAGGATATTCTGCCCATAAAATGCATTGGACTTTGTCACATGAGATTCCAAACAGCTACTTCATGTCTGAACACCTATAAATGTTTGTTCATAGTAGATATATTTTAAAAGAACATTGATAATGAACCTTGTTCCTTGAAACATGCTGTGTGGCATGAAATTTAATAACTGGAGGGCAAAACATCAAGAGGGCGCAACTCCTAATGTATTTCATTTGTGATTGTGAAAGAAGAAGCAAAGAGTGAATCACAATTTACTAAATATGAAAATATGTCAGTTGCATGAAAAGTCATGCACGAATTGAAACTACACATCCATAAATTCTCTTAGCATAAATTACATGAAATCAAATGAACTAAGCAGAGATTTTATAGATTATTACTTCTTATATCTTCATTTTTGTCAGAAGTCATGACTGGATTCATACTGGAGAGATCGGAACATTCACATGAAAGGCTTTCATACTGACAAAACAATATAGTAAAAATGTAAATTTCAGAACTTGTCACTTACCATTACCAAGTTGCTGTTAATGAAGACCATGACATAGTGTGGAGCCTCCCCTGCATAAATGAGAGGAGTACTTGTATAAACACAATGATCCTTTTCATGATTGACTGAGAATCTACTAACAGTGGCCTGAACGAAAATCCACCTAAATATATGGAGTGTTCCAATAAAGAAAACTCATGGTATGAGTAAATAAGAGCTTTTTTATATGTTGTTTGTGTCTCATGATTGGATTAAAAGTAAAAGTTTAGCAAGAAAATGGTCTGCCTGATGGGTACCCAAGGTATCATACAGTAGTCACTTATGCTGCATTTCACAATTCACATGGGATCAATGAATAGCAAATTGTAAATGTTAACCATCCTTAATGTAAATACATTTTTATGAAGGGAGAAATTATATGGGACTGTAAGACAGCTTTATTTTAAAATTCTCCATGCCTTATTAATATGGGTATGTATATTATTTTACAGAATACAGACACCATGCTCTACAGAGAAGATTGACATTAACATGGGATGCACAGCTGGTTGTTGGTTACATATAATTAAATTGCAGCGTGTGTTCTCATTTGCCTTAAAATCATATAGGCAATGTATTTGTGCATTCCTGATAATTAAAATTTCTTTAATTTTATCAATGAAACATTTGTAAGTATTCCATGTATGTTTATTTTCTCTCTCAGTTTTAACCTCATGTAGCACTCCAATAATATCTTACCACCCTCGTAAAGCACAGATATCAATCGGGATTTCAATACAGCAACAAAAGAATGAGACTTTGTGAATATTTTTATACCCAAAAGTATCTAGTATAAAGTATGTTGGGTGAGACTACGTGATATGATAATATGAGACCCAGGAACAGTGTAGTACTGGAAAAGCCTTGTCTGGGCTGTCTAGCCCCCAGCAAATGGTTGTGTGTCTGTTCTATGACAAGAAAATGTTACAGCTGCATTATAAAATGTCACAACTTTAAAAGGACATTTGAAAGACTCACATGCCTTTTAGAACAAAACTGATACGCCCACCTGGAAAGGTGAGTGACACACAGCTGTGGGAGACTTCCTTTTCTGATAGAGCAGCATGATTTATGTTCCTTTATTTTTAACTCTGACATTGTTGACATTGTTGACATTATGGGGTGAAAACTGATAAACTCTCTACTTGCGTAATATCACTGACATGTACTGTACATATGATCATATATTTTGCATTACCTTTTTTTATTTACTTTACACACTTGGACACCTATTCAGCGACTACAGCATTGATAAAATCCAATAATGAAGAATTTGTGAATGGTTATTTCCTGGACTGAAATTAATTGCTAAGGCCAAATAAAGTTTAGAATGTGTAGAACTGTGACATGACTCAGGACTTAAAAGCAGTTCCCAGACAAGCCCAGACCTCTCTGTCATTACAGTTAGAGAAATAGTATTTCTGATAGCTCCACCTCTGCTATTGATTGATCAGGGGTTAGCTGAACATGAGAAAATATAGGGAGATCAACTGAGAGGCAGCACTTGCTTTGGACTAGAACAGACTCTTAATATAGTTAACATTATTATTACTGTTGTTGTTATGATGTTGCTCTAATCCTGTAAAATGTTTAGCTTTACTGTTGCTTGTTTGGTGCAGGAGGTTACTTAAGGGAAAGGAAGAGATGGACTTTTAGCCATTCTGTTAGTGACTAGCAGAGGGACAACTGTCTTGGCAGGGAAAGGTTTGACAAAGTGTTCATTAGAGAATAGAAAACTGTTTCTGCAAGGCAAGGGGTGTCAGTGTTCACTGTGTGAAAACTGAGCAGTAAGATGAGGTTCTGTTCCATTAAAGGCAAGGAAAATGCATTAATGAATATATCTTTATTGATAGACATACCTCCGCTGGTCTCATCCTTTTTTAAAGTCTGCTCTATCTTTAGCCATTTTAGCCATTATAGTAGAAAAAATTCCCAGGATTCCACGCTCCCGCAGCAAGACCAAGACCGGTGAGTTTTTCCGATGGGAAGGCAGCGCATGCACATTTTAAACGACTTGTGAGCTATTTTTGTGGCAAATTGTAACATCGCACAAGCTTTTTAGATATGCTCGCGTCCAGGCAGAGAAATCGTTTTGGTGGTGCATAATTCCCAGTGGTAACTTTATTCACTTTCTAATATTCAAAATAGCCCATATTGACTAAGCAGTGAGTTTACTTTAAATGGACACATGTCAGAGCACAAGCACAACTGCAGGACGCCTTTGTCCATGCCCCAAGAATGTTCCTCTAATGCACAGTGTGTAGAGAGAAACAAAAATGAAAACACAAGATGCAGTCTTTTTCTTCAAATAGGCGTAAATGATTCCTGGTTAGTCAGTAAAGCAAAAATAAATAGTCTGTCTGCTCTGATGCATTACACAGCATAACAGGAATCACAAACAATTTCACATGCAAGTAAATCTTACACATAGGCATGAAATGCAGATAGGAAATGATTCTGACCAATCTAGTTAAAAAATCGAAGATAGTTTTGGTGATTGCAAATCTGCTGCTGTTAAGGAGACTCTGGGGCAAATTTACTAAGCAGGGAAAATTCGCCAGCGACAGCTTCGCAGGCATCGCAAAAACTTTGCCAGGCGAAAATTCGCTCAGACAACGCTAATTCATTAACATGCGAAGTTGCGTCCAGGGCGATGAACACTGGCGAAATTGCGCTAGCGTTGGATAATTTGCATACAGCGGGAAGTTAAAGTTGAATGGACGTATATGTTGCAGCAAATACATTACAGCCCAGGGAACCTTAATAAAAGGAAATAGAGTTGTTATAATGCCCTACACATGAGCCCAGTGTATAGTTTATGTGCCATATGTTAGGAAATGTAGGGGGGAAGGAGAGTACCCCAAAAAATGTTTACTCTCTTTTGCAGCCTATCACCCTGAAAAAAGTAAAAAGTGTTTTTTGGGACTTAGAAAAATTTTCAACTAAATTTTTAGGAAGTCCTATCTACTATATTGCACTTTGCCTGGTCTGAGGTGGCGAAGGCAAGTCTGGTGCAAGAGGTAATGTTCAGTAAAATCCGCATCTTAGTGAATTTGTGCCGTTACGTCCCTTCGCCAGAGTGCAACTTTGTCTGGCGATTGAATGCGAATGAGCGCCAGTTTCAGTCTCTTTCACTAGTGAAGTTACGCCTGTGCCCGTTAGTGAATCAGCGAAGTCCCGAAATTACGTCACACTGGTGAATTTTCGCCAGCATTAGTCACTTTGTAAATTTGCCCCTCTGTGTCTAAACAACCTTCAAAAATCCTTTCTGATTAATCATCCAGCACTTTTGTTAAAGATATAACTAAGGGTTTTGTTTATGTAGCATACCCTCCAGTGCCCCTCCTCCGCAGGAATAGCAGAGCTATAGAACAGGGATGTCCAAACTGCAGCCCGAGGGCCACATGCGGCCCAGGATGCATATGAATGCGGCCCAGCTTGGTTCCCGAGGAAACGTCATGTCGCAAAAGATATAGGAAGAGGGGGGACTCTGTCCATTGCCCAGTTAGTAATAATAATATAATAATAAGTCTATTTAATATCCAGGTGTCCCATATTTCAGTGTATAGCTCCATCTGGTTATCCAACTGGCATTGTAGTTCTTTTGTGTGCATTTCCTTTACTTTTACAAACCAAACATGTTTGTGTATTTCATGTGTGGCCCCAGACAATTTTTCTTTTTCCAATGTGGCCCTGCGAGCCAAAAGTTTGGACACCCCTGCTATAGAACATATTATTTAGATATTCTGTTGAAATGTATTACAGATTGGATCAAACATTAGTGGTTATCTTCATAGTTATGAGATTGTCTCTGTTTACCAGCTGCTAACCTTTCTTTACATATACCAGTATTCGATAGCAATGATATATTGCCTGACTTCTATTACATTACTAAATGTATTGCTGATATATTGAGCAATGTAAGTGGACTGTTATTGCCACTAATGTTATTTTCTGTAAATAAGTTTTGTATTTCATTTACTTGAAAAATATCATAACCTTTCATGTATATGTCATTTTGCCTACTCTCCTTCATCCTTTTCCTTATGAATTCCACAGTTCTGCAATTTCTTGTTTTTTTGTTATCTAAATATTGCCTGCTCTTCTGTGTGCTATATATATTTATATATATATATATATATATATATATATATATATATATATATATATATATAAAACGGCAACTTATTTTGTGTTTGAGTTAGTAAAATCACAATTTCACATTAATACACTGTGTACTGTATATGATCTTCTTTCAAGAACAATTAAAAGCACAGATGTTTGGTTAACTACTAAATATTAACACAAATATATGCAAACAGTATATATGCCAACAGCTAACCATGTGTCCTTCCAAGAACTTAGCAGAAAGACTTAACTGACTGCAGGAAATATTTATGATCTGCAACAGTCACAGAGAAAGTTCTTGTGATTGTGAAAGTGTTTTTCCCTTGCGATGGGCCATGACTTGAACAGTGTTGGTGAACATGTCCAACTAGACTGCTTGCCAATCTGACCTGAAATTTGAGAATACATATTAGAAATGAGCAATTGCCCCTGTTAGCTTTAGAATATTTGAGAAAGTTGGTTGTGCCTAGCAAAACAGTCATCTTTTAAGGACTCAATTACTCAATTAAGGACTCAATTACTTTGCATTCTAGGTACTTTATCTACTTTGTCTATATC
This sequence comes from Xenopus petersii, assembly GCA_038501925.1. Lineage (NCBI taxonomy): Eukaryota > Metazoa > Chordata > Amphibia > Anura > Pipidae > Xenopus > Xenopus petersii. Next base: position 79,365,940 of record CM076678.1, on the reverse strand, counting down.
TAGTCTGATATCAAAGGAACAATCTAACAATGAAAATCAAGAAGCAGTGGTGTAACTAATCTAGCAGGATGTGCACCTGGTAGAGATGTCGCGAACTGTTCGCCGGCGAACTTGTTCGCGCGAACATCGGGTGTTCGCGCTCGCCGGAAGTTCGCGAACGTCGCGCGACGTTCGCCATTTTGGGTTCGCCATTGTTGGCGCTTTTTTTTGCCCTCTCACCCCAGACCAGCAGGTACATGGCAGCCAATCAGGAAGCTCTCCCTTGGACCACTCCCCTTCCCTATAAAAACCGAAGCCCTGCAGCTTTTTTTCACTCTGCCTGTGTGTGCTGAAGAGATAGTGTAGGGAGAGAGCTGCTGCCTGTTAGTGATTTCAGGGACAGTTGAAAGTTTGCTGGCTAGTAATCGTGTTGATACTGCTCTGTTATTGGAGGGACAGAAGTCTGCAGGGGTTTGAGGGACATTTAAGCTTAGGTAGCTTTGCTGGCTAGTAATCTACCTTCTACTGCAGTGCTCTGTATGTAGCTGCAGTGGGCAGCTGTCCTGCTTCTGATCTCATCTGCTGACTGCTGCAATAGCAATAGTCCTTGTAAGGACTGCTTTTATTTATTTTTTTGTTGTTTTACTACTACTACTACTACTACTACTACTACTACTACTACTACTACTATAAGAGCCCAGTGCTATTAGTCTAGCAGTGTTGGGGAGTGGGACTGGTGTGCTAATCTGCTGCTCCTAGTAGTTCAGCAGCACCAACTTTAATTTTTTTTTTTTTAATATTCATTCTTTTTTTATTTAACTTTTTTTTTATTTTACTACCGCTGTAGTAGTGTATAAGTTGACCTTTTAGGCATTATTTGCCCTGTAGGCATTTTTTGCCCAGTGTGTTATTCAACCAACTGCTATCTAGCTGTGTGCCCGTGTTCACATTCTGTCTAAATATCCATAATATTACCGTCTCCAGAAAAAACACCGGAGTGACTTTTTTCAAGCAGCCATAATAAATTTTACGTAATCCGTATCCATCGCTGTAGTAGTGTATAAGTTGACCTTTTAGGCATTATTTGCCCTGTAGGCATTTTTTGCCCAGTGTGTTATTCAACCAACTGCTATCTAGCTGTGTGCCCGTGTTCACATTCTGTCTAAATATCCATAATATTACCGTCTCCAGAAAAAACACCGGAGTGACTTTTTTCAAGCAGCCATAATAAATTTTACGTAATCCGTATCCATCGCTGTAGTAGTGTATAAGTTGACCTTTTAGGCATTATTTGCCCTGTAGGCATTTTTTGCCCAGTGTGTTATTCAACCAACTGCTATCTAGCTGTGTGCCCGTGTTCACATTCTGTCTAAATATCCATAATATTACCGTCTCCAGAAAAAACACCGGAGTGACTTTTTTCAAGCAGCCATAATAAATTTTACGTAATCCGTATCCCTCGCTGTAGTAGTGTATAAGTTGACCTTGTAGGCATTATTTGCCCTGTAGGCATTTTTTGCCCAGTGTGTTATTCAACCAACTGCTATCTAGCTGTGTGCCCGTGTTCACATTCTGTCTAAATATCCATAATATTACCGTCTCCAGAAAAAACACCGGAGTGACTTTTTTTCAAGCAGCATTCTTATATTTTACGTAATCCGTATCCACCGCTGTGTATACGTTGACCTTGTAGGCATTATTTGCCCTGTAGGCATTTTTTGCCCAGTGTGTTATTCAACCAACTGCTATCTAGCTGTGTGCCCGTGTTCACATTCTGTCTAAATATCCATAATATTACCGTCTCCAGAAAAAACACCGGAGTGACTTTTTTTCAAGCAGCATTCTTATATTTTACGTAATCCGTATCCACCGCTGTGTATACGTTGACCTTGTAGGCATTATTTGCCCTGTAGGCATTTTTTGCCCAGTGTGTTATTCAACCAACTGCTATCTAGCTGTGTGCCCGTGTTCACATTCTGTCTAAATATCCATAATATTACCGTCTCCAGAAAAAACACCGGAGTGACTTTTTTTCAAGCAGCATTCTTATATTTTACGTAATCCGTATCCACCGCTGTGTATACGTTGACCTTGTAGGCATTATTTGCCCTGTAGGCATTTTTTGCCCAGTGTGTTATTCAACCAACTGCTATCTAGCTGTGTGACCGTGTTCACATTCTGTCTAAATATCCATAATATTACCGTCTCCAGAAAAAACACCGGAGTGACTTTTTTTCAAGCAGCATTCTTATATTTTACGTAATCCGTATCCACCGCTGTGTATACGTTGACCTTGTAGGCATTATTTGCACAGTGTTTTCTTCAAACCGCCATCTAGCTGTGTGAGCTTGTTCACATTTTGTCTAAATATTGATAATATTATCGTCTCTAGAAAAACCACTTGAGTTACTTTTTTTCAAGCAGCATTCATATATTTTACGTAATCCGTATCCACCGCTGTAGTAGTGTATACGTTGATCTTGTAGGCATTATTTGCACACTGTTTTCTTCAAACTGCCATCTAGCTGTGTGTATTATCGTTTCCAGAAAAACCAACTGAGTTTTTGTTGTTGTTGTTTTTTTAAAAATAATGCCAGGCAAAGGCAGGCCGCCACGCAGAGGCCGTGCTAGGGGCCGTGCTGCTATGCAATCCTGTGGCCCTAGCAAATTGCCCAGTTTTAAAAAGCCAATGACCCTGAACTCCCAAAATGCTGAAGAGGTAGTTGACTGGCTTACACAGCACACCCCATCCTCTACCGTTTCTAACTTTACCACAACATCCTCCTCATCCTCCACTGCTATGGCCACCCCACGTAACACTTCCTCCACCACCGGTGCCCCATCTTCACTGGAGTCAGAGGAGTTATTTTCCCATGAGTTTCTTGAACTGAGTAATGCGCAACCATTATTGGCAGAAGAAGATGAAGGAGATGAGGACGTTACACCAGATTTAATTCTGGCAGAGAACACGACAGAGATGGACATAATGATGAGTGATGAGGAGGAGGAGGAGGTCCCCGCTGCTGCTTCCTTCTGTGATGTGTCAGAAGAAATTGATGCATCTGAGGAGAATGATGATGAGGAGATTGATGTTTTGTGGGTGCCTAGTAGAAGAGAGCAAGAGGAGGGTAGTTCAGATGGAGAGACGGAGAGTCAGAGAGGCAGTAGGAGAATAAGACTTAGAAGAAGCAGGGAGGCCAGCCCGCAGGGATCAGTAGGGCAACAACATGTATCGGCACCTGTGTTCAGCCGGCCAACGCACCCGCCATTGCCGCCAATGCCGCCAACTTCTACTGTTACCGCCAGATCGCAGACTTCCAAAAAGTCAGCAGTGTGGCATTTTTTTAATGTGTGTGCCTCTGACAAAAGCATTGTAATTTGCAATGAGTGCAGTCAGAAACTGAGCCTTGGTAAGCCCAACAGCCACATAGGTACAACTTCTATGCGAAGGCACATGAGCGGCAAGCACAAAGCACTTTGGGAGCAACACCTCAAAGGCAACAGGCAAACTAAAAGTCACACTCCTTCTGGTCCAGCATCTTACTGCTCTACCTCTGCTCTCCTTGACCCATCTGAACCACCCTCCACTCCGCCTTCCACCTTGACCACCTGTTCCCATTCCCAGTCATCTGCCACCAGCCAAGTTTCTGTGAAGGCCATGTTTGAGCGTAAGAAGCCAATGTCTGACTGTCACCCCCTTGCCCGGCGTCTGACAGCTGGCTTGTCTGCACTCTTAGCCCGCCAGCTTTTACCATACCAGCTGGTGGACTCTGAGGCCTTCCGCAAATTTGTAGCAATTGGGACACCGCAGTGGAAGGTACCCAGCCGCAATTTTTTTTCTAAAAAGGGAATACCACACCTGTACCAACATGTGCAGAGCCAAGTTACCGCATCTCTGTCACTTAGTGTTGGGCCAAAGGTCCATATGACTACTGACGCATGGTCCTCCAAGCATGGTCAGGGCAGGTATGTCACCTACACTGCCCACTGGGTGAACTTGGTAATGGCTGGGAATGGGAAGCAGGGAATGGGTAGCTCAACAACAACAACAACAGTGGAGTTGGTGTCACCGCCACGGATTGCACGCGGTTCTGCCACCACCTCTACTCCTCCATCGCTCTCTACCTCGTCTTCTTCCTCTTCTTCTTCTTACTCTGCTGCTGGGTCCTCCTTCTCCTCCTCCACACCTGTGCACCCCCAGCTCCCCCTAGGCTATTCGACGTGCCAGGTACGCCGTTGTCACGCTGTCTTGGGGATGACGTGCCTGGAAAGCAAAAACCATACCGGATCTGTACTCCTGTCATCTCTGCAGTCACAGGCCGATCGGTGGCTGACCCCACACCAACTGCAGATCGGAAAAGTGGTGTGTGACAATGGAAGCAATCTGTTGGCAGCGTTGAGACTGGGAAATTTAACACATGTGCCCTGCATGGCACATGTGTTAAATTTAATAGTCCAACGTTTTGTCTCCAAGTACCCAGGATTCCAGGACGTTCTCACCCAGTCCAGAAAGGTGTCGGCCCATTTCAGACGTTCCTACACAGCCATGGCACGCCTTGCTGACATTCAGCAGCGCTACAACATGCCAGTCAGGCGTTTGATTTCTGACAGCCAGACTCGCTGGAATTCAACGCTCCTTATGTTGGAACGTCTGCTGCAACAACAAAGGGCCGTCAACGAGTACCTTTTTGAACTGGGTGGTAGGACTGGATCTGCAGAGCTGGGGATTTTTTTCCCCCGTTACTGGGTGCTTATGCGCGATGCCTGCAGGCTCATGCGACCTTTTGAAGAGGTGACAAATATGGTCAGTCGCACCGAAGGCACCATCAGCGACCTAATACCCTTCGCTTTCTTCCTGGAGCGTGCCGTGCGACGAGTGACAGATGAGGCTGTAGACCAGCGTGACGAGGAGCTGGAAGCGCACGATTTATGGTCGCAATCACCAGAACGAACCCAGGCACCTGCTGCAACGCAGGGAGAGGTGCCAGAAGTGGAGTCAGAGGAGGAAGGTGGCTTTGTGGAGGAGGAGGAGGAGGACCAACAGGAGCAGGCTTCCCAGGGGGCTAGTGGTGACCTTTTGGGGACCCCTGGTCTTGTACGTGGCTGGGGGGAGGAGACCGTGGATGATGCAGTCCTTGATAATGAGGAAGCGGAGATGGATAGCTCTGCATCCAACCTTGTGAGAATGGGGTCTTTCATGCTGGCATGCCTGTTGAAGGACCCCCGTATCAAGAGGCTTAAGGAGAAGGACCTGTACTGGGTCGCAACGCTACTAGACCCTCGGTACAAGCATAAAGTGTCAGAAATGTTACCAACATACCACAAGTCCGAAAAGATGCGGCATTTACAAACCAGCCTGCAAAACATGTTGTACAATGCTTTTAAGGGTGATGTCACTTCAGGAACTCATCAACATTCCAGGGGCAGAGGTGCCAGTAATCCTGCCACGAGCACACCTGCAAGGACAAAGCCCTTTGGCCGGTCTGTAACGTCAGACATGCAAATGTTTTTCTGTCCAAGGCAGCGCCACAACCCTTCGGGATCCACCCTCAAAGAACGCCTCGACCGGCAGGTAGCGGACTACCTGGCATTAACTGCAGATATCGACACTCTGAGGAGCGATGAACCCCTGGACTACTGGGTGCGCAGGCTTGATCTGTGGCCAGAGCTGTCACAATTTGCCATGAACCTCTTGTCTTGCCCAGCCTCAAGTGTGCTCTCAGAAAGGACCTTCAGTGCAGCAGGAGGGATTGTAACTGAGAAGAGAACTCGCCTAGGTCACAAAAGTGTCGATTACCTGACCTTTATTAAAATGAATGAGGGGTGGATCTCGGAGGGTTACTGCACGCCGGAAGACTTGTTCTGACTTCTATGCAGCTGTCCTTCTCTTCAAGCCTCATGACTCCACACACAGCTGTCCTTTAGCGTCCTCCTCCCTCCGCCACCGTTACAAACTAGGGTGCAAACCCTACTGGTTTAATTTTTTCTGGCCTCTGTGCTTCAGTGGCTGCAACCAAAAAAACTGGGCAAACAATGTCTACAAGGTCAACGTATGGCGAAAAATGACTATTTTCAGCATTTATATGGCATATTTTTTCTGGCAACTGTGCTTCAGTGGCTGCGTCCAAAAAAATGCATATTTTCTGCATTTATATGGCATAATTTTTCTGGCCTCTGTGCTTCAGTGGCTGCAACCAAAAAAATGCATATTTTCTGCATTTATATGGCATAATTTTTCTGGCCTCTGTGCTTCAGTGGCTGCAACCAAAAAAATGCATATTTTCTGCATTTATATGGCATAATTTTTCTGGCCTCTGTGCTTCAGTGGCTGCAACCAAAAAAATTTATATTTTCAGCATTTATATGGCATAATTTTTCTGGCAACTGTGCTTCAGTGGCTGCGACCAAAAAAATGACTATTTTCAGCATTTCTATGGCATATTTTTTCTGGCCTCTGTGCTTGAGTGGCTGCGGCCAAAAAAACTGGGCAAACAATGCCTACAAGGTCAACGTCGTTGACCTTGTAGGCATTGTTTGCCCAGTTTTTTTGGCCGCAGCCACTCAAGCACAGAGGCCAGAAAAAATATGCCATAGAAATGCTGAAAATAGTCATTTTTTGCCATACCTTGACTCAACGTATATGGCAAAAAATTTATATTTTCAGCATTTATATGGCATATTTTTTCTGGCAACTGTGCTTCAGTGGCTGCGACCAAGAAAACTGGGCAAACAATGCCTACAAGGTCAACGTATGGCAAAAAATGACTATTTTCAGCATTTATATGGCATATTTTTTCTGGCCTCTGTGCTTCAGTGGCTGCAACCAAAAAAATTTATATTTTCAGCATTTATATGGCATAATTTTTCTGGCCTCTGTGCTTCAGTGGCTGCAACCAAAAAAATTTATATTTTCAGCATTTATATGGCATATTTTTTCTGGCAACTGTGCTTCAGTGGCTGCGTCCAAAAAAACTGGGCAAACAATGTCTACAAGGTCAACGTATGGCGAAAAATGACTATTTTCAGCATTTATATGGCATATTTTTTCTGGCAACTGTGCTTCAGTGGCTGCGTCCAAAAAAACTGGGCAAACAATGCCTACAAGGTCAACGTATGGCAGTTGTTTAAAGAGAACAGTAGATTACTAGCCAGCAAAGCTACCTAAGCTAAAATGTCCCTCAAATCCCTGCAGACTTCTGTCCCTCCAATACAGAGCAGTATCACGCAGATTACTAGCCAGCAAACTTACTATCATCTGTCCCTGAAATCACTAACAGCTCTCGCCCTACACTATCTCTTCCAAGCACACACAGGCAGATTTTTCAGATACATTTTTGCCCTTGATCCCCCTCTGGCATGCCACTGTCCAGGTCGTTGCACCCTTTAAACAACTTTAAAATCATTTTTCTGGCCAGAAATGTCTTTTGTAGATGTTAAAGTTCGCCTTCCCATTGAAGTCTATGGGGTTCGCGAACCGTTCGCGAACCGCTCGCAATTTTGCGCAAGTTCGCGAATATGTTCGCGAACTTTTTTTCCGACGTTCGCTACATCCCTAGCACCTGGGCACCCCGTCCTGCACCCTCCTCTGCATGCTGGATTTGTGTTATTTGCACTGCGTGTGCTTGTGCAAAAATCCCCTGTCCCCAACAGCAATTTATCTTTTTTTGGCTCTAGCAGGTCCCAAGGGGGTGCTGGCCCATATGTGATCACACCCCTAACACAGTGGTAGTTATGCCACTGTAAAGTAGCAACTCTTTGGTATGTACAGTATTATAAAGGAGGACTATTTCTTAATCCATACTTGCAAAGTACTGTAGCATTATAGCAGGCCTCACTGGGAGTCAGCAACTATTTATTTACCTTCACGGTGGCTGCATGCAATACATTCTTTTCTTTAAAGCTCTCCACCACTGGTATAATATGTTTCTGAAAATGTGTAAATCTGGGCAATAATGTCACTTCCAGCACATAGTGAACTCAGACTGAGATGGCACTTAAAGGAAAACTATACACCCAAAATGAATACTTAAGCAACAGATAGTTTATATCAAATTGAATGACATATTAAAGAATCTTACCAAACTGGAATATATATTTACATAAATATTGCCCTTTTACATCTCTTGCCTTGAACCACCATTTCGTGACTCTATCTGTGCTGCCTCAGAGATCACCTGACCAGAAATACTACAACACTAAGGGGCCGATTCACGAAGGGTCGAATTTCGAAGTTAAAATTACTTCGAAATTCGACCCTCGAATTGAAATCCTTCGACTTCGAATATCGAAGTCGAAGGATTTAGCGCAAATCCTGCGATCGAACGATCGAAGGATTTTTCGTTCGATCGAACGATAAAATCCTTTGAATCGAACGATTCGAAGGATTTTAATCAAACGATCGAAGGAAAATCCTTCGATCAAAAAAAGGTTAGCAAGCCTATGGGGACCTTCCCCATAGGCTAACATTGACTTCGGTAGGTTTTATCTGCCGAAGTAGGGGGTCGAAGTTTTTTTTAAAGGGCAAGTACTTCGACTATCGAATGGTCGAATAGTCGAACGATTTTTACTTCGAATCGTTCGATTTCGTTCGACTTCGATCGAATTCGAACGAATTTAACCAATTCGATGGTCGAAGTACCCAAAAAAAACTTCGAAATTCGAATTTTTTTACATTCGAACCCTTCACTCGAGCTGAGTGAATCGGCCCCCTAACTGTAACAGGAAGAAGTGAGGAAGCAAAAGGCAGAACTCTGGGGCATGTTTACTAACATTGGAGATAAATATCTGGAGAGATTTTTGGAGATGTTGCCCATGGCAACCAATCAGCAATTAGATTTAAACAGCCACAGCCAAGTTAGAAAACAAAAGCAAAGATCTGATTGGTTGCTAGGGGCAACATCTCCAGAAATCTCTCCAGATATTTATCTCCAATGTTAGTAAACATGCCCCTTAGTCTGTTAATTGGCTCATGTGACCTTACATGTGGTTTGTATGTGTGCACAGTGAATCTTACGATCTCAGTGGGCGGCCCTTATTTTTTAAAATGGCAATTTTCTATTTATGATTACCCAATGGCACATACTACTAAAAAAGTATATTATTATGATAATGGTTCATTTACATGAAGCAGGGTTTTACACATGAGCTGTTTTACTCAGTATCTTTTAATAGAGACCTCCATTGTTTGGGGGGTATAGTTTTCCTTTAAGCTGGTATACTCAGGGACAAGCTTGCAATATTATGCACACACCCAAGAAAACTGTATGTAGGGCAAAGGACAGATTGGTTTCTACAAGTTTGTACAGACCTGAGGATCAAGAATACCTTATGCTTATTTTGAGAGAATAGGCAGTACAAGCAATGAAGAAAAACAATATGAGCCTGTGTATTATAACTATGTAGACTAGAATCTGGAAACATGGCCTTTTTCAAAACGTTTGTGGAATATGAATGGTAGATGAGAGAAAGCTGATTAATTTTATTACAAAAAAAGGCAGTTGGTAGAATTGTACACTTATACAGTCACTGTACTGTCCACCATGAGCACCTACAGGCACTCCTTGCTTGCTATGAATGATATCATAATCAGAGCGTGCAGGAGGAAGTTCATAAACTGTCCCTACAGGTATTGCCCTTAAAGGAAAACTATACCCCCAAAATGAATACTTAAGCAACAGATAGTTTATATCAAATTGAATGACATATTAAAGAATCTTACCAAACTGGAATATATATTTACTTAAATATTGCCCTTTTACATCTCTTGCCTTGAACCACCATTTTGTGACTCTATCTGTGCTGCCCCAGAGATCACCTGACCAGAAATACTACAACACTAACTGTAACAGGAAGAAGTGAGGAAGCAAAAGGCAGAACTCTGTTAATTGGCTCATGTGACCTAACATGTGGTTTGTATGTGTGCACAGTGAATCGTATGATCTCAGGGGGCGGCCCTTATTTTTTAAAATGGCAATTTTCTATTTATGATTACCCAATGGCACATACTACTAAAAAAGTATATTATTATGATAATGGTTCATTTACATGAAGCAGGGTTTTACACATGAGCTGTTTTACTCTGTATCTTTTAATAGAGACCTACATTGTTTGGGGGGAATAGTTTTCCTTTAAATACTAGGTTCAAGTTCCAATGGGAGGTACATACATACATACATACAGTGGGACGTACATACAGTTAAGTGTAAAAGTACTAGGTGCTGATTATATAATACATAGCCTTGACTCTTAGCATATTGCTCCAGTTGTTTGCACTTTACACTTTATAGGCTAGAAGATACCTATAAAAGAGAGGCATGAAAGGGAAATTAGATGCATATTGCACACTTTGGGTTTTTGGAGTCAACCTACAGATTAAAAGGAGCTTGAGGAGAAGGAAAATATTTTAAGTGTGAGGATTCTTGCAATGTCTTTTTTCCAATGGCACTGCATAAAGTGCCTTGAACTCTTCATTTTTAATACCCTTTCTGCACATTTGTATTTTGTAGAAGGTAGTAGTTTATGGTATTTTCTGAAGACATAGCATTAGCTGCTGTTGAGCAATAAGTTCATTCTTGTTTCATCATAATGGCAAGCACACCTGGCAGTTTTAGGAACCCTTGTCTATAAAGACTCGCTTCTCACTGCTGGTTTATTTTTGCTGAAACTCTCATCATATATTCTCTGCTGTCCAGTATGTTTGTAAGTATTACTGCATCTCCCTGTCTGTCTTTCTCTTCATATTTGTTTGCCTGTTTGAATTCTTCCATAATATAGAACCTCCTGCAGGTGCACGTGGACTACTACATGACTAACTAAACCTTTTGACCAGGCAGGTATTGGGAGTTATAGAGGAGATATGTAGCATATGCACTGGAAGTAGGAAGAGCATTTACTAAGATACTTCCTGTATTATTTGGGGGTGCTTTAAAAAAATAAATAAATAAATAAAGATATATATATATGCATATATATCTCAATAAAAAAACTAAATGTAAACTATTTGCAAATATACAAAAATATTCAAATATTCAAATATTAATTATCATTCCCATTTTTATAATCATGTACACATGTATTTACAATATATGTGTTATGATCACAAAATAGCATTATACTTCCACACCAAAAATAAGCCTTCCAATCTAAAGTTGGTATCATTTTATTTTTGTTTCCATCAATAGGGATGGACGAATTTGAACCGCTTCGTTTCACCAAAAATTCACCACCGTGGAAATGTCGCTGACGCCCATTAAAGTCTATGGGTGGAATTTTTTTGACGTGGGTCTTTTTTTTTTTTTTGATGCACAACACCATACAAGTCTATGGGCGTCATTTCCGTGGTAAAACAAGGCGAAAAAATTCGCCCATCCCTATCCATCAATTATTTGAACATATTTCCATTACATTTGTAGTACTCTTTCCAGTAATATATTTGAATCCTCTGATCTGAAGGTTTATTTACAAATGTGTGGTTGCCAGTTGTAAACAAATCCTTGATCTCAGTGTCCAATTTGCAGTACACAGTTACAGTAAATACGAATTGCTGATTGTCTGTTATTGGCAACTACACTTTTGCAGTTAAGCACCTATGTGTTTGAGAACATGTACGCTGAATGCCATTTCCAAAGCATGGACATACTGACGGCTTTATTTAATGTGTTTATTACAAACAATATGAGTACACTTGAGTAAATAAGAAGCATTTTGACTTGATGTAAGTCTTCGGATATAATGGTACTTGATGATGCAGCTGCTTGGATTGTTGGGAACTCTTTCACAGGCAGATTAATTTTCCACTGTCAAGTATTTATATAGTTACCATGTTGGAGGTGACTAGCTATATCACAAAAACATATATTTCAATAAGGGAACTTAAAAAGAGATTGCACTTATGCAGTATAGGTTTCAACCTAATTTCCAGACATACAGTATCCCAGATATTATATATATATATATATATCTATATATATATATCTATCTCTATCTATCTATCTATCTATCTATCTATCTATCTATCTATCTATCTATCTATCTATCTATCTATCTATCTATCTATCTATCTATCTATCTATCTATCTATCTATCTATCTAGTGGTGTCATCTGTTATGATGAGAGCTTAGTAATGTCATTTAGTCACATTACTCACTAAAACTTGTGTATTATAATAAATAAATATTAGACGTCACCTCGTATTTCCATGGCCTGTATGAAAACCTCTCGGCCTCGTGCTTTTATATGGTCATGAAACTCCTTGGTAACTTATAATATCCTTATATTTTCGGCATGGAAAAAAAAAATCCAACAATAAAGACATGGAACAATTAATCTTTTCCCCTCTAAACCCCACTCTGACCTCTAATTTTTCTTTCTCTTTTTTTTTATTCTGTTCCTTTAAACTGTAATATTTATGTAACCTGAATAAAAATTAATAAAAATGTTATTAAAAAGAAATAATAATATCTTTATATTTTAAAAGAGGTGGAAGTTTATTCACTATATATACAATTCCTCACACGGATGGTGAAGAGTTGTATACAGATATCACTTGCAAACTTGATAGTTCTATGACAACTGCATCTCACTTGTATACATACCATGTACTTGTTTTCATATCCATAATCACTGGACAGAAATAAAGACACCTTTGCATTACTATGTTTGACAACTAAGCCTTTTATTGTCTTAGTGTAAAGAGCCCCTGCATGTCACATGTAAGAGCTTTGGCACTTACATGATATGTATTCCCTATTTCCCAGAATGATCGGATTCTACCTGGTCTGGAGTATGAAATGCTGGGAACATGAACAAATAATACATGAATAGTGATGGGTGAATAAATTCATCAGACACAAATTTGTGTCGAAATTATTCACAAACTGCGGTGACAAATTTGTCACGTCAAAAATGGCCCGCGTCAAAATTATTTTGACGGCCCATTGCCTTCAATGTGTTTCGTGAACGCCACTGATTCGCCAATCACTATCATGAACAGAGTACAATAAAAGACAGATGCACATTAAAACAATTCCTCGTTTAAATCCAAGTGCTGCTTAGTGATGGGCGAATTTATTGGCCAAGCGCGAATTTGCACGATTCATTGCCACTGAATAAATTTGCGAAACGCCCACGAAAAACTGCCGCTGGCATCCAAAAAATGGACGCCTGCGTAAAAAAAATGGATGCCGGCGTCAAAAACAGACGCTGGTGTCAAAAATGAGACGCCGGCGCAGTTTCACAAATTTTCCGCCGTTTCGTGGGAAATTCGCAAATTTTTCGGCGAAACGTCGCAAATTCGCCCATCACTAGTGCTGATTTGTAGTTGTAAGCTACAGCTACCAGATGCCAGAATATATTAATATTAAAACAATACCAGACTGGTTTTATTTTTAAAATTCAAAAAATATGTATCAGAGAAACTTATTCTGAGTCTAGGATGTGTTGCTTGTATGATGTAAGGTAGAAACTCCAACAGGGAAATGTAATAAATGGACAAAAAAAATGCAAGAATTTTTCACCTGGTGGATTGGTTGCAAAATACTTTTTCACAAAACCTTCATTAAATACCCATAAATGTAAAATTATTCACATTGCAAGTATTTTTTAACAACTTTGTTACATTGTCTCAACAGTATCTTATTTTATCACATATTACATATATCCCACCGTCATCAGTTAAATGGGTAAATGCACGACCCCAAGGCACTAACCCTACAACCCTAACGGCATTAAATCCATTCTCATTTATATTTCTAAACAAAGCAAATGCTTGAAATAATATTTCTGGTTCCAAAGATTAACAGATAAAAATAGGGCCTATGTGCTCCTCATGTTAATGTTTGTCTTCATTTCTTCAGATGTCAACAAATAATAAGTCAATAATGATTGACAATATTTCCTAACTTTATTATTGACCTTTATTATTGGAATTAGCTGTAGAATAACTGTCATTGAGATTAATGAGGAACTCAGAATACACTATGCAGTGAATATATAAGCATTGTCGTAACTGAATTCCTATAACATGGGAATTTAAGGGTTGGTTGATAGGGTCCCATGACAAATGCAATTACTTATTCTTATTAGACAGTTATTCCATTGCAAATTTTAGTAGCACATGGCACATTTTTAAGACCTGCTTCACTGGGGCAGGGCCTGATAATAAAGATGGCATATTGTTTTGGTGCAAAAATGGGAACTTGTGCAAACTATAGTGCAGAGGGTTGCTAAATACCTTTGCAAGGTTTAAAAATCTATATTAAGAATGAGAAGGACAAATTATTCACATATTTTCCCCCCATATAACTAGCACAGCTGCATTTATATGCTTTAAACATTTTATCCTTTTTGAATGTTTCTTCGTGAGTTATCTAAAAATATAGTAAAGGATTTTCATATTTCTTTGGCCTATGTAAAGATAAATTACATGACAGCCTGTATACAAACATTTCTGCTTGCTTTTATCATCACTGCCAGAAGACACAAGGCCTCACAAAAGGCATTCTTGCCCCTTTTGCAACATTATTAGCTTTGTTGTGCTCACAGGTTTCAACATAGCACTTTATTGTATAATGTTCATATTAAAATGCAATTGTTAAAAAGAGATATAGATTGCTATCTCATGCAACATGTAAGGTAATAGCAGTCGTACTTTGCCTATTTGAATTCCTCCCCAATAATCTCACTCTGTCATTGGTTGCCTGTTTATCCTTTCATACACCAAAAAACAGAGTTTGCCTAATTGTGCAGAAACCTATGCAACTGTGTATAAGTTATGCATAAGCCCCTTTTGATGTGAGTAGGCACAGCATGCTAAGGAAATAGCTAAGTATGGTTGCAGTCACAAATATATAAAATATCTGTTTCCTGCATATTTTCTATGTACTGAATAGGTCATTGGATGGAGAATAATACATATAATAAACACATTTACTAAGATTATAATAACCCCAAAATGCATCTCAAGCCATGCCTTCTAACATACCATACACTTTAACACAAATACTAAGACTGTCACATATAATGAAAAAATAATAATCTTAAATAGATTTGTTTTTTTCTCCCAGGCAACATACATATATTTATATCCAATTTATTTATAGAACAAAAAAATCCTTAATCAAATAATCTAAATGTAATTGTTAAATCAAGCTTTTGCAATTAAATGCAAATGTATTTTTTATTGTGTATATATTGCTAATAATAATAATGATGATGTAATAATAATAATAGTGATAATAATTTCAGAGGAAAAAAGCTTCACACGCAGTTCATAGTTTATGAACTTCCCTTGTCTACTTGCATATTTAGCTGTCCTGAGTGTCACTAAGGCTCAGAAGTTACAGAGTACCCATATTTACATTAAAGGGGTTCACAGAAAAGAAGAAATTAGTACAAACTTTAAGGATTCAGAAATAAAATGAAATGTATTCATGAAATAGCATACTGATGCCCAGTGTTGCACTGCCCCATCGAGATACCAGGGAAAACTCTCTGTGGGCCCAGGTGTAAGAGGGCCCTCATGCTCACCCAGCCATTTGCCTTATATGCATATACCATGTCCCTTACCCCATTTCTAAATAAGAACATAGAGAAGAAATGGAGGAAAGGATAAATGATAATATTCTATGCAGTAATAAAGGTTGGGAATGAAGAGAGAAGTAAAAATTGTTTGCAAAGTAAGCCTGTCATCAGAGGTTTTCTGATGGGTCCCTGGCACCCCAGTCTGACACTACTGATACTGTTTCACTAGGGGAAGCAAAGTTGAACGTCAGTGGCAGAACTACTGAGGGTGTGATTGCACCTGAACCCGCTCTAGGCCCACCGGTAGGTAGTTGAGAAGATCATTTCTGGAGGGGGCTCAGCTGCACAGTCTGAACCTGGGCTCTTTGACTAGTGATTGGCGAATCAGTCGCATTTCGATTCGTCAAAAAATTCGCAAATCTACTGCAAAATTCATGAACCGCATTGAAGTCAATAGGCGTCAAAATAATTTTGAAGTGCAACAGTTTTATGGGCGCCACAATCTTGATGCGCAACAATTTATTTTTGATGTGGTGGATTTTCTGCGACATATAGTTACTTTACTGTTGAACATACAGATGTTTAAAGGAAAATGAGAGGAGAAGAAGAACTTAATGGGTCAATAAAAGACAAGAAGGTATAAAAATCTGTATCTTTTCTTTTATGCCATTTTGAAAAACATACAATAACATTTTGGCGGCATTCCTTCTCACTGACTGGAGAACTGGGAGGTACCTGGGAGAAATACTTACTCATATAGGATTGGCACATTTATGCAGTGCTTTACAGAGCTTGTTCAAAGTTCACATAAAAAAGGAGTTAACAACGTAAGTTCCTATTACATTTATTTACCCACATTTGAGTCAATGTCATTGACAGCCAATTAATCTGCCAGTATGTGTAAGAGAAAACTGGAGCATCCAGAGAAGGATGAACATACAAACAGATAGGTTAGAATCAATCTCAGGAGCTCACCACTGCCTGCCGCTCACCTACCATGCTGACGATATGCTGACAGAATATGCTTTCTTATTACATGTGCTGTGTGAAACAATAAGAAATTTGAAATTTGAGTGCCTCCTTCAGATTCCCACTCTAGTACATTCAAATTCACTGTGGCCACAAGGAATGTGATGTGAAATGAATACAGATAGGAAAGATATTTCTGTGGAATGCTGAAATTGATTCTAGGCCAAAGGGGAACTGAATACATGTCAAAAATGAGTCAGACAGGTCAAGGACTTGTGATCTAAATGTTACAATACACTTAGAACAGTAACTTTAAGATTTCTTCAGAACTGGTGTTTTACTACATACTTATGGAATAAAGGAATAATCCAAGATGAAGGAGATCTCACTATGGTATGAAATAGTATGCCCACACCTCATGGCAGATTATAGAATTGGTATATGGGCCAGGATTTTGCAACCTAACTTGCACATCTGATTGAATCACAATTCAACCCTAAAGTTAAAAACCTACCTTTACAAAGCACTAATGGAAAAATGTATCAACGCTAGAAATGAACTACAACACCCATATTGGAGACTTGGGGCATATTCAGTTTCTAGATAATAGATACTAGCTTCTAGATACATCATGGGAAATGTTTTTTCTTGACTCCACCTCCCACTAAAATAATGAGCTCTGTATATACAAACCATTCCAGCAGCTACAGACTTTTTTAGGCTTTAAGGTGAATGAAAGATAAAACTTACATGTCCTTGTCCAAAATGGTCACTATTTTGCATTGTGCTTACTCTATATTACGCAGGTAATTTCGCTTACTGGTCTCTGTTCCAGTCAAAGTTGCATTCACAGGGTTTAGTAGGTGAGAAAAGTATCCCGCAGGCAGGAGTTAAAATCAATAAAGACTTTATTTTATACTATTTAAAATAAATCAATTACAGATGTACCTCCTACTCTATGACATGTCATAGAGTAGGAGGTACATCTGTAATTGATGCCTGTTTGTTATTTTAAATAGTATAAAATTAAGTCTTCATTGATTTTAACTCCTGCCTACGGGATACTTTTCTCACCTACTAAACCCTGTGAAGGCTTTAAAGGTGGCCATAGACGTAGAGATCTACTCGTTTGGCGATAGGGCCCAACGATCGGATCAGCAGAGGCCAAACGGGCGGTCGGATAGTGGGACTGCATAAACAAAAAGACGCGCCCGCGATCCGATTGGGTTTTCTAAACTTCCCAATCGGCATCTGGTCTACTTTCGGCCAGTTATCGATCAGAAAACCCCATTGGGGGGCTCTACACACGACCCGATAAGCTGCCGACATGGCAAGTTGGAAGTTGAAACTAGAATTAACAAAATAAACAGATATTCCGTAATGGCAAAAAGTATGTTTAGCATACACCCTATTTACTGAGCACTGTTAAAAACAACACAAAAATCTGCAGCATAAGTTGATATACAAGACAAATGGCACAAATAATACAAAAGTCAGTTCAGTCAACCAAAACATTTTATGAGCACAATGGAAGGCAAATACATTTTCCTTTCTTTTGTTTCTGGATATGCTGGGCTCCCATCCAAATAGTACACCTGATTTTCAAACCTTCCCCATCTGTCAGTTCACTCGTGAATGCTAAGAAATTTGTAATACATCCTGTATGTGTTGCTTTTAAAAAAATATCTCCAAGGGAGCTTCTTTCATATATAATGGAGGGTACAATTATGTCTATGCAAAGAGGGAGGTCGACTGAAGGGGAAAATAAGGAAATATTTTTAAAAGAAAAGGACTTTTCTGCAAATTCTATGGAACACTTTAAAGACAAGAAAAAGTGTATTCAATTTCTAAGTTTTCCTAGCATCACATCTCCATGTCTTTCACATGCTCCCCATATGGTATTCTAGCCTAGTGCATGTCTTTTTCTAAAATCAGAAAACCTTACAATTGTGGACAAGTGCAGAAGCTGAAGGGTAGTATTGAGAAATACCAAAAAGATGGTTGCCCAGTGATAGAAAGATCACTGGACCAGCACTCCTATTCTAAAAAATGTGTACTGGTCTGGGGCTATTTCCTACCTATTGTTGCACTGACATCATTTTGGTATTTCCCAGTTGAGGTTGCTTAAAATATAGCCATTCTCCAAGTGTATTATCCATTACTTGTAATTTAAGTAGAATCTCCACTTTATAAAAATATGTTTGTACCCTTTTGCATAAGTTTTAAAATAGTTTGTTATGTCTTTACTCTATAATACGGACATACCCTCTCCTCCTCCAGTCCCTCCAGTCGCTTGGCCTTCGTGACACAGCCCTGTCCTGGTTCTCTTCTTACATCACCAATCGTTCCTTCAGTGTCTCCTACAATGGAGTATCATCTTCTCCCCTACCTCTTTCTGTTGGAGTTCCTCAAGGCTCTGTCCTAGGACCATTACTATTCTCCCTCTACACTTCCTCCCTTGGCAAATTAATAAATCCGTACGGTTTCCACTACCACCTCTATGCTGACGATACTCAGATCTATCTCTCATCTCCGGATCTCAACCCAGAACTCCTAACTCGCGTCTCCTCCTGCCTGTCCGCTATCTCTACCTGGATGTCGCAACGCTACCTTAAATTAAACCTCTCCAAAACTGAAATGGTTCTCTTTCCTCCAAATAACACCAGTAGCATCCCCGAAGTATCCATCATAGTTAACAATTCCACTATCACCCCCTCTCCCCAGGCCCGGTGCCTTGGGGTTATCCTAGATTCTGCCCTGTCATTCACTCCTCATATCCAGTCACTTATCAAATCATGCCACTTCCACCTAAAGAACATATCCAAAATACGATCATTTATCACCCAAGACGCTGCCAAAATTCTTATTCACTCTCTCATCATATCACGTCTAGACTACTGTAACTCGCTTTTAATTGGCCTCCCCCTCCAGAGACTGTCACCTCTCCAGTCCATAATGAACACTGCTGCGAGGCTCATACACCTCAGCAACCGCTCCTCCTCTGCCTCGCCATTCTGTCAATCCCTGCACTGGCTTCCGTTACCTTTCAGAATCAAATTCAAATTAATGACACTGACTTTCAAAGCACTTCACAACTCTGCTCCACCCTACATCTCTGAACTCATCTCTATATACTCACCCACTCGCTTACTACGCTCCTCTTCTGACCTCCTACTCAACTCTTCTCTCATTACCTCCTCACATGCTCGCATTCAAGACTTTGCAAGGGCTGCACCCCTCCTCTGGAACGCTCTCCCACGGTCTGTCCGACTTTCCCCCAACCTTTCTACTTTCAAAAAATCTCTGAAAACGCACTTCTTTCGAGAAGCCTACCCTCACTCTGCTTAACTACCAAACGCAACACCACATACAGTACCACATTTCTCACCCACTTACTTCGATCTTGCCCACTCCCACACCTTGTGTATTACTCCCTCCCCTTTAGACTGTATGCCTATGCATAGGGCCTTCCTCACCTTTTTGTACCTGTATTGATTGTGACGTTTGTTACTCCATATATTCTATATATGTAATTTGTGTGATGTAGTTGTATAATCACATTTACTTTACAGTGCTGCGCAATATGTTGGCGCTATATAAATACATGTTAATAATAATAATAATAATAATATGTTTCAGTAAGATAAGGCTGAAGAATAATTGTAGGTGGGCTTTTAGAGAATTTATTAAACAGGAATAGCAGATAAACACATTTGCCAAAATGAAAAAGTGTGGTGGTCTAGAGTGGACAATTATATGGTTACCACTTTTACCCCAGACAAATGTAAAATACATATTCTGCAAGGCAATTTAGAAGTTAATTACATACAGTATTTCTCTAATTAAGTATTAGAGGTGCCAGCTAACAACCCCTTCAAAGGCATACCTGATTGCTCAGAATACACTACTGTATATTGTTTCCATTTTATATAATAACAAATATTATATATAGAGGTATATAGAAATACCTATTGATAATTTCACATACTGTATATAAAAATATATACAAAACAAAAGTCACCGGCACTCCATGCATATTCAAGTGCTGGTGACTTTTGTTTTGAATGTGGTTCACCCTTAGCGAGGGTTTGACACCATGCACATAGAGAAGAGACATGGTGGAGTGCTGCAAACACATTGGGTATATATATATATATATATATATATATATATATATATATATATATATATATATATATATATATATATATATATATATATATATATATATATATATATATATAAAATACACAAAAACCATGAATGTAACTAGTGATGTCATCCGTTATAAACGGTGAATAGTGATGTCATTTTTGTCAAATGACTCACTAAAACTTGTATTATTATAATAAATAAAGTACCTCTTGTTGGAAAATATGAGGATATTAGAAGTAACCTCTGAGTTCCATGACCTGTATAAAAGCACTCGCCCGTTTATATGGTCATGGAACTCCTCGTGACTTATAATATCCTTATATTTTACAATAGGGGGTACTTTATTCACTATATATATACAGTATAAGCATACCTGTAATAAACTAACTGTAATTGATGCTTGAGTCTATCCCCTGGCTCTCCTCCTCCCTCTCCCATTATTTCCACCATCAGAGAAATACCCAAAGCTGTCTGTGCCGATCCCCTCTCAGAAAAAAAGAGGCGCACAAAGTTCTTAAAGTTACAGTTTTTTTATTAAGATGAAACTAAACAGGATTAGTACACCTATGTACTTTGCATGCTTTATAAATACCCCTCAACGAAAAAAATTGTGCTTTCTTTCTAATAAGAAATGTCATTATTTCAACACCTTTATTGTATAACTTACTCACAGGGCTTCTGTCTTGCCAGACTAGTGTAGTAGTGTAGGGCATTTGTGTCCTATGGCATCTTGTCCCCATACAGTGCAATGCTCCTAAGTTAGGGGTCCGTTTACTATAGTGTGGTAAATTTGACTTTAAGTTTCTGCATGTTATCGCTGCAAATATTTTTCCGCCAGAATATTCGCATCGTCTAAGTTTACTAAACAGCTATTGCAATCACTTGCGGTAACTACGTTAACGAACCAGCTTATGTTAGCGCTAATTTTAGTGAGTTACGAATTTTCTGGCGACAAATTAAGTTTTTGCGAATATTTATGCTATTATTGTTTTATGGCGGTTATTATGGGAATTTTTACTGTGATATTATTCAAAACATTATTGACTGATGATTATACCATCCAACAACAGGCATTAATGTGTGCGTAGGGTTATTTTCAGCAAATGCGATAACAGTCGAATACATAATTTTATTTATTATATTTACTGCAGGTTAGTAACATATTCGGCGATAAAGTTGTCTGTTTTGTGCGCATATTGTTACTGCGCTTTAGTAAACGGACCCTAAAGTGTAGCTCAGCTACGTGATATCATGCCTGACGGTGGAGTAAATAGACCTGATGGTGCTGTGGTTGAAGCCCAAGTGTAAGTATTATGATTAATTGTACCTGAGAAGTGCTGTGTAATTATATATGAAGCCAAATATTTTGCTTCTGTGGCACATGCACTTGCCTATTTTCCTGTTATCGAAGAACCACTGGCACCCATTTTTCATTGCAGTGAGTTTGCATACCATTTTAACTCCAACTTATGCTACATCCTTTAGCATAAGGTACAGTATCATAACCTGTGCACAAAGCAAGCTTTTTCATGACCGCCATCTTGTTCCTCCTACCATTTATTCAGGGACCGGAAGTGTTAAATCCAACAGATATTCCAGTAATGCTGCCTTTATCTACAACGTTGCTAAAAAAAGATATTCCAAAAACACAAGAATTATAAGATAAATTCAAAGTCTAAGGGCAAAGGGAATGAGGATATTAACTTTGCATATTGCACTGTGCATTTACGCTATGCCTATGAGGCATAAGAGAAAATGTTAAGATTAACATTGCACAATGTATGCTTATTGCTGAGCCTCCTGCTTTAGGAATAGAATATCATTAATGAAAAATGACCCTTCCATGGAACAAAAAAGCAAAACAATGTAGACTCAGTTGTGAAAGATATTATCAAATATATATTTTTGTTCAGAAACAGCTACAGATAAACTAATATAAGAGCTTATATAAAGGGCAATATACCCCCTGCTGTGAAATATAAGAATATCATTGTGGAGTGACAATATAAAAGCTGTACAGTCAGAGAATTCCAGTTTTATGGTCTTTAGGTGGCTGCAAGTTGTTTGCGGTTACGTTGATTAAAAAAAAACAAAAAACATTGTAATGACCATACCCTCTCAACTAACTGACAATACAATTATGGTACAAATACAGTGTGATATGATTAATAACAGCATGACTTAATTTATTGGTGAACTTTAAAAATATTTTCTTTTCAATAGTTCGAAATTCTGATCTTATCTGTCTCACATACACTTCAATCTCAGAGGGTTTTGGAACTGATCATAAATCATCCTGATGACGATCTCCTGTGGATCGAAACATGTAAATGTGAACATGAATGAATACATACTGGACTATATATATATATATATATATATATATATATATATATATATATATATATATATATATAGTAATTCCGAATGGGCAGCACTTCGCCTTTGAAGCTTGCCTCGGGTGCAAGGTAAATAAAATGAATAATAAAGAAGAAATGACCACCAACTCCCAGTCTTTTAGTGAAAAATTCAAAAGTGTATTAAAAATACATGTAAAGCCGACGTGATGTTTCGGTCCACTCAGGGACCTTTCTCAAGGCAACCATGTTTAATCCCACACGTGTTTATATACTCAATTAAGCCTCCCTTTTTTCTCTTGTACCTGGAGAGCTGGATCCTTCTTCTTGGGGCAGAGACACACGCTCAGATTCAGGGAGATTAGTCAGACAGCGACAAATCTCCTCTTCTTCGGGGCAACTAATCTCCCAGAACTGCCTCCTCTGCCTTCCCGCCGGCTAGAATGTAAATTGTTATCCTGCAACACAGCTCGCCTTCTGGTGTAGGCTGTAGGGTAATATGCAGCAGCAATAGTGTAAAATACCTTTTATTGTTTAAAAGCAAATATTTAAAATACACTCACATAGCGTTCATGGTTAAAAGCATATCTATGCCACGTCCAATTGGAGCCAGGGCCGGAACTAGGGGTAGTCAGAAGAGGCAGCTGCCTAGGGCGCAACAATTGAGGGCCGCTGGGCCGCTACCTATTCTGCCTACCCCTAGACCGGACACACCAACCACCCAGCTTGCGCGCTCCCCTACCAAGCACGTATGAGTGCGATGTCACCGCACCACGACGGACAAGGGAGGAAGGGGGGCGAGCTGGCCGGCTGGGTTGCCTAGGGCGCCCAGCCGGCCAGGCCGTCTCTGATTGGAGCTGCCCTTTAGTGTATCACCACAGAGTCTTTGGGTGTGGAACACACTGTTTGATTCATTGCAGATCCACCTTGCAGTGTCTCCTTCCTTGTGCTTGTCTGTGGGGCGCTCCCTGATGACGTCACTGGCCTTACGCATTTCGTCTCCGACTTCTTCAGAGGCCTTGTTCCTTTATTCCCTACGATGGTGTTGCAGGTGGACGGGGTCTATACTAATGTGGTGCATTTAATAATTCCCACTGAGCACAATAAGAGGTGTTATATACCAAACAATATCACAATATATATTCTCTTGGTTTGTTTCCTGGGTCTTTGGCGCTGGCTCCTATTGCAGGTGTTGTCTGTAATATAAGATGATGCTACAGGGCTGATTATTACATTTTGATGCTAATTGCACTGGTTTCTGTGCTGACATGTAGTAATTATCTGTATTAATTACTCATCAGCCTTATATTATTATTATATTATTATTATTATTATTATTATAGCCTTATTATTATTATATTGTGACATTTCTATTCTGTATATTCAGTATGTTGTGAGTCGATCCCTAAGCTAAGTAACTGACAGCAGCGCAGAACAGGTGCAGTGAATCAGCAGAAAAGAAGATGGGGAGCTACTGGGGCATCTTTCATCTTCAGACTCATATTTATTGTTACTTTTTATTACACATAATTACACATAATTAAAACTAAAAACCAATTGCAAATCATCTCAGAATATCACTTTCTACATCATACGAAAAGGTAATTCACT
This sequence comes from Xenopus petersii, assembly GCA_038501925.1. Taxonomy (NCBI): domain Eukaryota; kingdom Metazoa; phylum Chordata; class Amphibia; order Anura; family Pipidae; genus Xenopus; species Xenopus petersii. The sequence continues at coordinate 79,341,349 of CM076678.1, read as the reverse complement.
AAATGCTTTAGTGCCTCCAACAAATAGTTACTGGCACTTGCCAGCGGATTGCATCCTGAAATGATGGTACTTGTCTGATTCTCACTCCTAGGGTGTGCTATTTTAGGAGCTAGTCCTTACATTTGATAGTAACAAGTTATTCTAAGGCCTTCTTCCTTCTATCTCAAGCTTATCAGTCCCATCTGCTCCTCAAAAAAATGTCCAAAGAGGCTGAAAGTTTGGAACCCCCACTTTTAATGCCTAGGGAATTTATCTGTTTTCCCCAGGGCATGCTTAAAATGGGAAAATAACTCTTCCCAGTCCCAAATATATAAAGAGTCAGACGACAGATAGCGTTAACCCTTACGGAGATTTACATTTAACCCTTATGGGGATTTACAGTTAACCCTTCTGGGGATTTACAGTTAACCCTTATAGGGATTAAGCAGCAGTGTGGAAATTATAAGAAACAAATGAATAAATGCAAATTAAGAAAGACCGCACTCTAGTCACACATCCTTTTTCCTAGTGCAGTTTTAATTCTAAGAATGATGAATTAATTCTGAAGACTGAAGAATTATGCTGAAGTAAAAGCTAAGATTTTATCAAAAGGTCATAAAGCAAATTTGATATTTCTGATTAAGATTTCCACATTCACAATTGCAGCATCTAATCACTATACTTTCTCACACCAGGTTTAAAAGGCCACTTATTATGTTCATGGTTTTAGTATGATTTAAGTAAAAATATGTTTGCATTACATTACTGATCCAGGTTATTTTCATGCTATATCACTGCTGTCCTATTTGCTTGAGTTTATGTATTATGTTTCTTCCTCTTAACAGGGTAGATTTAGTAGAAAAAGTTACTTTCCGTTTGTTTGTGGTTTTTAGCAGAGAAAGAAAATATTTTTACACTCTATAGAATGTTTGCTGTTTGGTGATTGGCATAGCTTCTCCAATAATGAATGCATCACTTTAAGTCACAATGCTATACCTTCTTGGGTTTTTTTTTTAGATATCTGTATTCTCCCACTCTCTTTTACTACCCACCTTAGTAACCTTCTTAGTTTTTTTTTAGATATCTGTAATCTCCCACTGTCTTTTCCTATCCACCCTAGTAACTTCTTGGTAATTTATCAGCTGTAGTTACTGTAGATTGATCCAAGTTCAGATCTAATGTTTTCCTTATTCCTCTAATTAAGGGATTCACCAGATCCAGATCAAACTTAGATGTTTCTACGGGTGGTGGCAGATGGGGAGATTAGTCGTCCAGCGACAAATCTTCTCTACTTCGGGCAACTAATCTCCCCAATTGCCTTCCTGCCGGCAAGAATACGAATCGCCGGTGGGATGGCATACGAATCATTTCAGATTTCTGAAGTCGCCTGAAGTTGCCTCACAAGGAAACGCCTGCCACCACCGTAAAGGTACATTTTGGTGGTTTCACCCCACTTTAGATTTTGACTCTTCCTCTACTTAATAAGGTGATCTCTATTTTTAGGATTAACTCACTGGTGCCCATTGCCCTGTGAAGGAGCAGGAATGTGGCAAGGTATACAAGGGAGCAAAAATATTGTACTCTATAATTCTTAATATGTCTGTATTATGAGGGAACTGAACCATTCAATTAAACAAAGCTATGCAAGCTAATAAAACATGATCAGAAATATCACAGATAAAAGATTTTACTATGTATGTGTGATTGTCAGTGAGCACTGGGGATGCCTGGGAAAACATAAGTAAAATGTCATTGTGGCTCTGTTATCCTTTCCCCTGGGTCAGTTTCAGTTTTATGAATCTGTGTAATGATTTTTATTTATACACACCTTTATAAAAACAACTCTTTAAAAAAGTCAAGCAATGAAGTGTGGGTCAGCTTAGACGCTCCTCAGTTTACACCCCTGCCACAGTTGTAGCTGCATATGCTAAATGAGTTGGTTTGCTAAAAAAGAGCACAATGGCAGAACTTGCTGCAAATAGTGTTTAATCCCACGATATGTTTCGGGCTATGTGCCCTTTATCAAGTGTAAAATTCAATTCACAATGTGCAAGTTAAATAGGAACATACAGGAAGTGACGTCACCACCTCTCAAATTAAATTATCTTGTTACACACAAAGTCCAATTTACTGTTTAAAGTCAAATAAGTCCATAAATTGTGTGATTCCATTTTTGAGTGTATTGTTGTGTAGCATCCAAAGCATAAAAGTCCATATATACAGGAAGCAAGAAACAACACAAAGGAACTGCCCTATAATGAGCCTACCTATAAAACTTGATATCACACAGAATGTGGAAGAATATGGCAAGAATATATCTTACCATATATCTGTAATTGTATGAATACCTTCAAGAAATATTCTTGTTTTCATAAATGGGCTCAAATTTTTTATCTGTAACAAAGAGAAAACTTGGTTAACAACCAAACAGCCGACATAGGGATTCACAGGAAACACTTAATATTCCAACTATCATTTAGACCTTAGGTTGCAGTGTGTATAATTTTTTTATCCAAAAGGACTCTCTTTGTAGTCGGAATTTATTAATGTCTCAATTGGGATTGATTATGATTCAATAAATTAAAGTGTCTTGAGACACACGTATCGGTAGCTGTCCCTTGTTTATAGTTTCTTATATTCCCTCTATGTTCTTTTATGCGGGTTTTAATTGACCTTGATGTCTGCCCCACATACCCCAGCCCACATGGGCACTTAAGTAAGTCAATCACATTGCACGTGTCACATATGGCAAAATGTCTAATCTTAATCGGGGTACTGCAACACTTCTCCTTTAATAATTGATGGACATGCAGTTTAAACATGCAAAAGTCCCAACCTTCGGTTTTCCCAAAAACCTTTGAACGCCCTTTTTAGATGGGGGACACACTTGTGATTGGCAAAGGGTATCTCTCAGACTTTTCCCTTTAGTGTAACAGAATAGTGGGGATTTTGATATTACTTTTTTAAGGTCTTTGTTCTCTAAGAGTATAGGCCAATATCTATGGACTATGTGTTCAATCTCTTTACTACATTTATTATATTGGCTCACCAGAGGCAACCTGTCTTGGCAAGTTTTTGTTTTGTATGCAAGTAACTCATGTCTTGCCATTTCACCCACTTCTTTTGCACACTTTTCAATCACGCCTGGTTTATATCCTCTTTCTTTTAGGCTGTTAGCTGCAAGAGTATAGTCTTTTTCATCAGAGGCAATTCTACGCGCTCTGATAAATTTGCCCTTTGGTATGGCCCTAATCACATTAGGTGCATGATAACTGGAGGCATGAAGAATATTATTTGTATCTGTCTTTTTACGATACAACCCGTACTAATCTGACCATTTTACAACCTTATGGTCACATCCAAGAAATTAATCATGTGGACCCCAATCTCAGTTGTGAATTTAATGGTGGGGTGTGCTTTGTTTGCAACCTGTATCATTTCATTAAAAGAGTCTACAGTACCCTCCCATAAGACCAGCATATTGTCCACAAACCTATAGTACCCCACTATTTGGTGTATATGGGTCGGTCAGAAATAGCCGTTTTTCCAATTTGTGAACGAAAATATTGGCAAATTAGGGAGTGACCGCTGCCCCCATTGAGGTGCCTTGTTTTTGCCAGTAAAAGGTATCTGCGAACCGAAAGTAATTTCTCTTAAGTACAATGTTGAGACAATCCACCAGGAAAAAAATCAATTGGTGTGGGATATCTGCCTCTAGCAAAGCCTCCTCTATATATGCAATGCCCTCATCTTGTGAGATGGAAGTGTATAGACTCTGGATGTCAATGCTACACAGAATCATATCCCGATTTAATGTACCCATATCTTTTAGTCTACATAGTAGATCAGAAGTGTCTTTGAGGCAGGTACTAATATTGTTGACGAGTGGCTGCAGATAACTATCAACAAATTTCAATAAAGGTTCCAAAATGGACCCAATTCCTGACACAATCGGCCTACCTTGGGGTTTTTCATTGTTTTATGGATCTTTCGTAGAAAATAGAGTGCAGGGTTGCGGGGATTAGGGATGTCGCGGACTGTTCGCCGGCGAACTTGTTCGCGAGAACATTGGCTGTTCGCGTCCGCCGCAAGTTCGCGAACGTCGCGCGACGTTCGCCATTTTGGGTTCGCCTTACCTGGCGCTTTTTTTTGACCTCTCACCCCAGACCAGCAGATACATGGCAGCCAATCAGGAAGCTCTCCCTCCTGGACCACTCCCACACCCCCTGGACCACTCCCCTTCCATATATAAACTGAAGCCCTGCAGCGTTTTTTCATTCTGCCTGTGTGTGCTTGCAAGAGCTAGTGTAGGGAGAGAGCTGTTACTGATTTCACTGATTTCTTTGAGGGACAGTTGATAGTAAGTTTGCTGGCTAGTAATCTACTTGATACTGCTCTGTATTGGAGGGACAGAAGTCTGCAGGGATTTGAGGGACATTTTAGGGTAGCTTTGCTGGCTAGTAATCTACCTTCTACTGCAGTGCTCTGTATGTAGCTGTCTGCTGTGGGCACTGATCTCTTCTGATCTCATCTGCTGACTGCTGTAATAACCCAATAGTCCTTGTAAGGACTGCTTTTATTTTCTTTTTTGTTTTTTTACTTTGCTAGTTGCTACTATAAGCCCAGTGCTATTAGTCTAGCAGTGTTGGGGAGTGGGACTGGTGTGCTACTGTGCTGCTCCTAGTAGTTCAGCAGCACCAACCCGAGAAAAATATTTTTTTTAATATACATATATTTTTTTTTTCTTTTACTTATCTTACTGTTCTTTAACGTGTACAGTGCTGTTGCTGTTCTTCATAGTAGTGCACCAATAGTAGTGCACTTGCAGGCATTATTTGCTCAGTGTGTTCTTCATTTTCAAACAACAACCATCTAGCTGTGTGAGCTTGTTCACATTCTGTCTAAATATCAATAATAATACCGTCTCTAGAAACACCACCCGAGTGACGTTTTTCAGGCAGCAATAATATATTCCGTATCCACTGCTGTAGTAGTGTATACGTTAACCTTGTAGGCATTATTTGCTCAGTGTGTTCTTCATTTTCAAACAACAACCATCTAGCTGTGTGAGCTTGTTCACATTCTGTCTAAATATCAATAATAGTACCGTCTCTAGAAACACCACCCGAGTGACGTTTTTCAGGCAGCAAAGACAGTGGCAAAATCGCATCTTTTATGGTCACCGCAGGTGATCAATAAAGTAGACCAAAACTGGGCCCACACTGCAGAATCAGTGTTTTTTGGTTCACTTCACTGTACATTGAATTACCTCTGCCTGACCGTGCACATGCGCACAAGCACGGTGACTGCTACACACCACTACAGAAATATTGCCACCAACAGGACGAACATCCTGGAGGTGACAAGCTCAACTAGTAATTAAAAACTATTATTTGCTCACTTGACGGTATCATTCATTAAAGCTCTTTGCGTCTTTTTGCGTTGCAGTAAGCACTGCGTTTCGTCTTTGCGTGTGAACAGGCTGTAACCTTTACACGACTTGATTGGCATGTAGACGCCGGACGTTTTAAAGCATTTTATTACACAGGTTTAGAAATGTAGTGTGATTTCTGCCCTTTACAGCACAAAACGCAGCGCTGTGTCAACAATGGATTTTTTAGAAACATTTTTGCCCTTGATCCCCCTCTGGCATGGCACTGTCCAGGTCGTTGCACCCTTTAAACAACTTTAAAATCATTTTTCTGGCCAGAAATGTCTTTTCTAGCTTTTAAAATTCGCCTTCCCATTGAAGTCTATGGGGTTCGCGACGTTCGCGAACCGTTCGCATTTTTGACGCAAGTTCGCGAATATGTTCGCGAACTTTTTTCCCGACGTTCGCTACATCCCTAGCGGGGATACTCTGGGATCAGAAAATCATTAACATGACCTGGTATAATACCGTTTTCATGTGCTTGAGTGACTAGTAACTCAATTTCCTTTTTAATGGTATTACTTGGGTCACAGGTACAGCCAATTGTGCAAATGCTTCACATAGATATTTTTCTTTATCCATTATCACTATGGCTCCCCCTTTGTCTGCTTTCCTTATTACAATGGAGGGATTCGATTTTAACCCTTGTATTGCAATTCGCTTTTTAGCTGTGAGATTCTGGTGGTGTTTACCATTTACACTCCTTTTATCCCATATTTGTTTTACCTCATGTGTAACAATTTTCTCAAAGGCAGACAATGACTCATTATTTACTAGGGATGCACCGAATCCAGGATTCGGTTCGGGATTCGGGCAGGATTCGGCCTTTTTCAACAGGATTCGGATTCGGCCGAATCCTTCTGCAGGGCCGAACCGAATCCGAATCCTAAGTTGCATATGCAAATTAGTGGCATGGAGGGAAATTGCGTGACTTTTTGTCAGAAAACAAGGAAGTAAAAAATGTTTTCCCGTTCCCACCCCTAATTTGCATATGCAAATTAGGGTTCGGATTCGGTTCGGTATTCGGCCGAATCCTTCGTGAAGGATTCGGGGGTTCGGCCGAATCCAAAAAAGTGGATTCAGTGCATCCCTATTATTTACATCAGATGACCTGTCCGGTCGTCTGTTGGAGCGTGTGGGTCCGCGTTGGTAATCAGGATCCTCTGCGCGCCTGCCCTCCTGGGCCTGTTGCAAGCGATGTCTTCTCTGATCGTCGCACAACATATACACCCGACCTTCCTCATAGTCTCTTGCGTCGCGCTCAAACTTCACTCTCTTCCATGCAGTGATAGTTTCCCGCAGCTTTGTAAGTGATTCGTCTTGCACCTTAAACAGGCTCTCTGCTTGTTGTTTCCCTTTTTCACAAACCACTTCCTCTCAAGACTTCTCAATTGCTATGTGGATATCTTGGATATCTTTCAACTGTTATCAACATCATGTCCTGGCTACATTTGTTACAAATTTCTTGCCAGCGTTGCTGTAAAAAATGATTTTCAGCACACAAGTTTTTGATGTCCAATCTCAATCCCCAAGAGATCCTCTTGCACATTCTTTGTGATATCAAGTTTTATAGGTAGGCTCATTATAGGGCAGTTCCTTTATGTTGTTTCTTGCTTCATGTATATATCGACTTTTATGCTTTGGATGCTACACAACAACGCACTCAAAAATGGAACCACACAATTTATGGACTTATTGGACTTTAAACAGTAAATTGGACTGTGTGTAATAAGATAATTTAATCAGACCGCACATTTGAGAGGTGGTGACGTCACTTCCTGTATGTACCTATTTAACTTGCACATTGTGAATTGAATTTTACACTTGATAAAGGGCACATAGCCCGAAACATGTCGTGGGAATAAACACTATTTGCAGCAAGTTCTGCCGTTGTGCTCTTTCTCAGCAAACCAAATCATTTAGCAAAAACAACTCTTTGTAACAGCTCTTTAAGTGAAAATTCATACATAAGGTCAGTGGAGCTTTTTTGGCGTAAATATTTTAAACACTTTTATACATATGTCCCTTTGCATACTGCTCTACGTATGGCCAAACCTAATAATCATAAGGGGTGCACAGGCACAAGTATTTTACCTGAACACAAACAAATAAAAACAATCTAAGTAACAAAGTGTAGTAGACAAAAGTAGTTCCCTCTAATTTCTCCCTGAAACACTGAAACTTGGTAATAATCACTAAAATAAAATGTAAAATACAGTAAAACTGTTTTTACAGATGTCAAGAAGCATGACCTGCCTAGATAAAGGTATAACGTTGTGCTTGCATTTTTCTGCAAAGAAGTGATTGGAACTTTAAAGTGCTGTCCTGGGAATATACGTGGTAGCTTTAGAAGTAATGCAATCAGAACTACAAATCATGAGATATGAAGTGCCTGTTGTCACAAGAAGAGGCCATTAGCACAACCAGAGAACCAGATGGTTCCACTCTCTTCTGCACCATGAATCAGGTAGCATAAGCAGCCACCACAAATTTTCCTTCCACCACATTGGAAAAAAACATGGCCTAGACAAAGAAAAAGGCTGTTTAGTTCTCAGATGTGCCCATCTTTTAACTAGCATGATTTGCTAATTATGCTGCCCTGAATGAATGACCAGGTAGATACACAAGATTCAGATACACAAATATACTGTACATAAGTTTAACATCTTAACTGTGAAAAACCAGAGTGTGTAGCAGTGCAGGAATAGGTTCTTGGAAAGGACTATAGCTGCCTGAATCCAATAAAACACCGTCCACATAGCACTAACTAATTCTGCAATGTGCAGTAGTTATTGTGCTTTATTAACGTCTCAGCAAATTTTTTTAAGGGGGAACATCCTTCTTCAAGTGCTCACAATTGCCCCCAAAATGTTTGCTGATATCTTAGTAAAGCACCATGGCTATAAAAATAGTATAAATAAAAGGCCTGTAGCTTGAAACCATTTAAGACTGTCAAGGGAGCAAGTTGCAGATTATGCAAAAAATTATGCCTCACCAATGCCCTGCTTCTGTTGAGAATGATACTGCCATTGCATATTTATTTATGTTGCTATGTGAATTCAGTTGGAAATGAATTTGTTCAACTGTTCAAAGCAGTCCAAAACTGATCAAAGTAAGATTACAAACATCCAATTTTTTCAATATCCACTTTCCTCCGGAATATACAGCAAAGTGTTGATACTTGTACAATCAAAGACTCAAGAAATATGTTAACATTTACCATCTTTTTAAAACTTTATAGATATGCATCATTTGTTAATAAATTTGCCAACAAAGGATTTTTAAATTCCTTAAGTTAGAGTTTGTAAGCTAAAGCTGATTCCAACCATGTATGTTTACCCTGTCCCATTAAGGAAGGGGTAGCAGGAAAAACAATCCGTCCTTTACAGAAAGAGAGATCATGCTCATCAATAAAGCAAGTAAATATTTGACTGCATTGTTTCAGATTAATCAATGTCTGCTGAAAATAAGGCAACATTCATAGATAGACTATACATTTTTCTACACCCTCAAAGAATTTCTAACTCTTATTTGGCCAATGAAGCAGATTCAGTGTTATTAGCAAGACAGATGACAGCCTGCTGATGATGTAGTAATAATGTTAACGGTTATTATGCTATGGGAAAGGTGTGCTGCTTGGCAAACATATGTTTTAGTTCCTATTGTATATGTCCAATGGAATGCATAATTATTTCTCTCTTTGGGGCAAATTCACTAAATGGCAAATTTTCGCCAGTGACCACTTCGCCACACTCCGTGTCTCTTCGACAGGTACAAATTCGTAACCACCACACAAATTCACTAAAGTGCAAAGTTGGGTTTCAGCAGCTCGATTTTTACTAACGTTACTTTGGCTGGGAAAGCATTTCACATTGAATTTTCGCTAGCGTTGAATCTTCTCTTGCGCTTAGGTTAATTTGAATAGGGCGGGTACCTAAAAGTCGCATGGACTTCTTTATTAGTAATGTTGGTGCAAATGCTTGAAGTGGCCACTTTTTCAAACATGTCCAATGAACCATACTAAAGTCAGAAGAGATCCCCTAATGCCCTAGACATGAGCCCACCCTTAAACAAATGTGGCATGCCCCTCAAATTTGTCTAAAAAAATTGTTCATACATAAATATTTAATAGTTTGGACCCCTGAAGGCAATCCCCCTTTAAAAAAAGAAAAGTCGCAAGCATTTTTTACAACTTTAATGCATTGTTCACTAGTGAATTGTCCTGTTAGTGAATTTGGCTATGTCCCTGCGGATGGGGTTTCTGGCAAATTGACGCTAGCGTCGGCCACTTCGCACTTCAGTGAATCTGCCCCTATTCCTTCCCTAGTGTGTACAATGAAATCAAGTTTCTGTGGCAAGACCAGTGACTTGTTGCAGTTTCAGTCTTACATAAGGCTCTGCTCTTCTTTCTTTGACCATAACCTACCTTTTCTATTCCAATAGCGCTCTTCAAATGTATTAGTATCCATCAAAGCTTTACAAGAAATCTTAATTTAAGAACTTCTTTAATCTGGCCTTTGACTTTCCAGATTTCATCCAGAGAAATAAATGTATTTGTAACGTGTTTTACACACCTGCAAATATATTTTTTTGAGGATTGCATAAAATGATTTATACATACAGGTATGTTTATAGATTACTTTGGTTTTCAAAGGTTAATACTTTGAGGAAGTATCTTCAAGGTTGGCAGCACTCAATTACTGTATATAAAATTGCATTTGCTTTGGCAAAAAGAAGAAGCGAGTTTCCTTTGCACTTTCCTGATAATTTACTAACCCTTTGCTTATTTAGAGCAAGTCATTATAATAAGGAACTAAACAAATAAAATATGTCCCTAACTGCTAAGAAACAAGCCCTGCCATAGCAGATACACAAGCTTCATAAGGCTGTAATGCAATTTAAATGTTTGCTTTAAAAGCATAGCAAATAAATCAGTCAGAGCAATGGCACCTATGAAGGTTTGATTGTTGCTACTTGCAGCAATAAAAAGGCTGATATGTGCCATGGATCGTTGTTTTCCCATTCACACAACATGTTATAACTTGTCTCCAAGTGCACACCAACACATAAGGGCACATTTACTTACTTCGACTATGACTTTGAATCGAACGATTCAAACTAAAAATCGTTTGACTATTCGACCATTCGATAGTCGAAGTACTGTCTCTTTAAAATATACTTCGACCCCCTACTTTGCCAACTAAAACCTACCGAGGTACAATGTTAGCCTAGGGGAAGGTCCCCATAGGCTTTCTAGCAATTTTCTGATCGAAGGAATTTTGTTCGATCGATGGATTAAAATCCTTCGAATCCTTCGATTCTAAGGATTTAATCTAACGAATAGCGGTAAATCCTTCGACTTCGATATTCGAAGTCGAAGGATTTAACTTCGATAGTCGAATATCGAGGGTTAATTAACCCTCGATATTCGACCATTAGTAAATGTGCCCCCGCATTGTTACCCCAAATTCTAGTTCGAGTTTGCATTCAACAGAAGATGGGTACCATATAGTTCAGATCAGTACACTAGAGTACTCACATTTCTGTGTATTTGTAGTTTAATTGTAACCCTATACATATTTAAAAAAAAAGTAAACTCTTTAGTATTGTACTAATAAATAAACTCTAGCCCATGCCAACCTGTGTTTATTTTTCTTTTTGTATCATATAAGCATTATCTGACACACAGTTGCTCGCCTCAGTTGGTAGGGCTTCTTGCTAACAGTGGATCTTCTTGAGTAACATGCTGTTGCAATATCACATTCATTCTTTGTATAATGTGTCCTTTAAGTCACTGCATTCATTTCAGTATAAACATTTTGGCACATTATAGAAGATATATTATCATTTTAGCAGCTTCATAAATAGTACTTTGCTTACTGAAAATATAGACCACCCGGCCATTTCACATTAAATCTTTGCTCGGCTTTTCCAAGTCTTTGCGCTTGTAAGCTCCACCCAAAGTTCTATAAATACGAACAATATTGATCATCCTTCAGCTGGTCTTATTTCATTTGCAGGGATCATTGGCTGTTGTTTCTGTTCATCATGTGAGCAGTTTGACACGGCATTTGCTACTTGGCAAAATTTCCTGAGCAGAATTTGTCGAAGTAAGAGGTAAACCCAAGGGTCGAGTATCTGGTTGAGTGAAGCCAGACGGACGGCAGTCAAAAAGAAATTGCAGTCTTTCTGTAGCTCTGTACTTTGCTCTGAACCTTTTGGCTTGCAGTGTTCAAGTGAAGTATGATTAGATATCATTTTCAGCATGATCACCTATTTGGAAACACACAGAACATAAATTCATTAGCTCAGTATGAATAAAAAGTAAAGAACACATTGTATTACAGCATTTACGTGAGATCTAGTGACTGCTTGGTCTGCTTCCAAAGATTTCTGAGTTCTAATAGAAAATCTGTGTAGTTTTAAATTACCGAAAATAATTGCAAATGCAGTACAATGAATATTGCTAGAACTGTCCATAGTAACATGGAAAATAATAGGTATAACTGTCTGGGCCTTACAGTCACTGTGGTATATGTATATTTTGCCCAGTTATAGTCCTTACAGTGTGCCAACAATGCTGTTTGCAGCAAAAGTGACATCTGACAGCCTCCAAAAAATAAATAAGACTCCAAAAAATAAATAACCATATTAAAAAAGATGCTAGGGTGCTTCCTTGTCTTTACAAAGCAATAACTATCACTGTAATGCCCTCTCAGAAATTCTTATTTGGGATATAGCTAGTTTTTTAAAGCATGCGTTGATATTCTGATAATTATTTAAATGTAATTAGTCGTTATTTTAAAGCAGATATAGAATATAGTATTTCCAATTAAACTAGTGCATATAAATGCAGTAAGGCTTGTTCCCCAAGTTTTCCATGGAATATCTAATAACTGCAATAAACAATAAAAAGTAAGCAGCACCGCTTGTCTGGCTTTTGTTTTGGCTCTTACATTAAAAAAATATTAACCTCTTTTGTAAGAAATTCATTCTGACAATGATTTAACTTGACCAAAGAATTTTTGAAACACGTGAGAAAGCTTGTATTAATACCATAAAATATTTGCGTGTAAGAGTTCCAAACCATGAATTATTAAGGCAAGTGCGGCTATTTAGGAGTGCTACAAATGACTGTAGGGTTGTTTTTGCAAAAGTGTGATATGAGCTGGTGAAGTTGCCTGTAACAGCCAATTAGCCCAAATTGTACAAGTCTACTACCAGTTAGAAAATAAAGGCAAAGATCTAATTGGCTGCTATGATGCACTAGTGTAATTTAGCACTTATCTTTGTAAATCAGACCCTTAACTGTACTATTCATGGTATTATACATCAATTGGGAGTCCACATCTGATTTCCAATTTAGTTAAGCCTAAGGGACTCGCCCCAGTTCTCAGGCAATGATATGCAAAAGATTCCTTTATCAAAAGATAACTGTCCCGAGTTTTGACCATGGCCCTTTTTACGACCACAACCCCTAAATATCACTAACATTTTACAAAAATTGGCAGGTTATGGAAAGTTTGAACACATTTCTGGGGGTTTTAGGGTCAGGTTTTATCTGTTACAGTTTTGATAATGAAGGTAAGTAGCCCTTTAATCACTCAAAACCAAATCCAAAAAAGTAAACGACACTTCGTTCAAGGAAATAGCAGGTTTATTGCAACTCCCACAAGGATCTCACGCCCTACGGGTTTCGGGATTCAATCCCTTAATCCCCTTAGATAGATGAATCCCGAAACGCGTAGGGCATGAGATCCTTGTGGAAGTTGCAATAAACCTGCTATCTCCTTGAACGGAGTGCCGCCTACTTTTTTGGTTTTGGAGTGATTAAAGTGGAGGGGACGCCGGGGACTGAGCACCCAACAAGGAGGAAACGGAACAGTTAATGGGAGGGTAAGCTTTGAGCGGTCTATTTTGTGTGAGATAAGTTGCCCTTTAAGCTGCAAGTCACCAAGAGACTTGCTTAACTTAAATAGTTAGAATTGTATATTTGCTTATCTTAAATTGTTGTAAATGTAACTGATAAGTATTCTGGGCTCTCTGTCAAAAGCCTCTTGTTTAATTTCATTTCATAAACTTTATCTTTTTCTGTCATCAGTGCAGGAGATCAAAGAAAAACTCGGGACACTTCAGTAAGAATCCGGGACTGAGGGTTGAGAAATCGGGAACTGTCCCGTGAAAAATGGGATAATTAGGAGGTATGAACACCCATTCTCCTAGCAACTCGTAGCATGTGCTAATGTGCCCATTTAGCCTACTTAGACCAAAATGAAGACACTAGAGATTACAGGCAGGTAATTCCAGAGTTCTCCTAGTGAGTTAAGTCCATACACACTAATCCTGTTACTTATGCAGTGTTCAAAGGCGTGCTAAACATGAAATCATACCCATTATGAAAATGTGTGCCACATTGTGGTTCGAAAAAAAATCAGACACTAATGTGCTCCTGTACATTGCACACATGCTGTCATATTCAAATGCTGTTACTTAGGAGGAGCCCACAATGGTATCAAATAAACGTTTCAGCTGAAAAGCCTTAAAAGACGTGCTTTTAAGGCTTTATCAGGCTCAAGGAGTAATAAATCATGCAAAAACTATATCAGACAAGCTAAAAGCGGTATGGAAAAGGGGGGCACTGCAGCACGCATTAAAAAGAATGCAAAATTATTTTTAAATAGCAAAAGAATGAAGCAGGAAAGGGACCCTTAATCTCAGAGGGGGTTTGCTGGTTCATGAAAAAAGAAAAAAAGCTGAGATTCTGAACTGTTATTTATTGTCTGTCTACACAAATGACAAACCAGCAGTCCTAATTATTGTAATACAACTAATGATGCATGGTTCACGCATGAGGGAGACTAGAACATGTTAAGATAAACAAAGGTCCGGGACCGGATGGTATTTATCCCAGGGTACTTAGCGAGCTTAGCTCTGTGGTTGCCAAACTTCTTTACTTAATTTTTCGGGATTGTCATGGTGCTGAGAGACTGGCGAATTGCTAAAGTGGTGTCACTCGAAGGAAAGCTTTTCGAAGGGTTATTAAGCGATAAGATATTGGACTTTGTTGCAAATCATAAAACTATGAGTTTGTTTCAGCATGGTGTTATGCATAATGGATCTTGCCAGAGTAATTTAATTTATTTTTATTAGAAGGTGAGCAGGGACCTTGATTCTGGGATGGCAGTGGATGTGATCTACTTAGACTTTGCTAAAGCATTTGATACAGTGCCACACAGAGGTTTACTGGTTAAATTAAGGAATGTTGGCCTAGAACATAGTATTTGTACCTGGATAGAGAACTGCCTAAAATATAGATTACAAAGAGTGGTGGTAAATGGAACATATTCTAGTTGGACCAATTTTGTTAGTCGAGTACCACAGGGCTCTGTACTTGGCCCTTTGCTTTTCAACTTGTTCATTAATGACCTGGAGGAGGGAACTGAAATTACTGTTTCTATTTTTGATACAAATTTGTGCAGAACTATATGTTCTATGCAGGATGCAGCCACTTTGCAAAGCGATCTGATTAAAGTGAAAAACTGGTTTAATGTAGATAAATGCTAAGTCATGCACTTTGGCAAAAATAATATAAATGCAAGTTATACACTAAATGGAAGTATGTAAGGAATTTTCTTAACTGAGAAGGATCTAGGTTTTTTTGTAGATACAGTAAATGGGTGGTGTGAGTGTGTATGTATGGACCTTGGATTTCATTTGGAGGGGTTGAACTTGATGGACTTTGGTCTTTTTTCAACCCGATTTAACTATGTAACTATGTATGTAACTATGTGTATGTTTTAAAAGGAACAATGACCTCTTTCGCCTATTGCTGCACCCAAAATATAATGGTTCCTCTTTGTGTATCGCCTATTGCTGATCAGCACCATTGCCATGCAGTCTGATTCAGCATCTAAGGCCACAGGCAAATTGACCCTTTCCCTATGGACAGCACTTGTTAATTATTGTCAGCCACTAGCAAATAGAATTTTCTGCCTTAAGCAACCAGCAGCAATCTATGCAATCCTAGCAATGCTTGTCTAGGTTTTAAAAGATTTTAAAAATCCCAAATGAGTGGATGAGTCTTTGATTAATCTCAAATTTTATTAAATCTGCCCCTAAGTGTTGAGCTGAAAATGATATACTTTATGATTCTCTCACTCAGTGTAAAATGGGAATTTAAAAAAGTCGTATAAAGACTGCAGTTGAATGGCAATCATTTTTACAATAATTTTTATAATGCTTTCCATGCCTCGATGTCACTTCAATATGTTACACCAGGTCTGAAATGGCATAATTTAATGGTCTTGAAAAAAATACACCTTATAATCAGTGTGCATAGTAATGCTTATGTCTGCAAATGTTTTACTCTACTGATTATGAAGAGACCTATAATATTTGATGTAACTAAAATGCAGTTTCATTCTGTGTACATGAAAGTGTATATTATAAGTTCTGGAAGTGCTGCTTGATCACTTAGGTGGACAAATGGTAAAGATGCCTGAATTCTCTAGCCACTACACGCTATAGTCACAGGTTGACCAGCAACAGTACAGGTGCCAAAGATTTACATTTATAGCAGATGAAGTCAATTTGATTTGGTAAGTGATAATATGCTGTCAAGGATATGGACAAACATGTTTACAATTCTGCATGACCCATTCAGTACTAAAAATTTATGTAGATCTGCCTTTGAAATACAAGCCCAAATCTGTTACCCATATATATCTAATTTATGTATGTACAGAATACTTTCACCTAATGCAATTCAGGGTCTCTATATAGCACAAGTAGAAGTCACACCAAAGGTATAGTTTGCTCCTTACGGATGAGCATGTGACAGGTACAACCAGGCCCAGGCTGGCAATCTGTAGGTTCTGGCAAATGCCAGAGGGGCTGCTGTAAGTTGCCATAGACACTCACTATTTATTGGGCTGGTGGTGAGCTGTTTGGGCCTCTGTGCACTTGGAATGCAAGGTGTATTTAGAATCCCAGTCCGGACCTGGGTACAACTCAGGCTGTCTATAAGATCCACCTGTAGCTAGTACATTATGGTTGCAGCCTATGAACTCACAAGTCAAATCCATTGTTTTTTTATTGATCCAAGCTGGATAATTGTGAGAAACCTAAAGGGACGGAGGGATAGAATCACTGGCTTCATATTGTTTATATCCAATAGGGACAGAGCAATGCTTTTGGTGGAGGTGCTATACAAATCTGATGTTGCTGTGCCAAACCAGCTAGATTTCCACAGTGACTTACAACTTTGTGCATAAATTCATAGGCTCACTGTGACCATAATCTCAAGCCATCATCACAGCCGGTCTGATTTATTAACCTGTCACTCATCAACGGTCATCTCATGGTTTCATCCTCCACTTTTATTTGTTCTCTTGACTGTAGGGACTTACTGTGTGTGTATTTTATCATTATTATTAGATATCAAAAGGTAAAAATTGGCACACTCAGAGGTTTGTATAATATTGTAAAATATGCAAAAACAAATCTCCTTTTTGCATATTATACAAACCCTGAGAGTGACAGTTTTTACCTTTTGATTTACATATCTGTCACTTGGAACCCAGTGCACCATATAACTGTAGATATAATGTACATCCTTAAGTCAATTGCAGTATCAAGTTTTACATGTACTAGGAGGGACATTATACTTATACTATAGATATTTACTAGTATATCTGTGCTTGATACATCTACTTAGAAGAGCATGGTAAGATAATGCTTTGCTGGGAGTTGATACTTTTATGTTAATTAGATCAAGAATGTTGCCCTTATAATGTATCTGCAACTACACCAGGTTCATAGTATACATGATCATACAATTTCTAATTTCAATATTGATAAGGCTGCGTTTTGGCTGGCAGTTATACTCTGACCATATACCATGCATGCCAGGCTGTTGCTATAGCACTTTATGACTTCAGCACAAAAACAATGCATGAATACATCATAAACGTATCCTAAGTGCTGGTTTTAAGATAAAAATGGCAGAAAGTAGTAAGGATGCAGTATCCCTTCTAGTATTTACAGTAACAATCTTTAAAAGCCTTGAGTAATTTTTCACTGCACTGCCACACTGTGCTATAACAGAAGCTAAGGATGAAATGACTAAATGGTAGGTCTCCCACAGTGATATCCTCAGTGTCAGACTCGACCACTGAAACACCAGGAAAACTCCCGGTGGGCCCAGGTGTCAGTGGGCCCTCATGCTGTTAAACTTTTGGCCTATTTCATGGGCCCCTGGTGTCCCAGTCCAACACTGGATATCCTAATGTGTGTGTGTTAGAGAAATTAATAAGCAATAGCACTTTGTGCCCTCCTACTTATGTGTGTAGGTTCTTATTGTAAAAGGCTTTGAAGGTGTGTGTGTGTGTGTGTGTACCCACAAGAGTTCTCAAGTCTCCCAGAAAGACCCCTCAATGAATAATATTCGTTAGCTGAGGATCCTACAGCAGAAAATGATCAGTCAACACATGCAGTTCATGAAGTTTCTCTGGTTAGTGAGAGGAAACATGACAAAAGCTGAGTAGTGTCACTACTAGACTACTAGCCAAGAGGTGCTACAGCAGCTGACGATGACTTGTTTACATATAAGCACTGCATTTATTACAATGGGAAGGGGTATGCCACTAATCAACTCTATAACTGGAATGACAGAATGGGACATCAGTGCTAAATATAAGGTTCAGTTTGCTCTGTAATAAACCTTTCCGTGGCACCAGTGAGTAAGTGAGTGATACATACAGTGTTAGTAGAACTTGCACAAAGTGACAATACTGAGTTCCTGTACGTCTGTAGAGTGTGAATAAGAGAGAAATAAGAGGCAAATGCGCCTACCAGGAGAGGGGACCAGCAGGCAAAGAGGACGCACATGATGCCCATGAGTTGGATGAGGGTCTCTAACGTGATCCTTTCCCAGTGCCTGTTCGCGTGGGACGTGCTGCTGCGGCGCTTACACCGGGACACCAAGGCGACGATGGTCGACAAGTTGCAAGAGAAAGTGGTAAAGAGCGACACAAGTCCGAGACAAGCGAAAGTGGAAGCGAAGAAGATGTTCCCCGGCGCCTCGCTGTCCCCCGTGCTGATGAAGCACCAAGTGCCCGGCCACTGCAGCGTGTACTGTCCCACCCCGAGGATAGGCAAGAGGGCAAAGGCCAGTACCCCGAGCCAGATGCAGAGCAGCACCGTGTTGGTAGCGCGGGGCTTCATGTGACAGGAGTACCAGTGAGGGCTGCGGATGGCCAGGGTGCGCTCTATCGCCATAGCGCTCGCTATAAACAGTGGGCACAGGCCGAACATAGTCATGCACAGTCCGAAGAAAGGACACAGGTGCCCCGAGGTATCCACCTTAGCCCACTGCCGGTTGGACAGGTACACGGAGATGACAATGGGGCTGGTGAGAAGTTGTCCTATGAAGTCTGTGAGTGCCAGGGAGCCGATGCACAGCAGGAACGAGTGTTTCCTCGCACCTTCCTTGTTCTTGTACGATTTATACACCAATAACATCGCCAGCGCGTTGCCCACCAACCCCGTGATCATCATGGACAGTGGGAAAGCCACGGACACCGCGTTGCCCCCCTCCTCCGCCCTCGCCGTCATGTTACTTCTGTCCCGCTCCTTCATAGTCGTTGTGCAGCTGATGGGATTCAACATCCTCCTGCCCGTGCTATTCACATCACCGCGTTTCATGCTGCTGCTGCTCAACTCGGGGTCGGTGCCAAGAAACCGCCGCCCACCCACCCATCCCTCTATAGGACACCTGCTGCCTTTCCCACAGACCTGCGGAGCGGTGCCTCTATATAAGGGCTGGGGGTGGCTCCCTCCGCGACGTCAGCCCCATTCACTAAAAAGTCCGAATCAATCCGCGGGGCTGCTATCAGTGCTGGTGCTGTTCCCCTGTAGCTCAATTAGGGCAGGTGAGCTGTGCCTATATAAACATGGCTGCCCCGTATTCCCGCCTCCTTTTCCTTACTCTCTACCTTGAATAAAAGTTGTGCAGTTACCAGTTGCTACTTTGCCAGAAAAACTTCTGCTTATCATATGTTACAATTTGTTCCCCTGTTTTCATCTGACAAGGCGGGAATTCTATCCAAACACAGAGGAACCAGTTTATCAGTGGTTCTACAGCCACATCATTTCAGCCCCATCCCGCCTTGGAAAGATATCTTAGTTCCTTGAGGTAATATGGCACCTTCAGGGCCAGACTGGGAGTAAAAAGCAGCCCTGGCAAAAAAAATAAAATAAAAATCAAAGCAGCCCACATACAGGTATGGGATTTGTTATCCAGAAACCCATTATTCAGAAAGCTCTGATTTACGGAAAGACTGTCTTCCATAGACTCCATTATAATCAAATAATCCAAATTTAAAAAAAATGATTTTCTTTTTCTCTGTAATAATAAAACAGTACCCTGTACTTGATCCAAACTAAGATAAAAAAAATAATCCTTTATTCTGGAATCAGAAGCAGCCTATTAGTTTTATTTTTATATTTATTTCTAGTAGACCTAAGGTATTAAGATCCAATTTGCAGAAATATCCTTTATCTGTAAAACCTAGGTCCAGAGCATTCTGGATAACAGGTCCCATAGCTGTATAAATGTGCAACATTTGTGGCCAGGATCCCCCTACACATGCTGATAAAGGGCTGGAAAAGCTTGAAATGTCGCTTAGCTTGAGGCATGAATAAAACTACAATTTTTTCACCATAATCGGAGTGCTGCTGAAATAATTTCTTGTACACGAATCGGACCTGGGCAGACAGAGTCACAGACGGCACCCGACGCTACAAAAAGCGGTGAGAGTGTTTGTGTAGCACTACTTTCAGTTTGTTGGACTATACTCAATTTCCACTACTTACTTTGGGTTTGGAGTGAGAATGAATTAGACAGTGCCTTAAACTAAAGAAAACAAATTTATAGCTAGCGTCACAGTATGTACTAGCAACACACACAAATTAATCATACAATACAAAATTATACATTTTTTTAACACTAATAAAAAGATACCAATGTTATTTTCAGCCTCCATGGCAAAAATATCAGTATGTTTCATATTGCTGTGAAAAATGTAGCATCTAAGACAACTCAGCCAAGTTTATTGTATTATGTGGGAAAAAATAAACATACAACAAGAAAAAAGGACCATCAAAATCTTACTCATAGCACACAACTGTTTTACCAGTCAACCTTTCTTAACTGTCATTCATTAATATCATTAATAAGTAGATAAATATACACACGTAGGTAAATAGATACTTAAAAAGCCTAAACATTTGGAACATTAACTTAGAAGGTGGGAAATAGGGCCACCTTGTGGTTATTTCAGATAATGATTAGGAAGCTGACACTTTTTATTGTCATTTCATTTTTGTTTTACTATATATGCCATAACCTTTATGGCTGCATCTGCATTCGACATTCCTGTCACGTTGGATCAATGCTGCGACTGCATCCAACATTTCTATCTCTTACCTTATTTCCGTTGCCTGAGATTTGTTACAACGCGCCGGATCACGCCGAAAATATCCGTGTAGTCCTACCCTTAAGGTTTAAAGAAAAGCTAAGATAGCAGCATGCTATGTAAACTAAGACGTTTTGCTTAAAAAAACTGAGAACCCACACATTTGTGAGAACACAATGTGAGTAATACTTTATATACAGTTTATATTAAATGTAAGAGGTTCCAGTGACTAAATCATGGAGTTGAATCCAGTTTAACAGCCAGCTAAATATAGTGCAGATAATTCATTTTTTTGTTGAGATGTGCCCTGGAAACTGCTACACATTTATTCTAATGTCACAACAAGGATGAATATGTTGTTTTATTAAACACAGCGACTGGGCTATTGATAACTTATGGAAAAAATTAAAGTTTAAAATATTTTCTTTTGTAATTACCAGAGTAGAGTCTCAAAATCCAAATTGATTGAAACTAAGTGTCAGGTTTGGGCAAGACAGTATTATAGAGATAGAAAATGCCATATTATTATTACAGGTATTTTTCAGTCTGTTTTGAGCTATTCTTCATGAGAACTGAATTTTATAATTAATGTTTTTAAAAAATAATCTTCGCTAAAGGGTTAAAAAATCTGTTGAATGAGATGCAGTGTCATTTAAGATGTTATTTCCGGTTTAGTGATTTAAAAAGCCGTTATGTTACCTGTGTTAATTGTGCCTATGACTATGTATCGTTAAGATACGAAACGCGTCAGGACTGTATGCTTTTAACCGACTGAAATAAAGCTGTTTTTAACCTACGAGTGGCTCCAGGAGTGCTTGCCGTTCTTTTTCATCGTCTCTTCATTCACCCCAGCTACAGGTTCAGGGCGATGCACCCGGGCCACTCCTAACATTTGGTGAGTGCCTTTTCCACATAAGCTATTGAAGAGTTAACCAGCGGGATTTAACATATGTTCAGGACCTGGGGTTTTCGTACACCCGGGTCACAAGTATCTTGGAGTGAGCCAATAATAAGTTTAGAATTTCTCACCACTTTTTGCACAAACACCTTTTGTATGCAAAAGTGTGGTTTTAGATTTTCCCACAGTCAGAGACCTATGATAAGATTTGAGCCACAAATTTCTTTTTTTGGAATTACTGAGTTAACCTGCTTTTGCCACATGGCAAGTCTTGGGATTTCTACTTCATAGCTATACATTTTTTGGCAGTAGTATATAAGATAGCTAAGAGAATTCTTGTTGCCCTTGTTGGGACCAAGTCCTCTACTTGGTTAAGTAGCATAATCAATGGGTCAAGTTTAAAGGGGTGGTTCGCCTTCAAACAACTAGTTGTTTTCAGATAGATCACCAAAAATAATGACTTTTTCCAATGACTTTCTATTTGTGCCCGTTTTTCTAATATTGAAGTGTCAAGTGTTTTTTCACCTTCTGAAGCAGCCCTGGGAGGGGGGGTCGCCGACCCTGTAAACTGTTCTAAATTGATACATCTAGGTGATACATTTCTTATTTTTGTCTCTGCTGAGCAGAATCCCTGAGTTTCATTACAGGCAGCTGTTAGACTTGATACAATAGTTACTAATAATCTAGAGATGCTACTGAGAAATGTATCAACTAAATGTATCAACTAAATGTTGCAAAATTGTAACAGTTCAGAGTCTGCGCCTGAATTACTGAGCTGCCAGACTCAAACACCAGAGACAGGGACATTCAACTTTAAACTTTTTGGAAACAGTAAAAAATAAATAATGGAAAGTAACTGAAAAAAGTCTTTATTTCTGGGGAACAATCTAAAAACAACTGAATTGAAAAAAATTTCTAGAAGGTGAACAACCCCTTTAAAGGGGACCCGTCACACAAAAAAATATTCATAATCCTATTTTATCACATCAGTCAAGCAAAACTAACTTTAATTACACTATATCAATTATTTGAATCTTGTTTCCTTCAGTCTGGGAATTCATAATTATAGCAAGCAGGCAGGAGCCATTTTGTGGACACTGTTATCAAGACAAGCCTTGCATCATCTCAGAATCTTGTTTGTGCACCAGAATGGGAGACTTAATATCCATCGCCATGCCCTGGCTACACAATTAAACAGTAAAGACAACAAGGGAATATGGGGAGAGCAACGATTTCTAGTAAGTGCTGAATGGAAAGTGAAAGTAATTGTCTGCCCCGCCTCTATGCCCAAGGCATTTGATTGACAGCTGAGATGTTTAAATGAGCTCACAACAGCTATGAATGCTTTAATAAAAAATAGAAATTGAATTTCATGTTTAATTTGAAAAGGACTTTTATTATACAGATTTTTGTGTCTGAGTGACAAGTCCCCTTTAATTCTAATAACTTGGTGAGTTGAGGGTTGCCGACCGCATCTTCTATGCCTCTCGAGGATGCGTCAGTGATGTGGCTGTTGACTTGAGCAGATAAGGCAATCTATGCGTCTCGAGGATGTGTCAATGATGTGGCCGTTGACTTGAGCGGATAAGGCATGCCTTAACTGGAAAAACAACATATAGTTCGGGACTTGGAACTTGTCCTTTAAATACTGAAAATCGCATAAAGCATCCTTTACACAAACATCTTTAACATAATTAATATTGAAGCTGGCCCACAGTTGGGGGTCTGGTACTGTTTGTACCTGTGGTAGGTTTGGGTTACACCAAAGGGGGGCATAGGATGACATGTGGTTGGGAGGTCTCTGGAATAGCTGAAGAGCTGTATGCCAGGCCTGCACCACAGCTTTCATTGGTACTGTAATGTTGTGTGAACGGGTTATGCCTCTATATAACAAGTTTTTAAGTCCCTCATATGATCCTATCACTCGAGCCTCCAAAGTAGTAGATGGGTTTTCCTTTGTTGGATTGGCCCACCACATGCTGTTGTTAACCTGGCTGCTAGATAATACAGAAACATGTTGGGTGCTGCCAGTCCTCCTTTGTCTGTGGGGAGTTGTAGGTTCATTGCCTTTACGCTGGGTTGGGTAGCCCCCCAATATAGATGTGTCAGGAGCGACTTAGGTTTCTGGAAAAATTGTGATGGGACACTGATAGGGGTTTGCCGGAAGATATACAAGAATTTTGGTAACATAATCATTTTAAATAGGTTAATACATCCCACTAAAGATAAAGGCAGCTTGTCCCAGGCTTTAATTTTGCTTTCCAGAGTGAGTATCAAAGGTTGGAGATTAAGGTCCATGAACAGTTTAAGGTCTTTATGGACAGTAATCCCAAAATATTTAAAGGATGGGGTCAGCTGTAGCCCTTTCAGATCAGATGATGTGTGAGAGTTAGGGGTAGCAATAAAGAACAAGGTAGATTTTGCCCAATTAATTTTTAAACCGGAATAAGTTGTGTGCTTGTTGATAATAGATAGTGCCGCTTCTAAGCCTGAGGTAGGGTTGGCCAGATATATGAGTGTATCGTCCGCAAATAAGGACAATTTTTCTGTTTGTGGGCCCAATTTAAGTCCAACAATTTCAGGGGACTCTCGGATTAGGCAGGCCAATGGTTCGATAGCAATGGCAAAAAGCAAGGGGGACAACGGACATCCCTGCCTCATGCCCTGGGAGGGGCAAATTTTGGGAAGACGTGATTGGTTTTAACACATGCTTTAGGAGCAGTATATAAGGCTTTCGTCCATTTCAGGAAGTTAACAGGGAATCTGAGATATGACATGATAGACCATAGATATGTCCTCTCAACCGAGTCAAAAACTTTCTCGTTGTCGAATGAAGCAATGGCTCTTTCACCTGAGTTGTTGTGTTTGATTGCTAGATTAGTATAAAGCCTCCTCAGGTTAACATCCGATGATCTACCCGGGATAAACCCGGACTGATCTGGGTGAATGATGGCAGGGAGGATAGGGGATTATCTCCGGGCTAGCACTTTAGCCAATATTTTTGCGTCGCTATTTATAAGCAATATTGGCCAATATGATGCACATTGCATGGGGTCTTTACCCAGTTTTAATATCAGGATAATCAAAGACTTGTTGGTAGAGTTTGGTAGGGTATCATTATCACAGATGGCATTAAATATTTTGCTAGGCATGGTGCTAAGAGCGGACTTAACCTTTTATACCACTCCATGGGTAAGCTGTCTAGGCCTGGAATAATAGTATATAGTATTGCATCTGAGAACAGTGGGGGGGGACATAGATATTGACCAAGGTAATTATGGAACCAGGAATGCGGGCTTGAACTATCAGGAATCTGCCCTCTGGGCCAGATATTAGATGCAGCAGGGTAAACAGACACATTCTGTTTACTAGGATTGTAACTCCTCTTGAATAGGTTGAGTATGTGGCATGGTACCCCGCTGTCACCCATCTTTTTTTTTTAGTGTCATGAGCTTGCTGCCGTCTAAGTGTGTTTCCTGGAGGAACACTACATGAGGATTGTGTTGTTTTATAAATTGAAACACCAAGCTACGCTTTATAGCGCTGCCGAGACCCCTGACATTCCATGACATAACATTCAATGTAGATATTGTACATTATAGAAGAGATAAGGGCCTAGTGAAGGCCACCAAAGCACAGTATTATGTAGCATAATTTTTTTAAGTCAAGTACTGATACCACACATACTCAGAAATGAAGCAGGTAAAGGAGAACCGGGGGAAAAACATACCATGAACATACCCTTACCCCCACCCCATCTACAGCTGACCCCAACATTAGAAGCGGATTTATCGCCCAAAAAAAGAACAAATATACTTATGGTCATGGTCCGCTGTCTTAGCAGGAATATGAAGTCTCGGAGTCTATTGAGTTTTGTGTCCCGTGCTCACAGGTAGAATAAACATTCCCAACGGAGCGGGCTAACTGAAGGTTGTAGGTACTGCACAAGATTTTGCTTTAACGGCGTTATCTATTGGCTTTTGTTTCGAGGCAGTGAATTGCATCCTCTGGTCTTGTGAAAAAATGTGTTTGATCATTCTCTTGAACCCTTAATCTGGCCGGGAAGAGCATGGCGTAGGGCAAATTGTGCTGGCGTAATCTTCCACTTGGCTTCGGTAAATTTCAGGCGTTGTTTGCGTACTTCAATGGAAAAATCCAGGTAAATGGATACTTTTGCGTTGTCATGTATGATTTCATGTTGTTTCCTGGCTTCTGAGAGTGCTCGATCGCGGTCTCTGTAATTTAGAAGTTGGGCAATGAGAGGCCTTGGAGGTGCAACTGGAGGGGGGCGAGCAGAAATTCTGTGTGCCCTCTCAACTATGAAGGATGAGGAGAAAGTCTCAGCTCCCAGCTTTCCTTGAGCCAATTCTCAACAAATAGTTCAGGAGTGACCCCTCTGCCCTTTCAGGAAGACACCCCAGCCGGATATTGTTCCTACGCAGGCGATTCTCCATATCGTCTGATTTAGCTGTGAGGTCTCTTATTTGCTGCATCATATTGTGAATGTTGTCAGGTATGGAACCTATGGTGTCTTCCAGAGAGGAGAGGCAGCATCGCCACTGTCATGAGCTGCATTGGCCTCCATCTTGTCCCTGGCATTTCTCCCCAATTTCTTGATGATGCTGCGATATTTCTGTGGCCGACACTTTCAGATGCACTGTGGGGCCGGTGTGCTGTGTTAATGGGTGCTGCGGAGTTGCGGGTGCCGTCTTTGGAACCAGCGAGATCTGGCCCGTTGCGGTCCGCGATTCTTTTTGGTGCTTGCCATCAAGTGTTGTGGTAGTCTTCAGCTGCGTCTGTAGTCCCTTCAAAAGTTTGCATCCCCGCTGGGAACCGGGTTATGTCAGGATAAGTTTAGCACGGGCCTAGAGCTATTCCACTATGCTTCCGTCCTGCTCGCGTGCAGACCCCCCCCATTGATTCTGATTTTTACCTGCAGATACAAGGAACACGTATGGGAGCAAACATGGCACCTGCATATGCCAACATCTACATGCACCACTTTGAACACACACATTAAAGCACCCTGTGTACAAAAAGTATATTGCTGTATGGAAACATTATGTGGATGACATGTTCCTAGTATGGACAGGTTCTTAGGTACTCCTGTATGAGTTTTTTAACTATATGAATACTGTACATGACCCCATACAATTTACTATGAGCATGGATCCACTGACGGTTAACTACCTTGATGTGCAGGTAACATTAACTAATGGCAGTTTTACCACCGACTTGTATAAAAAGCCCACTGACAGAAATAAAGGGACAGCTTTCATCCTATGGGGGTCACTAGAAGACTTCCAAAGAGCTAATTAACCAGGGCTAGAAGGATCACATCAACAGATGAATTGTACAGTAACCACGCCGACGAATTGGTATTCGTTAGCAAAATTTTGCGAAAGAGGTTATGCCAGGGGAGAACTGCAGACAACTAGCAGAGAGGTTCTGAGGATTGAAAGGAAGGACCTCCTTAAGGAAAAAAGTAAAATAATGAAAAAACAAAATATAGTGTGTAACCACATACGGTCCCCATTTGGCCCTTATAAGAAAGGTTATATTAAAACACTGGCCAATCTTACAAACCGATAAAACATTTGGAAAACTTTTACTGATAAACCAATGTTCAGTTACAAAAAATGAAAAAAAAATTCTGACGGAATTACTAGAACTGACTATAAGAAAAAACAATCCATCTTATAAAATATAATAGAATTGGCACCTTTCCATGCCTCAATTGTGGTCATTGCAATGGAATTATCAGGGGGGGGGGAGTTTTTAAGCATACTAGCCAAGGGTATGACATCAAATTGAGAAACTTTGCCACTTGCAAGACAGAGCGAGTGATTTACCTATTGAAGTGCCCATGTGGACTCCGTTATGTGGGGCAGACATTCAGGGCATTTAAGACAAGGCTAAATGAACACAAATGTGTTCTAAGAAACCAGAAGTGAAGGAGGAAGGTAGTGAGATTGGCCAAAAAAAGGGGTTCAAAAAAAGAGACCTTATTGGCCAAACAGTTTTTCGAAGTAAAACACAATATTTGTCAACTAAGATGGCAGATTCTCAAGGTGGTAAATAAAGATGCAGGTAAAGATAATAAAAGGTCTTTATTAAGATGTGAGGCCTTTTGGATGTGGAAACTGAAAATTTTAGCTTCACATGTTTTCTTTAAATCTATAAATGTATGCTGATCATGCCTTCTTTTTTTCATAGATAAGAATGCCGGGGGGGGGGAATGCAGAGAGTTAAGCCTAAGTAACAACCCACTGGCTGTGAGTAGTTAATTTTTCTTTTTATTAATAGTAGTCTAAGATTTACTGAAATTATAGTGGTTTTTGAAAAGTAGAGTTATTGGGATTGCAATCTGGAACTGGACTCTCGAAAACTTTTTAAAAAAATGGACACTACTAAAAATTAGACTAAATACTAGGACATACTATGTTTCTGACTACACACAAATGGTTAATTGTTCACAGAAATGCAGAACCATGGGTAAAAGGGAGGGGCTAATGGTATAAATGTGTTTTCTGCAGATGTATTGTTATCCTGATAAAGGGTGGGTTGTATTCCCTATTGAGTATTCAGTTTTTTTCCTCCAAATGCACTGATTCAAGTTTTTACAATCGAATTTTTACATAAATAAGAAATCTCATCTCTACGGGATTACACTTCATGAGTGATTGTTAACAGGAGATGACTTTCATGTGTCCTATACAGTACTATCCTCTTATGTATACTGCGATCTATTATGCCAAAAGTGAAAATGCTGTACACTTCTATGATGATATTTTTATTTTTGTTTAATAAAAATATTTTGAAAAAAAAAAAAAATCTCATCTCATTTAAAAATGGTTATGTTCAATGTTCCTGTTATCCTGGACAGAGCCTCTCTTATGGGCACTTAAAATGATACAGACACTAAAAAACTACTCTTACTTAGAGGTCATGTTGATTGTTTTTGTGGATAGTTCTGCTTTTGTAAGAATTTGTCACTTGAAGTTCCTAAACCTGACTGTTTTGCCAAACTGACTGTCCCTTCTCAACCTGTCCAAGATGCCAATGCTAACGGACTACTGCTGCACAAATCTGGCAGCCCCCTTATAAAGGGGGATCAGTGAATAATGTAAAAGCACCAGGCAAATATTTTTTAGCAAAATTATAAATAGCATACAAAGACTGTTGTGATAGAAGAAATAAAAAAAAGATTAAATTTTTTGGTGTCAGTAGCTCTTGAAGTACTCCAATATAATTTTTTTTTATTCAACTGCCTTTTAGGCGAAGGAAACCAAACTCAGTCCTCCGTCTCTTTTGTACTGTATCTTTTTCCATTTTCTTCATCCACACTTATATCTCTGATATTGGGGGTTCTGATACCCTTTCTACGAAATAAAGTATAATAGGAAAATAAAACCAAGGTGGTTCCATTCCATCATTCACAACTAAAATATTGAAAATTGTGCACCGCTTGCCTTAAGCTTTGAAAGAACGGTGACACCGTTTGCAACTAGCTTTTCAACCAATTACATGTATTAAAAAGAGGCAAAGAGGAGGGGCAGGCAATATTTGATTGACAGCGGAGATTTTTAAAGGAGTTTAAAAAAGCTATGAACGCTTTAATAAAAAAAAAAAAAAAAAAAAGAATTTGGATTTCATGTTTAATTTGAAAAGGACTTTTATTATACAATGCTGCAGCCTTACTGTTAACCTTTTAACAACCAGAGTGGCAGGTATGTAAATATTTCGAAGAGGCTGTTCACTAATTAATTTTTTGTGGGGGTGGGTTTACATGTCCTTTAAGCAGAAAATCCCAAGTGCCAAGCTTTCTGGATTCTAGATTCCATACATTACCACAACTAATTTAAGGTACATATCTCCTTTTAAATGTTAGGTATGACATATGTATATTATTCATTAAAAAAGCTGCTAAAAATCATTTTAACATGAATGAAACCCAAAATGATTGTTTTGCCCTCAGTAAGGATTAATTTGGATTTAGTTTGGATCAAGTACAAGGTACTGTTTTATTATTACAGAGAAACAGGAAATACATTTTAAAATTAGATTAAAACGGAGTCTATGGGAAATGGCCTTCCTGTAATTCAAAGTTTTCTGCATAACTGCTTACCAGATAATGGATAATATATCTGTATAGACATTCTGATGAAACATACGTTATATGATTTTTTGTTTTCAGCAATGCAGATTCCAAAATGTTCCTTCAACCAACTAGTAACAGTGCAACATTTTACTGGAGAGAAATACATCTCCCCTCACAAAATGGAAAAACATTGCACATTCTGAAGGTATTTTATATACTCTTTAAAGGAAAACTATACCCCCAAACAATGTAGGTCTCTATAAAAAGATATTGCATAAAACAGCTCATATGTAAAACCCTGCTTCATGTAAATAAACCATTGTCATTATAATACACTTTTCTAGTAGTATGTGCCATTGGGTAATCATAAATAGAAAATTGCCATTTTAAAAAATAAGGGCCGCCCCCTGGGATAGTAGGATTCACTGTACTCACAAACAAACCATACATGTTAGGTCACATGAGCCAATTAACAGACAGAGTTGTGTCTTTTGCTTCCAGACTTCTTCCTGTTACAGTTTGTGTCTTTTGCTTCCAGACTTCTTCCTGTTACAGTTAGAGTTGAAGTATTTCTGGTCAGGTGATCTCTGAGGCAGCACACAGACCATCACGAAATGGTGGCTCAAGGCAAGAGATGTAAAAGGGCAATATTTACTTAAATATATATTCCAGTTTGGTAAGATTCTTTAATATGCCACTTAATATGATATAAACTATCTGTTGCTTAAGTGTTCATTTTGGGTGTATAGTTTTCCTTTAAGTTATCTTACTTAGGCAAAGGTTAGCCTCATCCACCCATGATTTTATAAACCTAACAACAATAAAATAACAGTCAGCATGGCAATTGCACAGGTCAGTTTTTATTTGCACATAACTACAGTAAGTCCTCTAAACTGTACTATACGTTATCTAAGCCCAACAAAAATAATTTGTTTCAGAACAAATGCTCTATTTGCTTACTGCTAAATGACAAAAAAAATTCTCACCTTGTCAGAACAGAGTTGTATACCAAGAAGTTACGCAATATTGAAATACTAACTTTGAAACTGCAATAGGCACAATTACGATTACAGTTTGAAAAACAGTACATTCAGGAAAAAATGAAGTACAGAACTAAAGACATTTCTCATTAAGTAAGCCGATGAATAGAGACCGGATCGTTGTTTCTGTTGTTTAATAGTTCGAATGGCATTTAACTACGATTGTTAAATTCTCAGCAAAGAGGTTCACTAGTTGCAGCATTTTAGATATGCGATAATTACTTCCAATAACTAATACTTACCTTGTAATACCAATGAAGAAACAAACATTTTTCTCTAACACAAATAAGATTTATTTTGTAATACTCTGCATTTTAAGCCATAAGAATGGGGTGATTATGATCAAACAATTTCTTCCATCCCAAAAGTAATGGAAATGTGTATAAATTTGTTAAAAATGGCCAACATTCCAAGAAACTAGCTCAAAGGCTTATTACTCGTTAAAAAAAAAAAACACCACACATTCATTGCAGTGTTAAAAGAGACAAAGATTATTCTAAGAATTAATGATAATATTTAAAGTTTCTTTGTCTTACGGCTTAAAATGCTAATTTTAAATTAGGACCTCACTAATGGTGTAATTGGAGAAGCACAAAGACATGCATCTCTAATATTACTGGATCTTCTTTATTAATTCTCATCTTGATGTATATGATTTTAAAGTCTGCCTCATGCAATGCACTGGGATAGCGATTGTTCCTAAAAATAATTTTATTTCTTTTTGGAACTTGATGAACGCGAGCCAGAGTGAGATGATCCAGATGATGACCCACGGCGTCTGCAAAACAGAAATCGGGGTTTGAATATGCCGATTAAATAATAAAAATAAAAGGCTTTTGCTGCACAAGGCTGTTTCTCTAATTCTCTAATTCTTCTTAGAAAGAGCCAGTCTTCATAGTGGTGTAATTGCACCAAAATCCTCAGTGGTTGTGACATTGATAAGTGTGCGGTTTCTCTGCCTTAGTTTATATGCAGGTAGAGAAACAGCCTTGTGTGGCATTAGCCTAAAAGGCAACACAAATAAATAATAAATTTAACAAGTAGGACAAATCAAAGCAAACATCTACAATGAGATTGGCAGTATTGTATTTATACAACTGCTAAATATGAAATAAATCAATCGCTATACAGAAACATTTGTCTAGACAAAACACTGTGATTCAATTTACTTTAGTTCTATAGCCACCACATTTTACTTCATCCCATATTTACAGAGGCCCAGGTTCTCTATTACGGTTTTCCCAACCAACAAGAACGTAAAATGCATTTGCACTGTAAATCCACACACTCTCTATTGTATGTATATGTGTGTATATTTGTGTGTGTATATCTATCTATCTATCATCAGTACAAAAAGCCGCACTCCTAGGTCTTATTAGATGAAAAAATGCAAATATTTATTATTCAACGTTTCGGCAACAACACATGTGCCGTCTTCAGGAAGGTGAACAATACACAACAGTGCTCGTGCTTTTAAAGGTGTTCAAATGGCGCCAACCTACCATGGGTGATGTCATCATTAGGTGTCAAACATGTCAGAGATACAATAAGTGTTAAATCAAAAAAAGGAATAAGGCTCCATTGTCACAATTAGGTGCAAAGGTGTTAAACAACCACCATTCATCATACTGTTCATTAGGTAATAACGAAATAAATATGTGCCTCATGACTCCATCGAAAGTGAACAACAATGAGTGTCAGTGCCTCGGTGTGATTAAAAGCAAGGAAAACATACAGCCTTCAGGACTCATTACACCATTAACATAAAGCGTATACAGGATGGTACACTTACCCCAGCAGGATCAAAAAAAGAGGATAAGGTCTCCCTTGTTGCCCCTGTCGACACTGAGCGCACCAGACACAGGCTGCCCGTAGCATTCCCTATTAGCGCATCCAAATACAGCCTCTCACCTCGACGTGCTGTTCCCCTGCTCGTTTGTGTATTAGGCTCTGCCCCCATTGTCAAGGGAACCGGACACTAAACATCTAGGCATGGTACTATAGGAGACCGAGGAGGGACTCAAAACTCAGCGGCTTCATACTCCATGCATTGTCGGTCAACATAACCCCATCTGGCAACACGTAAACGGGTCTCACCTCCCGTCGTCCCATGTGCCAAGTGGAATGTCGCCCATTAAATCAGGTTATTCAACCTTATTTAATTCGTCCCCTCTCTCCTTGTACCTGCCACAGTTGTACCACGTTCCCGCCCTTGTACCTGCCACAGTTGTACCACGTTCCCGCAGTAGCGGGAACGTGGTACAACTGTGGCAGGTACAAGGAGAGAGGCAGGTAGAAGGAGAGGTACAAGGAGAGAGGGGACAAATTAAATAAGGTTGAATAACCTGATTTAATGGGCGAAATTCCACTTGGCACATGGGACGACGGGAGGTGAGACCCGTTTACGTGTTGCCAGATGGGGTTATGTTGACCGACAATGCATGGAGTATGAAGCCGCTGAGTTTTGAGTCCCTCCTCGGTCTCCTATAGTATCATGCCTAGATGTTTAGCGTCCGGTTCCCTTGACAATGGGGGCGGAGCCTAATACACACACGAGCAGGGGAACAGCACGTCGAGGTGAGAGGCTGTATTTGGATGCGCTAATAGGGAATGCTACGGGCAGCCTGTGTCTGGTGCGCTCAGTGTCGACAGGGGCAACAAGGGAGATCTTATCCTCTTTTTTTGATCCTGCTGGGGTAAGTGTACCATCCTGTATACGCTTTATGTTAATGGTGTAATGAGTCCTGAAGGCTGTATGTTTTCCTTGCTTTTAATCACACCGAGGCACTGACACTGTCATTGTTGTTCACTTTGATGGAGTCACGAGGCACATATTTGTTTCGTTATTACCTACTGAACACTATGATGAATGGTGGTGGTTTAACACCTTTGCACCTAATTGTGACAATGCAGCCTTGTTCCTTTTTTCGATTTAACACTTATTGTATCTCTGACATGTTTGACACCTAATGATGACGTCACCCATGGTAGGTTGGCGCCATTTGAACACCTTTAAAAGCACGAGCACTGTTGTGTATTGTTCACCTTCCTGAAGACGGCACATGTGTTGTTGCCGAAACGTTGAATAATAAATATTTTCATTTTTTCATCTAATTTTTTTTTTACCTGCACCATGTATATGTGCATGTATATGTGTGTGTGCGTGTGCAGTCAATTTGGTGAGTGCACTCTTACCGGATTTCTTTCAAAGTGGGTGCGTTGGTCAAGGTTTCTAATACATAATAGTAAATGGACCCGCACTGCAATGTTTTTGTGAAAAAAAGTGATGAATTTTATTCACAGATGCGTATGCATCTGTGAATAAAATTCATCACTTTTTTTTACAAAAACATTGGAGTGCGGGTCCATTTACTATTATGTATTATATATTTATATACACACACACACACACACACTAGCCATGAATTTCCTGTAAATTATATCTTTATAAATGCTTAGTGATGTCCTCTGTTATAATCGGAGCTTAACAATTTCATTTGCATAACATGGCTCACCAACTTGTGTATTATAATAAAGTACTCCCTGCTGCAAAATATGAAGATTAGAAGTCACCTTGGAGTTCCATGACCATAAACATGAGGCCAATGGCAGATTGTTTTTTATGCAGGTCATGGAACTCCTAGGTAACTTATAATATCCTTATATTTTACAAGAGGGGGTACTTTATTCACTATATATTATATAAATGCCAGAAGACATTGCTTTCAGTGCTGAGAGACCATTAACTGTGCTTGCATTTAATTTGAGTCTGCTGTTATAGTGCGAGAAAAACACCAAGTAGGCAAGGAATTTGCCAGTGGTCTATTGCTACACAAATACATTTCCCTTCTAATTCTACAGTAACCCAAACCTTTCTGTTGACCGTGATCTTGATCTCTTTTTTTTGCGATCACCAGATGAGGATCTAGAGCGACTTCTCTTCTTGCCCCTCTCTGGAGATGAAGATGATCGAGAGCTTGCGTAAGATCTTTTTCTTGGGGATGAAGATCCCCTGTGAGATCTGGAGCTGGATCTTTATTGATTAAAAATGAAGACAGTTTAATGTAGGAAACATCAGGTCAATATAAAAAAACAATTGTAAGCCAAGTTTCAAATCTTTATATAAATGCATGGCATTAAAGTGAATATTTTTTAATAAAACTAAAACCAATAAGTAAATACAATCCATTTATGAACAGGCTCTTGTCAGACAATTTCACTCGAAAATGCAGCCATGTTCTATGGAGGGCAATCGCTGGATCCTGTGGCAATTCCTTGCTAAAAGCACAGCTTGAATGTGCTGCCAATGACCTTGTGTCACTGACATTAAAATGCCTTTAAGCAATATAAAAATGTATACATAACCATGCTATATTATAATCGGCAAAAAAGTCAAACTGTGTGTAGTCATCAATATCTGAATATAGAAATCAGCAAAAGAATTTATAGTTTGGAATTATGTAAAGCTTTGAGAACCAGATTAATAAATACATAGGTCATGGCCCAACAGTAATCCACTATATTCAAAAAACAACAAAGTGGTTAAAACAAATTATGATTTATATTGCTACTATCTCAATGTATTTATTCACACTCATAGCCATCCTCTGTATTTCTATTGTGAATGAATGGCAGACAATGAAAAATAAATGATGAGCATACATGGTAGGCCATGGTGAAAGGATAAAACCACAATAGATATTTCCTTTATTACTTGCACCAATTTATTTAAAAATACTCGAGTCATCAAGTCTACACTTTTTAGAGTTGTTCACCTTTCAGTTAACGGTTAGTCTGATGCAGAGAGGGATATTCTGAAACAATTTGCAATTGGTTTTAATTTTTTTTATCATTTGTGGTTTTTGAGTTATTTATCTTTTTATCCAACTACTCTGCAATCTGTCCAAATTACCCTAGCAACCATGCATTCATCTGAATAAGAGACTGGAATATGAATAGGATTGGTCTTGAATAGAAGGAGTAATAAAAAGCAGCAGTAATGATAAATTTGTAGCCTTACAGTTGTTTTTGGATCAGCTGGCCAGCTTTTTGAAAGCTGGCCAGAAGAAGGCAAATAATTCAAAAACTTTAAAAAAGAGAAAATGAAGGCCAATTGAAAAGTTGCTTAGAATTAGCCATTTTATAACATACTAAAAGTTATCTTAAAGGTGAACCACCCCTTTAATGGAAATATTAATGGCTGAATGTAGAACGTTTGTATGTATATTTAGCTTTAGGCTACCAAGCTTTAACAAATCTACTACGGATTGATGCAGTTTTAGTCATGCATAAGCCTATGTATGTGCTATAATCCCACACAAGCAGCAGGCATGGCCTAGTCAACACTAAGCATACTGTAAAACAGTACTGAAAAAGCCTCTCTCACCAAATACAATAACTATTTGGGTTTTTTCATACAAATCCCACAAGGCTATATATGTACATGAATTCCCCTGTTGTAAGCACATTTCTGCAGGAGAGTGCATAGGTGCCTAAATGCATTTTAAAATACACTACTTTTTTATGGGCTAAAGGAAAATCCGAGCTTTCAAGAAAAAAACAAAACTAGATGTCTGCAGTTCCCCAAAAAGGTGGACTGCTATGGGTAAACAAATTTAACCGGCTGTACGGCGCTGACCGAGGGAATCACAAGAGACGCGTGTTGCTCAATAATCTTGTGGCTTTATTGTGCACATCTACTGAACATGTGGCAGTGGGTTGGTGAGAAAACCTACGATCACCAACCCACTGCCACATGTTCACTAGATGTGCACAATAAAGCCACAAGATTATTGAGTAACACGCGTCTCTTGTGATTCCCTCAGTCAGTGCTGTACAGCGGGTTAAATTTGTGTGCTATAGTTACCTCCTGAACGAGGTGAGGAGGATCCCGCGAGAGCTGCTACTGAAAGGAGAGACGCTACGATACTGAACGGGTGAGCTCCGATACATTTCACAACCTATTTTGTGCTTATTCATTTTGCTATGGGTAAACCATGCAAATATAGCCATTAGGAGGACAAAAGCAGATGTTAAGTTGCACTATAGAGAAAAAAAAAAAATCTTGAAAGTGGATAATGTTAAAGGGAAAGACAGCCCCAAAATAAAAATTTTCCTAATAAAATAAAACATAATTCTAAGCAACTTTGAAATACACATTCAATACAATGCTTCTATGGTTTATAAGTTTTTATATGTTATGCTATTAATGCAATGTTTGTCTGTCCCTTTCTATTCTCTGTCCTGGTGGCTCAGAGTGGGCTTAGTAAGATCCAGGAACACTACCAATCTCTCTTGCAGCCACAGAGAGAGAGTGGCACACCTATTCACCTTGATTTCGACCCAGGAGATCTAGAGTGGTCTCTTGAACTTGATCCTGATCTGGAACTGGAAGAACTTCTTGACCGGGATCTGAA
The DNA here is from genome assembly GCA_038501925.1 of Xenopus petersii. Classification (NCBI taxonomy): domain Eukaryota; kingdom Metazoa; phylum Chordata; class Amphibia; order Anura; family Pipidae; genus Xenopus; species Xenopus petersii. The sequence goes on along the minus strand of CM076678.1, from coordinate 79,304,008 downwards.
ACAACATGGGGCATTTTTTCCAGAACTACTGACCAAAAATATTTCTGACAAACTGCACATTTAGCTGAAGGTTATAGCAAAACATATGCATACACACATACAAGTTTTTGAAAACAAGTAAATAAAACAAAATAACCTTGGTAGCCTCTAAGGTATGATGTAGGGCTGCGTCATCATTACTTTCTCAAATAACAGATTTACCTCAAACTACGTGTTGTTTAATCAGTTTAAAGCAGGGTGAACCTTGTACTTCCTGCACAATCTTTGAGATCATTAGTGCAAAGTCAGCATACTTATAAGTTGACTGTTCCACTATTTTACATGGATACTTGATGAACAGAAGGTCACTAAAATTATCAGTGTAGCATACTATTCACTACTGGGGATAATGTGTGTCAAGCTAAGAAAATCATGTGGAAAGAATTAGCATAGTTCTCAAACATTGCTCAACTGGCTTATGTGCAGTGAACAGTCTAGTCACTAATCAAATACTGCTGCAAAAGCTAGATTTTAGCAACTAGTAAAAAACTTTTATATTACTTGGCATATCATCTGAGAGCTGCATTGAAGAACAGATCAGGGTTAAGCAAATCTCCTAGATTGAGCTGCTAGTATCTCATATTCATTTGATTTTTTTTTTGAAAGATACAAGTACTTAATATGTTAGCCACTGTTTTTAGCCAACTATGCAAATATATGCAACATGCAAAGATAGATAGACAACGTTACATTAATGTGTGGTGGGGGGGAGAATAAAAGCAATGGTAAACATGCAAGTTTACAAACTAAAGGAAATATCTAGTGAAGTTTTATGGAGGTAATGTTATGTACAGAATCATAAAGTGTGTTCAGAGAAGCAACAAGATTGGTCTACTATTTGGTGCAATGTAAAATATAAAAATCATATATTTATATTCCATATTGATGGACTACACACAGTTTATTTGCACCAAAAGCACCTTAACCAATCCCCACCGGGTATATAGTGTTAACAAAATGCAAGACATACTCATGAAATGTACCCCAAAATCCCTATGAAAGAAAATCTAGATATTTTACATACAGATATTTTTTTTACCAGGACCTCACACAAACAATGGGGGAAAAAAACCAAAAAAAACACCACGCCTGGTGTAATACTAAGGGGACCGTCGTATTTGCCAGATGAGAGCTGGAGTCAACATTACAAAGAAAAGAAAGGGCCAGAGAGATAATGCTTCAATAGCAATTACATTTACAAATAATTTTAAAACCATTTAAAATAATGTATGCTTAGAAATTGGTTTCCTTTCACTTTGCTATTTTTTAACCATTATTTGGGTTGAGTTATTTATTCTGGCATAAATTACAGAAAAGGAGATTTTTTGTACAACTTACTGTTAAATCTCTCTCTAGTCCATTGGGGGACACAGGAATCACTGGGGTTATGCTCCCCCAACCAGGAAGCAGGACACTGATAAATGACAAAACTGTTGCTCCTCCCCCTCCTTATATACGCCAAGCTTAACCCTCCTTGCTCAGTTTAGTTTATCAACCAAAAATAGGATAACAACAACATAAGAATAATTCAACTATAATACAGAAAAAGTCTGTCTTAGGGAGGGAGGTCCTGTGTTCCCCAATGGATTAGAGAGAGAGATTTAATGGTAAGTTATGCAAAAATCTCCTTTTCTCTTACGTCCATTGGGGGACACAGGAACCACTGGGACTTACCAAAGCAGTCCCTCTGAGTTTTAGGGAGGTAAGAGACTGTCAGTCCTTAGTTGGTCGTGACTACGGCCCGAAGAACCTTTCTACCGAAGCTAACCTCGGCAGAGGAAAAGACATCAAATTGCTAAAGGTGTGAACGGACGACCAAGTCGGCCCTCTGCACAGCTGCTCTGCAGAAGCCTCGTTTCTCCATGCCCAGGAGGTGCTTAAAGCCCTGGTAGAATGAGCCTTAACCTGTGCTGGAGGCCTTCTGTGAGAAGCCACATGAGCCTGGTGAATAGACTTCTTAATCCATCTTGCAATAGTAGTCTTAGTCGCGGCCATTCCAGTCCTCGGTCCTGAGGGAATGACAAACAGAGAATCTGAACGCCTAATCGAGGCTGTCCTATCGATGTAATACCTCAGAGCCCGGTCTACATCCAAGCTGTGTAGTTTCTTTTCTTTTACGTTCCTGGGATCTGGGCATAATGAAGGTACAACAATAGGCTGACTCACATAAAAAACCTGGTACTACCTAAAAGCTGCATGCAGAATTGCATAGTGCGGACTGGTGGAGACGTCCTATCATGCTCCTGAGTCTCAGCTGTCTTTACTTCAGAAGTATTACTCTCTGGGAGTTGGTGTTGAACACTAGCCTCAGGAACTGCATTATCTGGCTGGGAACTAGTGAAGACTTCTGTTAATTGATCATCCACACGAATGATTCCAGAGTTGCTACAGTGTCTACTTGTCTCCTTGCAATCGACAAGGAATCCTCCTTTACCAGTATGTCATCCAGGTAAGGGATAATCTAAATTCCCTGAAGCCGAAGTATTGCAGTCATTGATGCAATTATTTTTGTAAACACCCTCGGGGCTGACGTGAGACTGAAGGGTAGGGCTACAAACTGGTAATGTTGTTGAAGGAAGGCAAACCTCAGAAATCAGTAGTGACAAATGGGGACGTGAAGCTACGCGTCCTTGATATCCAGGGATGCCAAATAGTCCCCTTTTCTCATGGACCTGATGACTGATTGGATCGATTCCATGTGGAATCGGGACTATCTTATGAACCTCTCCTGTCCACAACTCTTGGACCCTCCCCCGGGTTGAGGTCCCGTGACCCGGGCCAGTCATTGGGATGGGGGCTTGTCAGTGGCTGACTTGTTTTTTGTCCTGCGATTTTGCCACTGATGCTTGTTCCATTGCTGGAATTTGCCTTTTGAGCAGTTGGTTTCCGAGGTCTGAGCTCCCTTGGAGGGACGAAAACTGGAGCCTTGAAAAAACCACCATGCTTAGATTCGAACCCCGACCTAGACCTCTGCTGAGGTAATAGTGTGCTCTTCCCCCCTGTTGCCTGGGAAATTTTCTCTAGTTCCTCGCCATAAAGAAGTTTTTCCCTGAATTGCAGGGCTGTCAAAGACTTCTTGGAACTCTGCAGTCCAATTCTTCAGCCACAAGGCCTGGCGCGCTGCTACGGACGTTCGGGCTGTGGTTTGTAGAGCGTCCAGTATGGCATCTGTCAAAAATGCAGAAGCCTCTTCAATTTTGGCAGCCAAGGAACATAATTCAGCAGTAAATGAATCAGTCTCTAATCCTTCCATAAGTGCCTGTGACCAGGTGGTAATTGCCTTGCTGGTCCATGCTCCCGCTATCATTGGGCAGAGGGTGGCCCCTGCTAATGTAAAGATCGCCTTAAAAAAACTCTAGGCGCTTATCTGTTGAATCTTTAAACGCAGCTGCATCCAGAACAGGAAGTGCTGTGTGTCTAGAAAGTCGCGACACTGGGCCTTCACGGTGGGTGGGACACCACTTTTCAAATAAGTCCTTGGTGAAGGGGTAAGAACGAGAAAATCGACGTGAGGGCTGGAACTTTTTGTTAGGGGTATCCCATTCCTGTTGTATAACATCTCCCAACTGTTCGTGGAATGAGAACTCTGTACGTTGCTTGGATTTTCTCTTGAAAGGGCACTTATGGCCCTGGCCCATTGTTGCCGGATCCTCGAGGTTGAGCGCCTCCTTTACTGCCCTGATCAGGCCTTCTACATTAGTCACCTCCTTATCTGGTTCCTCTTCAGAGGAAGACAAAACCTCCTCTTTGCTGCACTCTGATAAAATATTCCTTGGCCAAGGACTCCCCAGATGCGAAGGCAACAGGGGACTTCTTCTTTAATTCCCGTCTCCTTTGCTTAGAACTACCGCCAGACACAGCGGTAGGCAGAATAGCTAATTGGGTAATAAACTTGTCCAAGGAAGAGGACAGGTTTGAGATGCCCTGCAGGTTAGCCAAGGACTGGGACAGCTGAACTGCCCATTGAGGGGCTGGGTCAGATAACGTAGGGGAAGCCACATTGGCATCTCCAGAAGGATCCCCAGCTTGGGCATTGGCAGAAGGTAAAACCCCTGAGTTATCAATCGGGGCAATGGATGCAGAGGCTTGCTGCTCAGCAGCTGCGCAGGCCACACAAACGGCCTCACCTTGGCCCTTGGGTAATTTAGCCTTGCATGTGGAGCAAGAAAAATAAATGGCCAATGCCGGGGGTTTGGTGTCCCCCCCCCTCCCTTGCTGAACATATTCTTATGTCGTTGGGCTACTCTACGTTAGTAGAGGACTCAGACATGGGTGTCAGATGCAGAAGGCTGGGAGGGGAAGGGTTATGGCGCTGCTGCCTCTGCTGCTTACCTGCCCGTTCAGACAGTTCAGTCGAGTGTCCGGTTGTACTGTCTGATAACACCTCTGTTTGGCCAAGTTCGTTCCGTTACAAGGAGGAATCTTGTCAGACCATGCAGTCTGCTTAGTAGTAAGTCTTATGACTATATCAGAGGTGTCCCTCGTAGGGGGCTAACCAATGGAGTTCAGGTATGTCCCTGACTACTGTCTCACCCCTGGTGTCAGTGCTATCCACTAGACCGAAGTATTCTTTGTGTTGGGTTACCCTAGAGACCAAGGTCCTACCTCCTATTAGAGGACACTGAAAAAAACTGAGCAAGTAGGGTTAAGCATGGAGTATATTAAGAGGGGGAGGAGCAACTGTTTTGTCATTTATCAGTGTCCTGCCTCCTGGTTGGAGGAGCTTAACCCCAGTGGTTCCTCGGTCCCCCAAATGACGTAAGAGAAATTATTTTATAAATATGTGTACTTTTAATGAAAGAACAATGCTGCTTCCAAATTGCAAACATCTATTTTACGTCAAAAGTTACACGAAAGTGTAGATATTGCCATATACTACACAAAACTATGGAGAAATGTATTTTTGAAGCATACATATTATGTAAGCGTTAAAATAAGAAAGTTAAAGAAAAAAAATAGCCACAGCTTAGACCAGCTTTTCACCAATGGCATTGCCTATTACTAGATAAAAATTATATTTCTTTAAACAAACAAAAAAAAAAGTTATTTATTTAATAAAGTACAGGGAAGTCAGAAGGATTTAAGAGAAATGGATAAAACATGGGAAATTAGAAGCTGAAGGAATGTAGAACATTAAGCGATAATACAATATGTGAGAAAGTTAGATACTGACATTTTTTTCTGTCTTTACCCTTGACCTGTACCCGTTTACCTGGACCTAGACCTTGAGCTTGTATGGGAAGAGGAGTGTGAAGATCGGGAATGAGATCGAGATTTTGATCTACTGCTACGTGTGGATTTCTTCGTTTTACCATCATCTTCATCTTCACTCGCAAGGTTATATTTTGACAGATCACCATCATCATCCTCCTCATCATCATCATCCTCCTTCTCCTCCTCCTCTTCATCCTATAATGGAAGACATTTTAGGCACATTTGTCAAAGACCTGAAGAAATTTCATGTCAGTATAAGGGTTGGGATGGACTCCAATAGCACCATATTCTTGCTATGCATATCTATGTGTGTCTTTCCTGTACATGGGGATTTGCACAGTCTCCTATAAGATCTGATTGCTGTCAAATAGTATAGAATCTAATTGTTGCCAGCCATGTATGACCAAAGTGGACAGATATTTTTGACCTTGCCAAATGAGTGTACTTATTTATTTAAATTTACAATAAAAACAATTTAAGCCATTACCTACATATCTGGGCGTGTCCTACAAAACATTTCATAAAGACACATTCAGGTTTATTTAATAAAAGAACGTTTGCACAGGAGCAATAACCCACAGCAACCAATCAACAGGAAGCATTTACTGGTCACCTGTTTAAAAGCAAACATCTTATTGGTTGCTATGAGTTACTCCTCCTGGTCCAACCCAATCCTATTGCAATCAGGATAGCTTTCAATAAAGCATGCATATTCTACATTTAAAACAGAGTTTGAGCACGATAGTTAAGTCATATGATTACCTGTATATAATTACACAAGCAAGTTAGTACAATTTTGTGTGGATGTTGTTCGGAATATTAAATTATAATACATATTTAAGATTATATAATAAACTATACTAGTATAGTTCAAATATAGCTAGAACCGGTCATTTACCTACATATTCAATTACTTATATACCCTTCTATGGGAGCCAGGTTGCTAAGCAATTATAGTAGATTTAAGTGCTGACATAAATAACTGCAAAAGCATTTTTGCCATTATCTTCAGGTTGAAAGTGGTGGCAAAAGAATGTCAGGGGGATTACAGCAACCTGATTACCAATTATTGTTTTACAAATGGCTTTAACTTTAGTCTAGTAGACAACTGGACATGTGAGCCAGATATGTGCTGGGTTGCCTACATCTGCAACATGTATATGACGTTTTACATAGCACAACTGGGGTCCTATACTATCTGAAAAGCATGATGGAACATATACAGGTATAGGATCCTTTATCCAGAAACCCGATATCCAGAAAGCTCCAAATTATGGAATGGCTGTCTCCCATAGACTCCATTTTATCCAAAAGTTTAAAAATGATTTCCTTTTTCTCTGTAATAATAAAACAGTAGCTTGTACTTGATCCCAACTAAGATATAATTAATCCTTTTTGGAAGCAAAACCATCTTATTGGGGTTATTTAATGTTTAAATGAATTTCTAGTAGACTTAAGGCATGAAGACCCAAATTACAGAAAGATCCATTATTCTGGAAAACCCCAGGTCCCGAGCATTCTGCATAACAGGTCCCATACCTGTATATTTTTTCATTCTATGTCTGTAAGGGTAAGGTTAAATTTATCTCCCATGCTATTGTATATGTAGGTTTATTTTAGTTATTTACCATCCAGCACTATTTTATAGATCAGGGCTGTCCAACTGGCGGGCCTGGGGCCGACCCCCCATTGCGTGGCCCTCCATATCAAAGTCTGCCTGCTGTTTCTGCTTACCTTGTGTAAATTTTAAAAGGTATCACTACAGAGATTAACTGGCCCCTGCATTGTTTAAACCTCAAATTCACACTGTAATCCCCTGTATTGTTCACACCTGTGATCCCCCTGCATTGTTTATATCCTAAAGCCTTGTACTGCTCATACCTGAGACCCAGACTAAAACTGCCCATATTGTCCACACCTTATTCAAAATGCTAATGGGGCACCAGCACTGTGTCACTGTATGTAGTACATATTAGAGTGGTCCTGATTTTCCAGTCTCCTGTTCTGTGCTGCCTTCCCTATGCTTCCTGTGTGTGTCATACTTTGCCTGCTCTTTGCACCCTGTGTTTGCCATACTCTGCCTGACCTATGATCCCTATGGAACATAAGCCTGGTATTTGTTCTGGGGGTTTGTTAGCATTTGAAAATTATTGTTAGGGGCCCCTAAGATGTTTAATCATATGATGGGGTACTGTATTATACACATATAGTTACATAGTTAAATTGGGTTGAAAAAAGAAAGTCCATCAAGTTCAACCCCTCCAAATGAAAACCCAGCATCCATACACACACCACTCCCTACTTTTAATTAAATTCTATATACCCATACTAACTAGAGGTTAGTATCACAATAGGCTTTGATATTATGTCTGTCCAAAAAATCATCCAAGCCATTCTTAAAGGCATTAACTGAATCAACCATCACATCACCCGGCAGTGCATTCCACAACCTCACTGTCCTGACTGTGAAGAACCCCCTACGTTGCTTCAAATGAAAGTTCTTTTCTTCTAGTCTAAAGGGGTGGCCTCTGGTACAGTGATCCACTTTATGGGTAAAAAGGTCCCCTGCTATTTGTCTATAATGTCCTCTAATGTACTTGTAAAGTGTAATCATGTCACCTCGCAAGCGCCTTTTACACCAGAGAAAACAACCCCAACCCCCAGTCTACCCTCATAATTTAAGTCTTCCATCCCTCTAACAAATTTAGTTGCACGTCTCTGCACTCTCTCCAGCTCAATTATATCCCTCTTAAAGTCTGGAGTCCAAAACTCCACTGCATACTCCAGATGAGGCCTTACCAGGGACCTATAAAGAGGCATAATTATGTTTATATCCCTTGAGTTAATGCCCTTTTTATGCAAGACAGAACTTTATTTGCTTTAGTAACCACAGAATGACACTGCCCAGAATTAGACAACGTGTTATCTACAAAGACCCCTAGATCCTTCTCATTTAAGGAAACTCCCAACACACTGCCATTTAGTGTATAACTTGCATTTATATTATTTTTGCCAAAGTGCATAACCTTGCATTTATCAACATTAAACCTCATTTTCCAGTTTGCTGCCCAGTTTTCCAATTCAGACAAATCACTCTGCAAAGTGGCAGCATCCTGCATGGAACCTATAGTTCTGCACAATTTAGTATCATCTGCAAAAATATAAACAGTACTTTCAATGCCCACCTCCAACTTGAAAAGCAAGGGACCTAGTACAGAGCCCTGCGGTACTCCACTAACAACACTGGTCCATGGTCCAATGGTTCCATTTACCACCACTCTTTGTAGTCTATATTTTAGCCAATTCTCTATCCAGGTACAAATACTATGTTCCAGGCCAACATTCCTTAATTTAACCAGTAACCTTTTGTGTGGCACTGTATCAAGTCCTTTAGCAAAGTCTAAGTAAATCACATCAACTGCCATCCCTGAAATGAGGTATCTACTTACCTTCTCATAAAAAGAAATTAAGTTAGTCTGGCAAGATCTATTACACATAAAACCATGCTGGCACAAACTCATAGTATTATGATTTGCTATGAAGTCCTGTATCGTATCCTTTATTAACTCTTCGAAAAGCTTTCCTACCACTGACGTCAGACTAACTGGCCTATAGTTTTGAGTCTGAGAACGGGATCCTTTTTTGAATAGAGGCACCACATTAGCAATTCGCCAGTCTCTCGGCACTATGCCAGATCTCAATGAATCCTGAAAAATTAAGTAAAGAGGTTTGGCAAACACAGAGCTAAGCTCGCTAATTACCCTGGGATGAATACCATCTGGCCCCGGACCTTTGTTAAGCTTAACATGTTCTAGTCTCTTTTGACTGCTTGCTGCAATATCCTTTTCTATATCAATTTTAGCTTGCCATATAGCTTCTTTGCATGATTTATTGGCCTCCTTGTACCTTATAAATGTTTCGGCTGTACCAGCTTACTTGAAAGCCTTAAAAGCACGTCTTTTCTTACCAACCTCAACACCAACGCTTCTATTGAACCAAAAAGGTTTTGCTTTGCAACGACATTCCTTGTTTACAAGTGGAATATACTGACAAGTATATTTATTAAGCAGCATTTTAAAGACTTCCCATTTTTGTTCTGTGTTTAACCCTGTGAAAAGCATTTCCCACTTAATATGTTTCAGAGATGCCCTTATACTGTCAAAGTTTGCACGTCTGAAATTTAGTGTTTTAGTTACTCCCTTATAGAATTGCTTCTGCAACAGAATCTCAAAGAAGACCATGTTATGATCACTATTCCCTAAATGCTCACCCACACAAATGTTAGAGATGAGTTCAGTATTGTTAGTTATTACAAGGTCCAAAAGAGAGTTATTCCTAGTAGGTTCTTGAACGAGCTGGAATAAAAAGTGGTCATTCAGCATATTTACAAACCTACTAGCTTTTTCTGTCTTAGCAACCCCATTACCCCAGTCAATGTCTGGATAATTGAAGTCACCCATAGCAACAACTTGACCCAGCTGTGAAGCCGCTTGTATCTGCAAGAGTAGCTGGGCTTCATACTCGTCACTTATACAAGGTGGTTTATAGCATACACCAATGATAATTCTCTTTGTAACCTTTTGTCCAGTCAAAATCTCTACCCAGAGGGATTCTGCACCCTCACCAAGGCCAGCTAGTTATTTCTTTAGCGCATGGCTTTAAAGGAAAACTATACCCACAAAAAAATGTAGGTCTCTATTAAAAGATACTGAGTAAAACAGCTCATGTGTAAAACCCTGCTTTATGTAAATGAACCATTATCATAATAATATACTTTTTCTAGTAGTATGTGCCATTGGGTAATCATAAATAGAAAATTGCCATTTTAAAAAATAAGGGCCGCCCCCCGAGATCGTAAGATTCACTGTGCACACATACAAACCACATGTAAGATCACATGAGCCAATTAACAGACAGAGTTCTGCCTTTTGCTTCCTCACTTCTTCCTGTTACAGTTAGTGTTGTAGTATTTCTGGTCAGGTGATCTCTGAGGCAGCACAGATAGAGTCACAAAATGGTGGTTCAAGGCAAGAGATGTAAAAGGGTAATATTTATGTAAATATATATTCCAGTTTGGTAACATTCTTTAATATGTCATTCAATTTGATATAAACTATCTGTTGCTTAAGTATTCGTTTTGGGGGTATAGTTTTCCTTAAATCCAGGCTTTACATACAAAAACACTCCTCCACCCTTTTTAATCCCTCTGTCCCTCCTAAAAAGGGTGTAACCATTTAAATTCACAATCCAGCCACATGTTTCATCCCACCAGGTCTCAGTGATACCAATTATATCATAATTTTTAGAGCATGCAATTAATTCTAGGTCTCCCATTTTACCTGACAAACTCCATGCATTTGCCAGTATACAGCGGAGGTTACTACTTTTACTTTTGAAATTTACACTACTTAGTGGAGAATTATATGTTAAGTTAGTATTATTCTGTTTTCCTTGTAACAGAGGGACCTCCTTAGCTGGTAAACTGTATGCCCCCCTCACTCCTCCCCCATGACCCCTTACTAACCCCACTGCCCCGTCTACCCTAGCTTCCCCATAACTCTTTATCTCACCCACCCCCCCTTGCCTAGTTTAAACACTCCTCCAACCTCTTAGCCATTCTTTCCCCTAGCACCGCGGACCCCCTTTCATTGAGGTGCAAACCATCACGACTGTGTAGGTTGTACCCTAAGGAAAAATCAGCCCAGTGCTCTAGGAACCCAAACCCTTCCTTCCTACACCAAGAATTGAGCCACGCATTTAGCTCCCTAAACTTGCACGTGGCACGGGCAAAATCTCAGAAAAGATGACATTGGAAGACTCACTCTTTAAGGTCTTCCATCCACCATTTACTTTGTCATTAGTACCGATATGCACTAAGACAGCTGGGTCATGCCAGCCCCACCCAATAATTTGTCTATCCGATCAACCACATGCCGAACCCTGGCACCAGGTAGACAGCAAACTGTTCGGTTGTAGCGATCCGGACGACAAATTACCCTATCCACTTTCCTAATAATTGAGTCCCCTACAACTACAA